>WNWU01000011.1:26498580-26539689 GCA_012654045.1 Ptyas mucosa | reverse complement strand
CTAGTCTAGTCTAGTCTAGTCTAGTCTAGTCTAGTCTAGTCTAGTCTAGTCTCAAAGGGAGTCATGAACTGTGATGAAAACTGCACCCCCCCATTCCCCATTGAAACATCTGCAAGAAAGCAACCAAGCTCAGAAAGCACTAAAGATCCCTCTAGACCAGTGTACCTACAGTTGACACCTTTCTTATACAAAGTGCACTGCTAATACAACATTAATACAGTACAGCAAATCCTGGAGCAATGAAAATCAGTGAAAAAAAAATACTGATCCTTTAACACAGATTCCAACACCATGAGAAGAGAGCAAAGTTGTGTTACGTTTTTCAGCAAGGCTCAGTGCTAGTTTAACTGTCAGGAAATCCTTTGTAAGGGACTTCTCTGAGGCAGGTCCTTGTTTCTTCCAATTGCTTGAGAGAGTTGCATGTGTAGTTTTTGGGCATGACCGAATTTGGTATTCTCCTGTTTAAGAGAAGTTTCTCATGTAGAGAGGATGGAAAAGAAAAGGGTTGGTGAAAGTGGAGAACTTCCATTTTAGAGAGCAGTTTTCATTCCAGTGACAAATCTAAATGGATTTGGCTGTTTTTGTCTTCAAGTTCAGTCATCTTATTCTGGAACAATGTCTTCTATTTAGAAAAAAAAGTAAGGACATTCAAGGATTATTATTATTATTATTATTTGCTCTTTACTTTCAGAAACAACTGTTTTGTGTGATTCCACTATAATAAGGTTCCTGATGAGTATATTGAATATTTGGCTACATAAAACCAAAGATGCAAAAAGTCTTTGAATCATTGCATAGGAGTGGGGGGGGGGATTGAATAAAATTGCCCTCTGTGAAAAAGTTTCCATATTGGGGATGTTTGTGGAGTCCAGATTCAGGACTAAAAACAGAATTTGACTCTTTCAATTCTAAACAAGCAACACCAGTCAACTACTGAATGCAGCCAATATCTTTGTTTGGTTATTTGGCTCGCTAAAGAAATACAAAAGCCAAAGCAGTTTGAAATGCTCTAATCTTGGCAGAGCTTGACATTAAAAAGTCAAAGGCTCTTTTCATAAACTAATTTCACATCTCTCTAGATTTTTGTCATTTTGATTTGCTTCCCTCTGAAAGGAAATTCCTGACTTCCCTTTCATTGATAGCTTGACAGACTCAACAACTGCTCTCAGTTCATGAAATTGTTAACTGAAATTCTAGGCTACCATATCTTAATCATTGGTTAAAAAAATAATAAATTACTGTAGAATCATAGTATCCCAGCAACAAAGGATGTTGTTATACTCCACCTAGGACAAATATGGATCCACTTAAGAAACAGCACAAGAAGAAAATAAACTGGTAAATATTCTAGTGGTCTCATCAGATGAATAATACATTAAATTAATACAGCTGGTAGAAGAATAAACAGACTGCCCATCACAAGAGAAAAAAAACATAATACGCCCCACACTATTGGCATAGGGAGTGTAAACCATCACTAGATTTCTTTTTTTTTTTGAATTTTATTTATTTTCCACTGCCTGTTGTGCCATTAAATGACTTCATCTAGCAGCAGAAAATTAAATTGTTTTGTTTAACCAAAATTCATAAGTTACTCATTTCTCAGACTTCAATGGAAAGAAGAATGCATCCTGGAATGTGTACTGACACATTAACAAGAGTTTTATTCTTCTGAGAATAAACTTGATGGACTGTTCCTCCTTTTCACATTAGATGTTTGTTTTATGACCGTGGAAAAGTACATTCCATTTTGAGTAATTTAATTTAGGTTGCTTCCTCTCCTCCTCCTCCTTTATTATCAAGTCTCATCTGCAAACATTAAACATGGTAAATTAATGTTTTAGTAATTGATTTGATTTTGTGGGTGATGCTGTGGCTTTGCAGATGACATGATGATGCCACAGGCACGTAAACACAATCTTGGAAGCAATCACAACCAACAGGACTGAATTAGCAGTGAAAGCAAATGAGATTCAGAAAACTGATAGACAAGATGACAAAGCAGTAGCTGTGGGAATAAAATAAAATCGAAGAACAAAGTTACACTGCCATGGTGTTCATCTGTTAATGGACTGTATCAATTAGGAACTGAGGGAGAACAAAGTTGTACAGGACCAATTAAGCTGTAACTTAGCTGCTTGATAGATACACTAATTGTTCACAGTCAATATTCATCCATTGTGGGACCTTAAGATTGTAAGTACCCAAACTTCCTTCAGTTCTAGTAATATTAGATTAAAATGTCATTGCAACAATGCAACATTTTTTTGTGAAACAGTAGCCATCATTGCCATTCCGGAAGCTTTTTCTTTCTACAACAAATTTCTGACATCTGTATATAAAAGTTCCCGCTTATCAAATTTATTGTCTTTTATTTGTTGTTCCTCCCTTAGGTTTACACTTGCTGGGTGTTCAATCCTTTCCCCTAGACCAGGATTCTATGGGAATCTTGTTCCTACCATTCTCTTTTTAATCTCACAGCTGATACGTATAGCCATGTACCTTTGAGCCACCGTTCCTTTCTGCATTTTTCTGTTATTCTTGTTATTGATGTACTTGCAAACTTTCTGCTCTGGTGCACTTTCAAAGGCAACTAACAAATGTTTTGCTTTTTTTTTAAAAAAAGTTAAAAGTTAAAAAGTTCAGTAATAGTAATAATAGCAATAATAAAATCAATGCTAAAATCAGCTAACTATTTATAGATTGGTAGGAGAAATGTGGGCTTTACTGATTTTCTAAACAACAAGAAAATGAGACCCAAACACAGTTTTTCATGAGATCACATCACATAGGCTGAGCAGAGAGCAGGAGAAGACCCTCTTTTGACTGCCAGATTGTCTCTGTACTCCAAGATTGGTCTTGGAGTACAGGGCCATCCAAGGATTTGCCTGGGATGGGCATGATAAAATGTGCATCATGATAATCATGTTAAAAAAACCCACAAGGTTAAGGGATAAGTACGTGAGGATGGTGTTTCTGTCATGACATCACCACGGGCATATTTTGATTTGAATCATGTGAGTTTGCTCTGGGTGTCTTGAGAAAGGAACCTTTAAGAAGGAATCTTCTGTTGGTAACAAGACAGGATTGTTGATTGTGTATTCAGATTTTAATGAAGGCACTAATGGCTTGTGGGAATAATAGTTTCCTCAAAACGTGGTATCGCAGTTTCGGCACCAGGAAAATATATCCATAGGATAGATATCTGAACTTTATAGTAATAAGTAAGAATCGAGTCTGACTTATGCATTTGCTAAGTTGGGTTCTCAGTGCAGGATCTCTCAATGGAGCCTGGTAACTAGGGACAGCACAAAAAGGAAAGGGATTCATATCCCAAGTCCTAAACAACACTATCACATTTCATATAATCAGTTCTTATTACAAAACTGTACTGTTTTCTCACTATTTCTCACGTTGTTTTGTTGACATCAAAGAGAAATGAGAAAAGGAAGTCAAACAAAGATATTTCATATCATTTAATTCCATTCCATTTCTTACTACATTTAATATGCTGCACTAATCATCAATTGATTCCCAAGCAGGGCATCATTTATTAAGCCAAGAAGTCTAATGCCTCTTTTAAAATATTTAAACGATCTGCAAGAATGCTAGTTTGTAATAGTGATGCTCTGGGGAAATGGTCTTTCTTGTGATAGATGAAATAATCCTTCCTGGTGCTTTGGGATCAGGTTTCAGACTTGTGGATCCTCCTGGACTCTATTTTATCCTGTCCAGGAGCACAATTTATCAACAGTCTTCAGGAAGACAGTTATCAGCTCCATCTGTTGCATCAGTCTTGCCCTGGTCTGAATTCTGCCAGTCGTTTCATGCTGTTATATAGCATTCAGGACAAAGTGCTATGATCTCCTTTACCTTGAAGCTTGCTCAGCAGGCTCTCCTACAGGAGGCACAGGAGGTTCCCTGGCTGCATTTGGGAAGTCGGACCAGAACAATCCTACTTCCCATGAGCTTCTGAGCCCAATTGGTGCCAGGTTTTAACTTTGTAACTTTCTCAGAAAATGGGGAATGGGAACAGTGGGAGCATAAGGAATCTCATGCGTCTATAAAGCAGCACAGAAATCTGGATGATGTAGGTTTCCGGTCTATTGATCTATCGGTCTCCGGCCTATCATTCTCTGGGCGCAATTCAAGGTGTTGGTTATTACCTTTAAAGCCCTACATGGCTTAGTATAAGATGTGAATAAATCCAGAATAGATTGAGGTTAGATCTGCAACTATTAATAGATCAGTGCTGTGATAGAGATGAATTTATAATGCGGTATGTTAGGCTACAAAAGGTCATAAATTAGTAATCCAGCTGCAGACCAAAGCTAACATCTGTATCCTATTTGGACTGTGATACTTCATATTTTTGGAAGGTGTAATGCTAGAACCCTTAAGGCATTATTTCAAATATAAAGAAAGCAATGTGATGAGGAAAATTATTTGCTCCTGGACCACACAAAATAGAAAGAGCTATTTCAGCACTTTGGTGTATCATTGGAAGTGTCCCAGCCTTGCAAAAGGAACCCGATAGATGCAGAGATCTTTGTAGGGAGCAGCAGAAAGTCCCTGCATCACATTTCCCCCAAGCACAGAAACCCCGTGGATGACTCTGGTAAAAAATCTGAGGACCTGCCAGTCGGGATTTTCTGTTAAGGAAAAAGGCAGGCTGAAGAATAAAGAAATAGGCACATATCATATAGATGTATATGTTTCAAGAGAAAAAACTAAGGCACACACTTTATTAAGTTTCATAACTGCTGGGGTATATTTGTGTGTGTGTTTTGTATAGTTGAAAGCTACAGAAATCAACTCACAAAGTTAGACTTCTATTGTTTAATAAAGTCCAGGGAAATCTGTTGTTATCCAAATATTGGTGAATTATAGCTTCCAACAGAATCTAGCTAGAAAGGCCAGTAGTAAGGAATGCTGGTAGTTGTAGTTTAGCAGCATACTTATAGAATGAATTCGTCACTACTTATAGAATATTCAGATTTTGACATCCTTATCATCTTTGTCATCTTTCGTTCTTTATTTTTATTTTTATTGCATTTTTTTCTTCAGTGGTTTTCCTTGTGAATGCCCAGGGTTGTTGGGAGTTGGGCAGAATAACATTTTAATATGATTTATTCAATTTCAGTTTCTTTTCTACTTAACTTTAAGAGCATATGGATTAAAATAAATTTCTTAGAAGGAAAGCTTACAGACATTTAAAAGGAGACTGATTTGATTTTTAATTGTTTAGCCACTAGTTCAAATAATTTTATTTTAATTGTGGTAGGTATGTCAAATCTGAGCTGCAAAATTCAAGACATTGATGGCAGCAAAATTAGACTTATCTAATTCTTTTTGCTGTCATCTAGTTCTTGCATGGATTTTTGCAGATTAGATATCACAACTGTAGCTAGTAGTTTTGTTTTACTAACCATTCTTATGGGAAAAATACAATGCCAACTGAGCCTTTTGATTAGAAATATATATAAAAGTGCTAGAGATTAGTATTCAGTAACTCCTCAAAGTTACTGAATATAATTATAATATTTTGCTATTAAGTAAATGCTACTGGATTCCTTTTTAAAGGAACCATCAACTTGATCAATTGCAAACAAGAATTATTCTAAAGTATGTTCCTTCCCTTTTTGTCCAATGACAGTTAATGGTTGGTTCTGTCTATCATTTGTCAAATTTAATTCAAACATTATGTTCTGCCAATGTCTGAATGAATAGCCTCTTTTCTTCACAGCTGGTAAATGTCAAAAGTAAGCAGAAAAATTCACCTAATGTATTCTCTAGACTGATATAGTACCTGTGATGAAAAGATACAAAGGTGGGGGAGCTTTGGGATTAATTCATGCCCTGTTTTCATTTAAGGAAAATGTAAATAAATTGCCTGCTGTCCTTTCTGAAAATAATGCCAGAAAAAGGCATGGCTTAGCTTCTTCTCTGTTCAAGCAATCTCAGGAAGTTGTATGATTTAGGTTCACAGGAGTCAGTTGCAGGGGTGAAATCCAGCAGGTTCTGACAAGTTCTGGAGAACTGGTAGTGGAAATTTTGAGTAGTTCGAAGAACCGGCATGTATCACCTCTGGCTGGTCCCAGAGTGGGGTGGGAATGGAGATTTGGCAGTATCCTTCCCCAAGAGTGGGGAGGGAATGGAGATTTTACAGTATCCTTCTCCTGGAGTGGGGTGGAAATTGAGATTTTGCAATATCCTTCCCCTGCCACGCCCACCAAGCCACACCACGCCCACAGAACCGGTAGTTAAAAAAAATTGAATTTTGCCACTGGTCAGTTGCCATTTGAAGGAGATGGAAACAGACATACATGATTAAGGTCAAATGGGTATGTACATCTGGAAAAAGCAACACTGCATTGTCACATATACATTCTAAGAGCTTGTATTATAGCATTCCAACACTACTTTCATATTTTTGCAAAAGCACCAGATCCTGTGGACACTTTCACCTCAGAATAACTGGCGATGTATAGAGAAACTTTTCTTAACACACCTCGATAATCTCATATCCAAGCATTTTTAATTATCAGACCTTCATAGTTTCATTAATATAAGTTATTACAGTGCCTAAGTTCCTATCCATGAAAACTCATTCTCATTCTTCATTCTTAGGACGCCTTAAGCTTTCTCTAGAATCGTGATGGTGAACCTATGGCACGTGTGCCAGAGGTGCCACACAGCACCCTCTTTGATGGCACGTGAGCCGTCATCCGAGTTCAGCTCTGCTGTGCATACATGCGTGTGAGCCTCCCACCAGCCAGCTGGTGTTTGGGTCTCTGCCACGCATGTGGGGGGGGTATGTGCGGATGGGTGAGTGGGTGCATGCATGCGGGGGGGCACACGCACATGCATGGGGGCATGTGCCTGGCAGCACGCATTGCATTTTGGGGGTTTAAGTGCACTCTCTCATGCACTTTGGGCACTCAGTCCGGAAAAGATTAGCCATCACTGCTCTAGAACTTCTTTTGATGGGGATTTAAAATGTTTGTGGAGGTTGGTGCATGCTTCCATGGCTGCTCACTTCCTGATTGAAAAAGTCTCAGGGAGATTTGTGTATATTTAAAATTGAAGGTTAGTTGCTGAACAAAGAGTGGTATATGATGAAGGTAAAGCATGCAAAAGAATAGGTAAAGGTAAAGGTTCCCCTCGCACATATGTGCTAGTCATTCCCGACTCTAGGGGGCAGTGCTTATCTCTGTTTCAAAGCCGAAGAGCCAGCGCTGTCTGAAGATGTCTCCATGGTCATATGGCCGGCATGACTAAACACCAAAGGCACACGGAACGCTGTTACCTTCCCACCAAAGGTGGTCCCTATTTTTCTACTTGCATTTTTTATGTGCTTTTGAACTGCTAGGTTGGCAGAAGCTGGGACAAGTAATGGGAGCTCACCCCGTTACACGGCACTAGGGATTCGAACCGTTGAACTGCCGACCTTTCGATCGACAAGCTCAGCGTCTTAGCCACTGAGCCACCACGACCCGCTATGCAAAAGAACAAAGCAGTGTTAATGAATGATTCAACAAGGGAGTAAGACAAGGATGTGTGATGTCCCCTAGCTCTTTAAAGTGTTCATTTATAAACGTATCAGGAGTGCTTTGTATGTGGCAGTCTGTTGTGTGGAATGATTGTGAGAATTGGAGAAATACAAATTGAATAAGATAGCAACGGGTTACTTAAGTGCATGTTGTAAAAGGGCCAAGAATGAATGTCCATGGAATGAATGTGCTTCGAATACAAAAGTGACTGATCTGTAGAACAAAAAAACATTAAAGTTTAAAAGAATGAATGAGGAAGTAAAAGAATGAATGAGGAACTGATTGCAGAACAAACATGAAGGAGGACTGAATTAGTTGGAAGGAAAGGAGAGATCAAGGAAGTTAAGGCTGAAATCCTCAAAACAGAGAAATTTGAGATAACAAAAGTAGTGAATGCATGTAGTAAAAACAGAGCAAGAATAGAAAGATTTGCAAGGATAGAAAGCTAAGGAGAGAGAGAAAATGAGTGGCATTGTTATAAACGTATAAAACATTTAATGAATATACTGTATATCCCCTTGTGATTGTAAAACTTTCAAGTAGAAAACATTATCATGCTTATAAATCAATATTTCTGAGGACAGGTGACTCCTGCCTCAAAATTTTAGGAAACGTAGTCCATTGGCTTTTTGACATTTGTGTTCTGAGAGGGCTCTAGATGGCAAATACCAGCTCTGGCTGGCCCCAGAGTGGGGTGGGAATGGAGATTTTGCAATATCCTTACCCCAGGAGTGGAGAGGGAATGGGGATTTTGTAGTATCCTTCCCCTGGAGTGGGGTGGGAATGGAGATTGTGCAGTATCTTTCCCCTGCCACACCCACCAAGCCACGCCCACAGAACCGGTAGTAAAAAAAAATTGGATTTCACCACTGGTTAAATCCCACCACTGGTCATAGACCAGATGTAGGTTCAATTTAGTAACAATATTATAGGAGGGAAAGGGACTGGGATAAAGGTAGCAGACCAATTTACATGAAAGACAAGAGAAAGAAGAGGAAAAGTAGAAATAGCAGAGAAGTGCCAGATCATATTTAAAGACAGTGAGAACAACAAGAAATGCTTCAATGTAAGTACAAAGCTATATTGCTATACAGCAGTCTAGTAGAGTATTAAAATATAAAGGGAGAAGCCTCGGGTTTAATTCATCCCTTGTTTTCACTTAAATAAATTGCCTGTTGTCCTTTTCTGAAAATAATTCCAGAAAAAGATATGTCTTAGCTTCTTCTCTGTTCAATATATTAAAACATTTAGAAGTGGTGATACAATGCAGAAGTATAAATTAAAATAATAATGTTATACGTGGAATTGACAATGAACATAAATGACAATGTTCACTTAATTATTAATTATAATCATAATTTAGAGTTATATAAGAAGAGGAGAGAAAGGGAAAGAAAAAAATGGTTCAAGGAGGTTGAGTTGTGTAGGTGATGTCAAGATCTGAATCCAAAAGGAGCTAGATGGTATAGAAATTGTCTATTCTCCCCAAAACTCACAATAAAATGAGAGTTATAATCTTGTTTCAAAGATCCTTGAAGAAATTCCAGTAAAGGAGGCTTTAGTTTGTATAAGGACAGGAACACATAAAACAGAAGAAATTTCTATACTGCTCCCAGTCCCACCATTCCCTGAATGCTTACATATTTTTAGCTAATCTTTGAATATGCATTCCTTTGCATTATAAAAAATTAGCATATGAAATACTTTCCTCCATACATCTTGAATATGTATTTTTCAGGGATGCATTTCGCAACAAACCCAGAAGGAAGAGTTTTCCCTTCCTAGGGCAAGCAAGTTTTGCTGATTACAGGCAAATCTCTCTGAAGCCAAATTGGATTTGGCATCACTACAAAGTGAACATGCACCCCAAAGAAAATAATTTTGGTAAATGAGTGACTGTTGTCCAGGTCTGGAATAATTCCAAAGTCCTCATTCGAACGGGGTGAGCAGGAGTGGTGGTGATGGGGGGGGAGGGGAGACTAGTTCCCCAAATATACTGATGACGGCCAGGAAGTCACAGCCAATAGTATCGTCAGCAGTAACTACCAGCAAGAGGATGAAAAGGGATGAGTGGATAAACAAATAGGAAGGAGGGATGAAGTGAAATTCAAATGGTGGTACAAAGCTGGGTCACAATAGAAAATAAAGCCATAGCCTCTTCCCTGTGAGAACTTTACAGGGTTTGGAAGGCTGCCTCCCCTTAGCCTTCTCTTACTTAATGCTGTTTGAATTTCATGGGTTAGTATTACATCTGACCTTTCTTTGGGAAAAGAGAGCTGGCAGTCTTGAATAGCAGCAGCACAGCCAACTTCATAATCTTTTCCTCTAGCTTTTCCCTTCTTCTGACACTGACCTGCGGTATGGTGAAATGTAAGTTCTGAATAGCAGTAGCAATAGCAATAGCACTTAGACTCATATGCCGCTTTACAGTGCTTTGCAGCCCTCTCTAAGCGGTTTACAAAATCAGAATATTGCCCCCCCCCCCAATTTGGATCCTCATTTTACCCACCTTGGAAGGATGGAAGGCTGAGTCAACGTTGAGCCTGGTGAGATTCGATCTGCCAAATTGCAGGCAGCAGAAGTAGCCCACAGTACTGCACTCTAACCACTCCATCACCACGACTCATGAATGTCCATCATGTTTTTGAGCTTTCCTTCACATAGATCTAATTGAAGCATAAATGTGCCAGCAGCTTTTTTTATGCTCTGTCGTAATTTATTTTTTATTATTTTTTATTATTGTTTATATTTATATACCGCCCTTCTCCCGAAGGACTCGGGGCGGTGAACAGGCAACAGATAAAACACAGAAATACAAAATTTAAAAACAGTATTAAAATCCGATTAAATTAATTTGGCCCACAATTTAAAAGCACCCCTGTATTAAAACCCATAATTAAACAATTTAAATATTAAAACAATTAGAAAGAGTTTTAAAAAGTTAGGCCAGCCCGGCTTGTTGAAATAAAAATGTCTTTAGGGCACGGCGAAAGGTGCGTAGATCCGGGATCCGCTGTAATTCTGGGGGCAGCTCATTCCAGAGGGTAGGTGCCCCCACAGAGAAGGCTCTCCCCCTGGGGGCTGCCAGTCAGCATTGTTTGGCCGATGGCACCCTGAGGAGCCCCTCTCTGTTGGAGCGTACTAGTCGGTGGGAGGCTATTGGTGGCAGAAGGCGGTCTTGTAAATATCCGGGTCCTAAGCCATGGAGCGCTCTAAAGGTGGTAACCAATACCTTGAAGTGCACCCGGAAGACCACCGTGAGCCAGTGCAGCTCGCGCAGGAGAGGTGTTACATGGGAGCGCCGAGTCACCCCCATAATCACCCGCGTGGCCGCATTCTGGACCAGTTGGAGCCTCCAGGTGCTCCTCAAGGGGAGCCCCATATAGAGAGCGTTACAGTAGTCCAGGAGGGACGTGACGAGAGCATGAGTGACCGTGTGTAAGGCATCCCTATCCAGTAATGGCCCATCTTGTCCAAATCCATAAGTGTGACAGATTTCAGTCACCTTCAGCTATGCCACTGTTAAGATAGGCTTAAAGTGGATAAAATCTGTTAGGCTTTACTTCAGATGGAAGTTAGATGATTGGCAGTGACTGGGAAGAAAGGCAGTAGAGGCAAGAAAGAAATTGGCAGTGGGGGAAGCAACTTGTCATGCTGGCATACTTTTCCGCCAACTCAAGGATAAGTGGAGAGAAGAACTTCAAGTCAGTGGAGGGAAAAGGCAGCATGTGAGATGGAAAGAAGTCTCCATCCTTTCCCGCAGGCAGCAACTTTTCATGGGTCAGTTTTGAAGACAGAGTATTGCTGTTCCTGCTATATCCCGTCAAATGTTTCTTTCAGTCCTGCACTTGTCTATATACCCTTTGTGAGTTAAACAGGGAGTCTGAAATGCTAAAGGCTGAAGCCACAATATTCCATTGTTTTCCAACCCCATCCCTAAAAAAAGTCATTCTTCTTTCATTCTAATCAGTTCAACTTTTTGCATGGCCGGGCTCCTAGAAAGAATACCGAGAGATGCTCTTTATCATGTACCCTATAGAGAGCCAGAAAAGCAAACATCAACAACGAGCCTTGTAAGCTGCCCTGAGTCTCCGGAGAAGGGCAGCATATAAATCAAATTAAAAAAAAAACAAAAAACCTAGGCTTTGAAAGTGAAGGGAATCCTCCAGCAATTCATGTTAGCTGTGGAACCTTAAGGAACTGTTTTACAGTCTGCACCAATTAATGTAAGGCTGGTCTAACATCTCTCTGCCAGTTTTCATCAGGAAATCTGCTCTGTTGTTACTCAGAAGGAATTAGAAGCCGGAGTAGGTTCTAAATTTTTTTACTACCGGTTCTGTGGGCGTGGCTTATTTTGTGGGTGTGGCTTGATGGTCATGTGACCATTCTTTAGGATTTAGCAGAGGTACTGCTCTACCAGGCTTTTAACTGCTTGCAGAGCTGTACCGGTCTACCCATTTATTTTTGCAGGCACCAGTCTACTCATGTATTTTTGCAGGCACCGGTCTACCACCAAACTGCCTTTTACCACTGATCAGCTGTAGGGTGGCCCTTTGAAGCCCGGCAGCAAGAGTTTAAACAGTTTTTTTCCTTATAGCCCATCAGCTGGGACTCAGGAGGCAGCAATAGATTGAGGGTGGGGCCAAATAAAAGGTAAGAATAACGTGGGGTGGGGTGGGGGGGGGCAGAACCAGTTCAGTTACGTCATATCGTCACCGCTATTGGCTCGGCAGAACTGGGCCGAACCAGGAGGAACACACCACTGCTACAAGCCCAAAATTCTTAGAGCCCATCATCTCCATGTTTAAGCCTTTCTCAAAGCAACTAATTGGGTTGTTGTCAAAACAAACCCTTGCCATAAATCTTGGAACTGCTGAAAAGGAGACTAGGAAGTAGGACCGTGATGGCGAACCTATGGCACGGGTGCCACAGGTGGCACGCAGAGCCATATCGGTGGGCACACGAGCTCAGCTCCGGCACGTATGCGTGCATCAGCTAGCTGATTTTCGGGCCTTCTAGGCCCACCAGAAGTCAGGAAACACAGTGTTTCCGGCCTCCAGAAGGCCTTTGGGGGTGGGGAAGGCCGTTTTTGCCCTCCCCAGGTTCCTAGAAAGGCTCTGGAGCCTGGGGAGAGCAAAAAAACGGGCCTACCAGGCCCACCGTGCCATCACGTGCCAAAAGTGGGGGGAGCACGGCGCATAGAATTATGGATGTGGGCACGCGTGCGTGTGATCCCACCGCGCTCCCCCCGCTTTTGGCACGCGATGGCAAAAAGGTTAGCCATCACTGAAGTAGGATATACTGTAAGTTCTGGGGAGACAGGAAAGAGAAGGCAGAGTTCCTCCTCGCCTTTCCTGGTGAGGCATGTCAAAGCAAAGAATCCAACTGAACAATTCTTTGGAATGCAGGGGACCTATGCCCAAGTCTTATAAGACCCTTTCTTTTAAAGTTCTTTCCATGCCTGCAGCTTTTGTTCAGATCAGTCGGGTCCTTTTCGTGCGTGCAGCCACTGTTTACAAGTATTACTTTTTAAAATGATTTTTTTTCCTTTGATAGATCCATGGGAAGTGCATGTGCAGACATAACACTGCAGGACACCATTGTGAGAAGTGTGCGCCATTATACAATGACCAGCCATGGGAGCCGGGCAATGGAAAAACTGGGGCAGCAAATGAATGCAGAAGTATGTGGGTCTTGGGGAGAGAGGGAAGGAGGGAGCAACACAATAATGAATCTTTCCAACCCAGGAGCAACGCCCTGGTGACTAAATCTGGATTTATGATGCTTTAGCAGCAGATGGGGAATGGTCTAAGAAAATGTATGAAAATGCTTTCAAGACCTCCTCTCTTTTGCTCTTTGCATACAGAGAGAGAGAGAGATCAGCCATGTTCCGTACCTCAGCAAAATTCAGCTAATATCAAAAGAATAAATTGACTGGAATTATGGACAAGGCAGAAATATTAACATTTAAAAGCAGAATAGTTTTTGACTCCCTCGGCTGCTCTTATATAAATCCTACGTTCACTAGCAAGTGTGTTTCCATGTAGAACATTGAATCATATATTCATGAATACAAATATAAATAAATAATATTTGGCCTACTTGCTATATTGTACATTTATATATATTATACAATAAAATAACTTTCTAGTTTTAAAGAGACTTGTGTTTTTGCCGTTTTCTAATAAAGCCAGTGACAATACGCAGTAGGATTTTTAAAATGTATCAGTTCTTAGCATTTTATTTATTTATTTATTTTATTTTATTTTATTCGGCTTATACGCCGCTCTATCTCACAATGGACTCAGGGCGGCTCACAACAATAAAAACACAAGCCACAATACAAAATAAAGTCTAATTATATGGAAGAAAACATTTATTTTCATTGAATTAAGAATTTAAAAAATGGCAACGCTCTGTTTGCTGTTGTTTATTGTTATTAGGCAAAATATGGTAGGGATATCAAGCTGGAATAATCTTTGGTAAGAATAAGATGGATAAAACAAAACTTTAGCCATAGTGAAGTTCTTCATATTTGGGTAGATTATTTCTCTTTATAAAATTTCCAACTATCAGAATCCTTAGGTCTTAGAGGTATGACACAACCCACCTCTGCTTTCACCTCATTTTGCTGGCAATTTTTTATAAACAGGTGGTTGGTACTCCAGAGAGAATCAAGTTGAAACTAGTCAGAAGAGGAACAGTCTAAGATTGGACAATGGTTATTAAGGTTACGTGCAGCAATAAACAAATTTTATTTATATCCCAATGGTTTTATAAGAATTAGAGGAGCAGGAGTTCTGTATCTTTTCATTTTTGTTTAATAGTTAAACAACAACAACAAGACAGCCAGCTCCTTCACAGATCATATTAATACCTTCATTAAGAACATAAAAGAATCAACTGAAATGTTACATTATTTTATTATTTTTGTGCAAACTTAGCTACTCTTAGAACAGATACCGAAATCAATCTTACATTCCTTTACTTAAGATATAATTTTTTTTCAGATAGATGGATGACAGACAGACAGACACATGCATGCAGACAGGCAGACTCACTTTTCTTCAACTGTAAGAAAGAGCCATACTTTTCTTTCCCTGGACCTCAACTTGTGCTTTGCCTTCTTTTTCTCTTTATTGTCCCTCTCTCAATTTCCCACCTCCCCACTACAGAGTGCCGCTGTCACCATCATGCAGATAGCTGTCATTTTGACCAGAGGGTCTGGCTGGCCTCTGGGAAGAAGAGTGGGGGGATCTGTGATAATTGCAAGCACAACACTGAGGGTTTCCGGTGTCAAAGGTGTAAGCCTGGTTTTTACCGAGACAGAGCCAAATCTATGACTTCCCCAGACATTTGCAAACGTAAGTGGTTTTGTTTTGCTAAATGTAATACTGAGAAATGCACAAGGGACATGTTTATCAATAAAATACTTAAAATCCTGTAGCTCAGGATTGAACTGTTGGTGCTTTCTGAGCTTGGTTATTTTCTTGTAGAGGTTTAATTACCAACTGCATAACATCATTAGTGCTAATGGTGAAAATGTACCTATTTCTTCCATTTGCATATTTTTCTAAAGTGCTTGATACCCATATGTCAGGGGTGTCAAACTCAAGGCCCACAGGCCACATCCGGCCCATGGAGTGCTTAGATCTGGCTCACTGTGCTGCCCTGGAAACAGTGAAGGATTGGCCCGCGATGCCTCTGCCAGTGAAAGCGGCTCTTGGAAGGGCCGCACGCAACCCTCACAGGGTCCATTTTCGCTGGTAGAGGGCTGCAGGAGGCTGGCGCAGCTGAAAAGAGCCCTGGAGGGCTGCATGTGGCCCTCATGAGCTCCGCTTTCACTGGCAGAGTGCTAGCAAAACAAACTACTAGCAAGAGTGGCATTTGATCACATGAGTGATGTCGAGCTGGCCACACCCACTCTGCCCCCCCTGAGATCAAACAAAACCGTGAGGCAACCCTCAATGAAATAGAATTTGACACTCCTGTCATATGTAGTACAGATATTTGTTGCGCATGGTTGAACTGTGAGTTCCTTGGTGCTCTTTGAGCTTGGTTGTTTTCTTAGATATATTTCATTATCAAACTAGTTAGCAGTTAGCAGTTAGCAGTTAGCAGTGATAATATTACCTCGTTTGGTAATAAAATGTCTGCACGAAAGCAACCACACTCAAAGAACGCCAAGGAACTCACAGAGCATGTTTTTAGCTATCAAAAGGAAAATGTCTTTATTCATTTTTTAAAGGTGCCAATTCACTGCTTTTATTTTGGGAGGTTTCTGTCCTTAGAAATAGAGATTTAGTAAGCAGTTGAAGGCAAACACATTTTATACTTTTTACTCATCCATGAACTAACGTTCAAAAATTTTTCAGTTTCTCTGTATTTTGCAATGTAATTTGCCAATAATAAAGGGCGTATTAGCACAAAATGAAATACCCTTCAAATTTATCTATTTAATGCCTTTAACAATGAAATCAGGATAACTATGCATGTATTTGTGAAAATAATGTAGAAAAGTGTATTCCATAAGAGAAATTTATTTTAGAAAGTGATGCAAAATTGCACAGCAAAATGTATGCTTAGAAAAATGTCCATCAAACTGCATATGTATTTTAATATGTATATGTATTTTTAAAATTAATTAAGAAATGAAATTTGAATTTGACATTGTTACAAAAATGGGTTGCTGAAGAAACCAGCATTGATTGATTAGTCTATCCATACTGAAGACTTGCAACCAACCTGAATCTACTACATGCTCCACCATTGATTTCCTTAGCCAAGAATGATTTGCTAACTTTACTATTGTAGGGCTTTGCATCTCATCATAAGATCATAATACTTTAATTCCAGTTTCAAATTTTGAAACCTGGAAACAAAATATTTCCAGTGAAAATGCCTCCCTTAATTAAAGCACAAATTTACGTCTGGAAGCTTAGAGTTCAGGTTAGTGGGATGAAATTATATCCTGAAATTATTATAGTTGTGGCTGTTGCAGATCAGCTTTTTAATCATGCATAATGGATCATACCAGAAATCCTGTGGGAAGAGAAAAGGATGTCCAAAGCACCCAGGGCTTTTAAATAAGACCAGATGACAACTGACATTCAAAGAATCCTGGATTGCATTAGTCTCAAAGATGTAGCTTTTCATTGTTGTTTCTTATATTTACAACCTGCATTTCCTCTAAGGCATTAATGTTCATTTCATATGTAATTGTCTATGGAGATTCTCAGTCATCCAGGTCATGGTTGTCCCAAAGGTGCTTTTCTGAGAGCTGAAGAAGCTTCTTGGATGAGAAGTAAAACATCTTCAAAGAAAAGCCAGAAAGTCCAGTTGCCTCTTGAAAAAGCACCTTTCATACATAATACTATCATGAGGAGATAAAGTCTGGTTTGTTATTACAAGTAAGCTTTTCAATTGCAAAGCCAGGATCTCTTTTTCCTATTATACCTGCTTTCCCTCCAACATTTCTTGAATCAAGTTACTGACTGACTTCTGGGATTTCTCCTGCTGCTTTGATAGACTAGATCAAGGTTGCCTTTAAACTCAGGTTACATATGCTTTTCACACCGGCCTCTGCCAGGCCTCTGATGTTGCTCAAGTGACCTCCAGTTCACAACACTTCCTCTGTTTGTGCTCTTTTGTGTTGGCCTTCCTTGAATGCTAGTGCTGGCTCAGCCTTCATACCGTTGCCCACCCCCTCTGCCTTTACCTATTTGTAACCTTTTGTGAAAGCACACGGATCAAGGATCTACATAACCTACTGGAATGCTGGGATGCGATGACTCAGTGGCTAAGATGCTGAGCTTTTTGATTGAAAGGTCGGCAGTTCAATGGTTCGAATACCTAGTGCCGCGTAACGGAATGAGCTCCCGTTACTTGTCCCAGCTTCTGCCAACCTAGCAGTTTGAAAGCACATTAAAAATGCAAGTAGAAAAATAGGGACCACCTTTGATGGGAAGGTAACAGTGTTCTGCATACCTTTGGCATTTAGTCATGCCGGCCACATGACCATGGAGACGTCTTCGGACAGCGCTGGCTCTTCGGCTTTGAAACTGAGATGAGCACTGCCTCCTAGAGTCGGGAACGACTAGCACATATGTGCAAGTGGAACCTTTACCTTTACCTTTATGCACAGCCATGGTGCACAACACCACAGGACTTCTCCTGTGGCTCTTTCTCCCATTCTCAGACGTTTTGCTAAAAAGAAAGCTTTGTAAAGTCCTTGTTGCACCAGATTAAATTTCAAGATTTAGGGCAGTTGAAAGAGTTTGCATCCTTGTTCTAAAGCCCAGTCGTGCTGCCAACACTCCCTAATCAGAAAGAAGTATTATTAGATAGTCACTTGGATGGGAACAGCTTAGAAGTAAAATAAGCTATGGAAACTTTACTAAAGACTGCATGAATGAAACTGTATCTCAGTTTTCTCCTGGGCTCTTTGATCTGATCTGATCTGATCTGACCAGCAACTGCCCAATATGGGGGAAGGCAATTCCCACCCCTCAAGTCTGTGTTTTAAATTCACCTCTGTGAGTATTAGCATAGACAGCTTACCGAATTATTTTCATCAAATAAGCCTCTTTGAAAATTACAAGCTATATTGGATGTTGTATTTGACAGCATTGGTTAACTGTGTATTCAGTGATATTTTTGCCTTTGGAATCCTTTGTCATTTGCCACTCATAGTATTGGCCATGTGATACGGAAATTAATAGTAAACAGGTTATGAGATATCATAATTCCCAACTGTAAATGGCAGAACAGATTAGATGCAAAAAAGAGACAAATACGTTTGAAATTATATTTCATATTCCCTGTTTAATTTTTAATTACCTTATCTTTTTTACGGATCAATCCTGCCCTTCTATTGCATATACATCACATACCGTCATCATGTCTCATCAGAAACTTCATCACATTTAGCATTTTTTTCTGGTTTTCCCAAAATCTGGCCAAAAAGAAAGAACGAAAAAAGGTTGGGAGGCTACCTGAAAGATGCAAAAACAACTTAAGTGCAGCTAGATTTATAGTCACGTACCTCTTGTAGTGTTTTCATTCTTCTATGGACTTAGATTTGCACTGCCCATCTCCTGAAGGAGGGTACATAACTATGATAGTTCATTCAGGTATGAGATGATGTCCTTGCATCACAAAGATACACATTGGCAAATTAACTGTGTTGCATAAGGAGAGATACTTGTTTCCCACTGATAGTAGTAAGATGAATTGAATATGCTTATGTAGAGTGACAATCAATATTCATTCCTATGTCACTGGGAATGGTTACCTGTAGATAGGAATGACCTTGGGAGATTGGGCAAAGAGATGCAGCCAAGGGTAGATAAAAGGCAGCTTAACCTGCCCTGGGAATGTGCACAGGCTCAGAAGAGACCCTTCCTAGTTTCTGGCTAAGGGATGTGGGAGGAGACATATTTAGTTTTATCCCACCTTAATTTTTTTATAAGCAACTCAAGGTGGCAAACATACTTAATACCTCTTCCTCCTCCTCCCATTTTCCCCACAACAACCCTGTGAGGTTGGCTCGTCTGAGAGAGAGAGAGAGTGAGAGAAAGAGAGAGAGAGAAAGAAAGTAAAAGTGACTGGCTCAAAGTCACCCAACTGATTTTTCATGCCTAAAGTGGAGTAGAACTCATGGTCTTCTGATTCCTAGGCCAGCACCTTAAGCAGTAGACCAAATTGGCTTTACTGATATCCTTTCAGACTTGCAAGATTCTCTTAGTGTAATGTTACAGTAAAGTAGAATTAGCTTATCTGGCCGTGTTTCCCATCTGGTCTACCTTGCAAGACTGACATCAGGATGCTGAAACTATTATTACCAAGTATTATATGGAGCTCCTTCGGTACAAGTATGTTTCCCAATCCAATCATTCATAGGGTTTTGTTTTGTTTTGTTTTTTAATTTGACATTAGTCACGTACAAAAGGCACAGATTCAATACCCCAATCATAGCAAACTTTGAAGATGTTTGGAATACAGCAGCTGTGCCTTTCTTGAGAAATTCTGGCAACTTTTTGGCTCATTTACTAAGGCTAATGACATTTGTGGATCCTTGTCACTTTGCTTTTATTCTCCTGAAACCATGCATATACCATATGCATAAAGAAGTCACTAGTAGTGTTTAGTTATGTTATGAGTCATTTGGGTGATGCTAAGAAAATATCTACATGAGGCTAAAAACACCTGATGTTTCTCTCCTGCAATGTTTGCATATGCTTGGTATGAATGTTGACTAGAAAATGGAACAGAATACATGATATCTCTTTTGGTATTTATTCTAAACAATTACTGGGAAAACATACCATGTGTTGCCAGTGTTGTGTCTGTAAAATTGCTTTAAATATCTGTCTAGCATCAATAGAAGTTTTTAATTCGTATTTCATGCTTCTTGGTTTCTCCATTGGTAGGTGATTTCACAAGAGCCCCATTGCCCAACTAGTTTGAGGACTAACAAAAACATTTTACTGCCTGATAAACATATATTATACATGCATGCATATAGTAAGTTTGTGTGTGTTTGTCTGTGTATCTTTTTTCTTATCTGGAATACAGCTACTTATCCAGTCATGTTAAGTCTATGAAGTTTCTGCTGTTACTGAATGCAGATTTGCGTGTCTGGAGAGTTGATACTTATTTTCATGTTTATTGTGAAGTCTGTTAGCTAGGGACTTCTAGAGAAGGCATGGTGAACTAAAGTAATGTATGTGGAAGGCAGATCTGGCAACCGTGGCAAAGACCAAAGAGCCAATGGGCAGACTGGTTCTTCAGAGCTGTCTTGAAAAGGAGAGGTTGGGAGATCATCCACATGTGCTCTAGTTGACTGCTCCTCATGGGGACACCATAGGGCAGCATTCATCTGCAGGTTTGAGCACTAGGAGACAAAGGCATTAGCCATCTTGCTTGCAAATGCAGTAGAGCCTTTTAAAGAACACTTGTGTTCACAAGCCCCACTTTCTAATGTCTTTTGGAAATTGCCTATTAACCATCTAGAAGCTATTAGAGACCTTCAGTATGACAAGTGTGAAAAGTCACAGAGTTTAGCCTCAACTGAACAAAAAGAAAAAACAATCACAAGCTTAAGAACGTAAAGAGTTTGAAATCAAATTCAAATCAAAAAGCTGAACAAGAGTTTGATCTAAGAAAGTCATAAACAGATTTAAGATTCCAAATGAATTTGGAACAGTGATTTTATTATCAGATTTTGGAATTAATGATAAAAAGTTTTATGATTAATTTCTCAGTTTCTCATGGGAAACAGACTTTTTTATTATTGGCTCGTAATAAAAATAAGCAACTTTATAATTTTAGAAACTGAACTCTAGGTAGGATTAAAGATTCTAAATAAAAAGACATATGGCAGTCACCTTCCTCTGACTGGCCAAAGTGAATACCCCTTTACGATTAAGCACAGCTTATTGTAATTCTTGAATCCTAAAATCTGAAGTGGTTTTTTTTTCAAAGACAAGGTTTGTTTTGCAAATAACTCTGGATGTGTTACATTTAAATGACACATAAAAGAACAATAAAAAATAGAATTAAAAAAAAGAAAAAAAAAGAAATGAACACATGCACACAAGCTTCCAGCTTCTGGTATTGGTTAATTGAGACTTGCAAAATAACAAAATGTCATAATTTGGAAATATTAAAGGAGATCTTTGAAGAATCGGCTAGAAATTAGTAATAACAACATTTTTCAGTAATGTTGTCTGATTCTATGGGTTAGATTCGGTCCAAAATACGGACAGAATGAAGGAATGAATAAAGTAGAGCAAATTTTGTCTAGTAATGCAGAGAAAGTATTGAAAATTGCACTACAAATGACAGGCTAAAAGGATGATTTGGAAAAGGATGCTTTATTGGATATACAAAAGAAATTGCCTAAAGTTTAAACGTTAAAGAGGAATGATAAATCAAGCAAATGACCTGCAAAACTATTTTTACTGGATTCTGAAGAGGTCTGTGTGATGGGATAAAGAAGAATTGAAGAGAAATCAAATCCTATGGCAACATTTGAATGAACTAAACAATAAGAATGTTACTATGCCAGATAACAGTCCAGGTTTTCCACCTGATTTGACTGATTTGACATCCAAAGAACTGCAATGAAGAAGATGAGATTACACCTCAGGCTCTCTGATCCCTGTACAGTATACTCAGAATAATTCCGACAAAGACTGTGAACAAATTGTAAAAGAGTAGGGTTTCTCATCATACAGTCTGAGCCTATCTACACAGGTGGGTTCTTTCATCGATGGAGGCTCCTTCTCAAGTATTGCAGAAGTTGATGGATGGGGATAATCTTATCTCCCCTCGTTATGTACATTGAAGATAAACCGGAAGATGACATGTCGGCAGTCAAACTGGTTGTCCTTTAATCGGATTTCATGGTCGGTAGCTAATCCTCCACACAACTCCACAGTTTTTGAGCCTTCATTTGTGCCACACTTTGTCCATTGGATCTTAATTAAGCAAAATGCCTAAAGGGTTTGATATCACGTTCCAGGAACAACTCTTGTATCTGCTTCTTTTCACTGGGAAAACACCATGATAAAAATTGCTGTGAAATACCAAAGAAGAAAACAACAAATTTGTCACAGCAGATAGCACAGATGTTTGTGGGATGAGCAACACAGTTCTCAGCTCCTTTTATGAGAAAACCATCCTGTCTCTCCCTCCCTCCCTCCACCCCACCCCACCCTCCCTCCCTCCACCCCACCCTCCCAGTGGGCAGCAAGTTTCGGAGTGAAGACAGATGAAAAGTCTGAATGAAATATCTCATTAATCCCTTAGTTGAGAGCCTGTTTAAAAGAAGTATTCCATTCAGAGACTAATCCTTGTGCTTGTCTTCAAGGATAAATCCTCAAGCTCCCAGGGGAAAAGAAAGGAATAGGATTCAGATGTGAAGATATCCCTCTGTTTTTGTCATCGTGATCAAACATGTTTTCACTTGATCAATAGCATCGGGGATAGCAGGTTCAGATATTCAAACATTAGTCAAATCCTCCTTTACTGACCTCCTCATAGTAATACTCAAACATCCCTTCAAAATACGGAATGCCTTAGCCAAAATGTAATATTTAACTATGAAGCTATATTTGAGATTTCCAGTTATTCCAGTAGATTAAACGAATCTTCTCAATGAAGCCTAAAAGTAGAACTAGGAATAAGAAATCATTTTGCCTGAAACTTACGGAGCCATTTCGGAAACTTCAATGAAGCCATGTTCTTTCAAGAGGTATGGCTATAATATAAAATGGGCATGGCCAGAGCTTGGAACAAATAGGGCAGTGGTGGGCCGCTGCCGGTTAGGACTGGTTCAGGCAAACTAGTAGTTCTGATGATGCGCTGGCCCCGCCCACCTGCCCCTGCTCAGCTGATTCACGCGGCACAGCTGATTTCCATACCTCCACTGTTCTGCTTACTGGGGCTGCCTTAGAAGGTAAGCAGCTGAGCTTCAAATTGTTGTATTTTGAATGCTGTGCACAAGCACGTTAGGCATGCATGTGTGTGAAGCACACATGCACGCGCAAAGCATGTGCTCACAGAACCGGTTGTTAAACCGGTTGCAGTCCACCACTGAAATAAGGCCATCCTTCATTGTGTCATGCAAGAAATCTCTTCATTCTATTCCATCTAACAAACTTTCCAAGTTCGTCCTATGAAGAAAATGGGCACCAAGGAAGAATAGAGTAGAGTAGAGTAGAGTAGAGTAGAACAGAACAGAACAGAACAGAACAGAACAGAACAGAACAGAACAGAACAGAACAACAGAGTTGGAAGGGACCTTGCACGTCTTCTAGTCCAGTCCCCTGCCCAAGCAAGAGACCCTATACCATTCTGGATAAATGGCTGTCCAATCTCTTCTTAAAAATTTTCAGTGTTGGAGCACCCACAACTTCTGAAGACAAGCTGATTAATTATTCTCACTGTCAGAAAATTTCTCCTTAAATCTAGGTTGGATCTCTTCTTGACAAGTTTCCAACTGTTATTTATTGTCTTATCCTTAGGTTCTTTGGAGAGTAGGTTGTCTCCCTCTTCTCTGTGACAGTCTCTTAAATATCTGTTTCTACTGATAGGTAGATGAGTTGCAATTAATAGGATTTATTCCATTCAACTTTATAGGATTATAGTTTAGGTTTACTATCTCCCAGTTTGGCCAGTTTAGAACATTGTATTCATGACATCAAATCTAAAAATGCAATACTAGGAATAGGAAAACAATCAAAAATCTGAAATAAGCAGTCAGAAAAGTAAACAGGCAGAAGATTCATTCCCTCCAGAAATCCAAATACTTCATGAGCATGTTATTTATGGCTAGCGATAGAGACAGACATTTGGTTTCCATTTAAACAGAACTGACCTATTCATATTTCCTGACATATTTCCCGAATCAGAATACAATTATCCTTCAACTTTCACATTCTCTGAATTTTCGGATGTATAAGAGGAAATGCATGCAGAGATTCATCAGTAACAGCTGTATCTAGGTCAATATTTGGTATAGAAACGTAATGATATTTCATCCTAATTACAGGGTTACACAGCAATAAATAGTCACACCAGTATTGCAGCACGAGTTTAAAACTCAGTTGACTTAACCACTTCCTGACTTAGAGCCCTTACTTGAAAGTTTTCAAAGGGAAAACCCCCCATAAGGTCTATTATTTTCTATTTTCTTCTTTTCCAGCTTGCTCCTGCCATCCCATGGGCTCACTGAACATAACGCTGAACCAAGCCCAGAAATGTCATCCAAAGACAGGCTTCTGCTACTGCAAGCCAGGTGTTGCAGGACCCAAATGCGACTGGTGTCTATTGGGGTATTGGGGCTTTGGAGAAAATGGCTGCCAGCCCTGTGCCTGTGCTAGAGACTGTAACAAGCATACTGGAGAATGTCTCCATAGGTAAGCCAGTTTTCTGCAGTGGAAGCAGAAGGAATTTGGGCACTTAAGAGCGTTCTTGGGAAGGATCCCCAGGGCAATTCGTTTTGGCTCTCCCCATCCTGCTTGGCCCCCACCTGGAACTGGTTCTTCCTGCTTCCTCCAAATCCTACCCTAGCTTCTTCTAGTACTTCCTCTTGCTGGCAGGAGCCCCTATGTCACCCAATAAGCTACTTGTCATTTTAAATGTCTATGGAGTTTTTCAGTCATCCAGCTCATGGTTGTCCCAAAGATATTTTTCCAAAAGGCAACTGGACTTTCTTGGGTTTTTATTTTCTTTGAAAATGTTTCACTTTTCATCCAAGAAGCTTCTTCAATTCTGAAATGAATTGAAGAAGCTTCTTGGATGAGAGGCGAAACATTTAAAAAAGAAAACAAAACAAAGTCCAGTTGCCTTTTGGGAAAGGACCTTTGGAATTGGAATTGGTCCTTTCATTTTAAACACAACAAACCCACAGGCTATCTAGCATAGGCAGTTCAGCTGATAAGATATTGCCTAGAGCAGGGGTGGCCAACTACTGGGCCATGGTAGTGGTGGGCAAGCATGCATGTGCGCGCATTCCCGCTTGCATGAGCAGTGGGCAAGCTCATGTCCATGTGCTCCATTTGCGGGAGTGGCTGGTGTGCATCCTTGCCACTTGTGCAAATGAACCTGCGCATGCATACACACTTGCCCATTGCTCGCACAGAAACATCCCCTCTCTCCTCCCCCCTCCCCCCCGTCCACTGGTCCCCAAAGCCAGAAAGGTTGGGGAACTCTGGCCTAAGGAAACCTTTAGCCAATCAGCTATGAGACGGCCCTATCACTACTCTAGTGCTTTCCTTGGCCAGGCCCAAAATGGCATCTGATAGGCCCCAGTGCCTGAATTAAGGAACACCATTACAGCCATCTGCGGGATTAATTTATTAATTAGAGCTTTGGCAGATCAATAAGATAAAGAAACCATTATATTTGATTCTTAGAGTGGCCTTCAGTGCCTAACATAAAATATACATCAGGAAGAAAATTATGGTTTTTTTTTAAAGTTTTCAAATTATTTTTAAAACAAATAAAAAGAGGGTGAAGGGAATGAGATTCTCATAGCACTGAGATTACCACAGAGAAGGGCCCGATCCTAGTTTATTTCAGCTTTCTAGGCAGTGCCCTTAGAAAACCCCAATGGATCAGCAGAGCTTCCAGGCAATTAGAAATGGAAGAATTATTTTCCAAGAAGCATTGTATCTGTTTGTTTGTTTTTGTTTTTTTTAAATTTTATTTATATGCTGCCCTTCTCCGGAGACTCAGGGCAGCTTACAATGCGTTAAGCAATAGCCTTCATACTTTTGTATATTTTATACAAAGTCAGCTTATTGCCCCCACAATCTGGGTCCTCATTTCACCTACCTTAGAAAGGATGGAAGGCTGAGTCAACCTTGACCCTGGTGAGATTCGAATTTACAGTAATTGCAGACAGCTGGATGTTAAATGCTGCCTTAGTAGGAGGCATTAACCTGCTACGCCACTCAGGCTCCTTTTTGTGTAGCAACTGCTAACAGTTGGTTAAACGTTCCATGTTTAATTGGTTTATTGGGCCTACTCCTGTATTATTGAAACAGATTGAACAGATGGCTGAATAAAACATTCTTTAATCTCATTCTGTTCTTGTCTGTCTGCTCTTCCCTTTCCAGTTATGACAATTCAGCTTTTTTTAATATTCCTGTTGGTGGGAGGATTCCTCACTTCCTCCAAACCCCAGCCAACGAAAGCGAAAATGAATGGCAATGGAATGATCGCAAGCAGGGTTTTTCAGCCTTAAGATACCCAGGTATGATTTCTGCCCCACTCCGCCCCCTCCCTCCCGCCCCCAATAAATAGACTGAGACAAATTACAATGTTGATAAGGTACGAGAACATTTCAGATTATTTAGAAATATTTATCATATGACTTACAAAGCATTGACTAAAAAGAATAAACGTTCTGGGAACTTTTGTGGCCGCACATTCTTTATCGAATACTGAAGGAACTGCTGATACAGTTCTACAGAGGAATTGTCGAGTCTGTCATTTGTACTTCTATAAGTATCTGGTTTTGGTACAGCAACTAAACAGGACAGGCACAGACTTCAATGGATAGTTAGGACTGCAGAAAAAAACAATTGTAAGCAGCCTGCCTTCCATTGAGGACCTGTATACTGTATGAGCCAGAAAGAGGGCCGAGAATATATCAATTTACCCCTCACACCCTGGACATAAACTGTCTCAACTTAATCCCTCAGGATGTCTCTGTGAAGTTTCCGAAAGATGCCCTAATTAATTCATGAGCTATAGGGCATTGTGTGCCAAAACAACCAGACACAAAGACAGTTCCCACCCCCCACCCCCCCATGCCATCACTCTGCTAAACACGTAATTCCCACAGCACTGTTTTATGCCTAACATGTAGTAGGACAGTATTACTATTATCCTTATTGTCTTTCCTATTACCTGCTCCTATCTTATGACTATCACTTTGTTGGTTGTATCTTATGATCTATGATTGTATCTTATGATTTATCACTTGTTGCTTGCATGTACACTGAGAGCTTATGTACCGGAGACAAATTCATTGTGTGTCCAATTACACTTGGTCAATAAAGAATATTCTATTCTATATACATCTTTAAAAATTGGTGGAATCTCCAAATCTCATGTTCCAAGTGAGCATGAATAGTTTCTGTTTGTGGTTCTCTTTTTTATGTGTGTTTTTTAAATATTTTATACTTTATATTACAACCTGCCCAGAATTGTTTGGAATCAGGCATCTTATTTATTGTACAGTATAAAAATATCAATAAAAAAGAATCATTTTGGGAGAGAAAGTTCTCCAAAATTGGGGGGGGGGCATTTATAATCCATTATTCTAAATTCTTTTAGCAGATAAAATTTAAACAGATTGGAGAAAGTAAATGCTTACATTTAATTATTTTACACAACTTGAAACATTTACACAATATCTCAGCTCGGGAACTTACATTCTACAGCTAATTTATTGCAAGCATTTATGAAAATCGGGGTGACTGGTTTCTCCCTCTCCCTTGTTCTTCTTCTTCTTTTTTTAATGCAACCCATCTTCTTTGACACATTGGTTTATGATTTCCTGGCTAGAAAAGTGTGTGTGCAAAGAGAGGATCCTAGGAAGCGTCAGCAATTTCTGTCAGATGAAATACGCCTATGGTAAGTGAAAGAAATTACTTTTTTAAAAATGGGAATGCAGCATAATTTTCTTGTTGCTTTTTCCATCTTCCAAAAATCTGAACTCTGAATAAGAATGCTTCTGGGTCGAAGAAACTTAAGTTCTAGGCTTCCTCTTGAAATAAAAATTAGGCAATAAAAGCCAAAGAGGCCATAGTAAAACCTTATAAGTATTTCCTTTTACATGCACAGAATGGGCTAATCCATGCACACATTTTGCCAATCGTAATTATATGCCCTGCCCTTCTTAAAGGGGGATGGATTCTGGATTGGGATGGAAACCTTCTTTAGATGCCAGTCTCACTAGGTAGATCAAACAGGAAATCAACTGTGCCGGAAGGCTACTTTTATTGAAATTATCTATAACAACAGAATCTTGCAAGTCTGAATGTGCTATACCTCCTCTTCCTATATCCCAATCGATTAGGAAGGCATCTGCCTGACCAGTTTCCCATGTTATCTTGTTTCTCGGGGGGGGGGGGGGGTGTTTCTTTAAAAAATCTTTCATTTCCTTTTGCCTCAGCAACAGTTCTTGCCTATTGTGCAAAGGTCATCTTTCTTACTTCGTACATTGGTTCTGGGATGGGTGTGCTGCAACTTGTCTTTGGGCCAGCAATGTCTGCGGGATGGGTCAAAGCAGTTAACATGACTGATGTGGCATAGCAATGCAAGACCCAGCCTTTTTGGTACACGTGTTTCTGTTAATCTGCGCATTGACACTGAATTTAGAATTTGCAGGAATTCTTTGGATACCAGAGAAGGAGAACTGAGGGAAATGCCTAGACTGTAATAAAGCTTAAAATAGGTGTATTAAGAAATTACCCATAAATATTTACAATGTCAGGAAAACATGACCTCAATCAGCCAGGTGAGCCCTAATCAGCGGTGGGTTGCCCCCAGTTCAGACCAGTTTTATAGAACTGGTAGTAAAACCGGTGGGAGGCTCCGCCCACTGACCCCAACGTCATCAGAACGCAGGTCATCAGAGCACGTGCGCGGCCCCGTTGCGAACCGGTAGTAAAGGTTAGTAGAACCCACCCCTGGCCCTAATGGTAGAGAAAGATTCACGTTCTGGAATTCAACTCACAAGGTAGCTGGGAAAAGGGGGAAAACTGAATACCCTTTTCCCCTACTCCCCCACCCTTTTGAATCCTCACCTCAGTACTAGGATAATTAGCAAGAGAAAACCAGTGTATTTGTATTTGCATTCAGTGGAAAGGAAGAGATTACAAGAGAGTAAGCAAGCACACAATGGGGAATACGCATTGAAAGGAATGCCTTCTTGCTGGCAAGCTTAGCATGTTCCTGGCCTGACTGCTTAGGATATAAAGGCAAGCCTTTGGGACCAAAATGATTAGGATCATGCCAATTTCAGATGGCAATGCAAGCTGGACAATCTAATCAACTAATGAAGGTTGCAGAGCTGAGCTAGCTTGCAGTTTGCACCTTTCAGGGAAGCACAGCCTGTACACAAAGAAAAACAGTTTAGAAAGAGATAGCTTGTCCAAACAATTTCTTCCGTCTGCAAGGAAAAAGATTCTGGGAGGAAGGGAAAATGAGAAGAAAGGACAAAAAACATAAGTTAGGCAATCTTACAGGGCAGCATGTATGTGTAAAACTGACTCTCATAGAAAAGGCTTGAATCATGATGCCACATCTGCCACCTTGCTTATTTTAACATCCCCATCCTGCTGATGCTGACTTGTGCCCAACCTGCTAACAATGTCTTATCTTTAAAGTGGGTTGGCCTGAAGCTTTTGGCCCCAATTTATATTTTAAGGAGATGGGATGGGGGGTGGGGGGTGGGAGTTATAAGGAGTGAAATATTTGGCTTGGACTTTGTGGATGCTGAAGGTAGTTTTAGCTCCTTCAAACCTTCCAGCCAGCTTGATTCTGAAATTTCTGAGCTTTTAAGGATGAAATGGGTGCTCAACCTTCTAGTGTCTGTCAAAAAGCCATTGTAAAAAGGCTGAAAAGTTCAGACCTTCTTGCACCAAGTGGCCTCTTGGCACCTACAAATAGGAGTTTCCTGCCCCTGGTCCATGGTGATTCCTAAGCCATCATGCGCCCAAATAGTTGCTGGGAACAAGCTTCTATAGCTTCAGGAATAGAGTTGCCTCATTTGATTTATATTGTTCTCATTCTAAGGGTATCAGTACTGGTAGTAGATAAATGATAGGAGGAGATAACACCCATCTGCCTGGCAGCAATTGTACATATTGTTGCCAGTATGAATAGGCAGTTGGGTGAAGGCAGATTTTTTTTTAAATTTAAGATTGGAGTGTGATGGAAAATATAAACTTTCTTCTCTTGCATTACAGTTCTGGTTCTGTTCTTATGTTCCTTTGGCAGTTGCTGTAATGTAATTTATGTTTCACTTATAATTTAATTGGGCTTTATAAAAGCTGAGATACTCATTAGTCTCTCCCAGGGAACTCAGGAAAAATAGGCAGGACTTTTTGGTTAAATCTGCTATAGCATTTAACTGACCTGGGGATAGATAATCTTGATAGAAACTAAGCGGAATCAGACCAATGTAGCATAATCAGGAAACCAGTAGGCAACTCTAGGCTGTAGAGTAGACTGGCAAGTGGGGAAAAAAAATCTCAGATGGCAAAAACTGGTCATGTCCATATTCTTGCCAGGAAACAGTATCTATGTATTCCAGTTTGGTTCAAAGAAGACTTGAAATTATTACACAAGTGCATTATGCTGTCTTGCAGTTTTAAGAGCAAAAGTTCTATCTGCGCATGACAAAGGAACCCATGCTGAAGTAATTGTGAAGATAAAGAAGGTTCTGAAATCAGGCAAAGTAAAAATCACCAGGAATAACCGAAGCATATATCCAGATTCTTGGACCAATCGAGGGTGTACATGTCCTATTCTAAATCCTGGTAAGTATTCTGCCCCACTATTCTAGTAAGTTGAGGGTCACTGTCACATCTTTAACACACAATGATGAAACTTGTTTTTCTTCCAACTCATATGCACAGGAGAGATCCCTTAGTAACTTAGTTCATTGTTGGAGCATAGTGTTATCATGTAGTAGGATCCATCTCTACCTGCAATGATTAAAAAGCTCAATTTGAAGTAGGAAACTTTTTCCCAGAGAGTTGCTGTCAACACAATATTCATGGGCTCACACATGCTAAATAGCAATAGCACTTAGACTTATATACCACTCTGCAGTGTTTTACAGCCCTCTCTAAGAGGTTTAGAGTCAGCATATTGGCCCCAACAATTTGGGTCCCCAATTTACCCACCTCGGAAGGATGGAAGGCTGAGTCAATCTTGAGCCTCGTGAGATTTCAACTGCCAAATTGCAGGCAGCCGGCAGTCAGCAGAAGTAGCCTGCAGTACTGCACTCTAACCACTGCGCTACTGTGGTTCATCAGCTTTGTTTAACAACAGTTGGCTGAAGTCAGGGTTTGTGCAATATATTTAGTGAAACAAACCATGATGGCTACAATCATAGAACTTAGAATAACACAGAATAACAACTGGAAGGAACTTTGGAGGTTATCTAGTCCAATCCCCTGCTGAAGCAGGAGACCCTATACTTTTTCAGACAAATGGTTGTCCAGTCTCTTCTTGAAAGGGTCCAATTATGGGGCACCCACAACTTCTGAAGGTAAGCCATTCCACTGATTGATTGTTCTCACTGTTAGAAAATTTCTCCTTAATTCTAGCTTGCTTCTCTCCTTGATTAGTTTCCATCCATTGTTTTTTGTCTTGCCTTCTGGTGCTTTGAAAAATAGTCTGCCCTCCTCATCTTTGTGGCAGCCCCTCAAATATTGGAACACTGCTATCATGTCTCCCCTATTCCTTCTTTTCCCTAGAAAGACATACTTAGAACTTGCTAAGCCCAAATCAACGGATCACATTTTTTTCTGCTCATCTATATGGCAGCTTCTATCCCGCATTTGGGGTCTGAATTTATTTATATCCGTGGGGATGAGTGAATACAAGGGTTACAGATGGCATGGCTGTGAAGCAGAGGTATCCTCAATGGGTGGGTTTGTCTATTTTCTGTTTTATATATTTTTCATGAAAGTCACATAGGTACATTAAGGACAATTCTACTGATATATCAATGAATTTCAATAGCGTCATCATTGATCTTTGAGGGCTTGGTATGTGCAAAACAAGAATGTTTTTTGGGTCTTGGTGTAGTATGTTGTGTGAACCCATCTACTGTGGTTTTTTAACTGCAGTTTACATTTCGCTATATTGTATGCACTTCAACAGTCATGGTATATTCAGTAAACTATAGTTAATCCAATTATAGTTTAGCACAATGTGTCAACTAACCCACTGTGAGCCAGCATAAGACTGGATATTAATGTGATATCTTGTGATACAGGAGCAAAGTTAGGGATTAATGTCTACATTTTGAAACATTCTTCATAGCCTGGTGTCTTTGGATAAATTATATTTTAATACTTGCAGGCTGGCTACACTGACTAGAGATTATGAGAGTCAAATCCAGACATTCTGAAGGGCATCGGTTATATACTGCCTTAGAGAACTTGCTAGACATGCGCATGGACTGATATGCAGATTCTGCTGTCTTCTTGTTCAATTCTTCATAGCATAGGCCTAATTAAGTCTCCTGCATTTTGTTTCACACTTCTCTCCAGATGTTGGTCTTTTTTTCTTTAGCTTATTTTAGAAAACTAATAACTACCCACGTTTCCCTGAAAATAAGACCCTGTCTTATATTTTTTTGAACCCTGGAATAAGCGCTTGGTCTTATTTTCGGGGAGGTCTTACTATTTTGGGGCGCGTGGAGGAAACCAGAGGAAATGCTGGGGACAAGCTGCGCACGCAGTTAAATATTTTCGAGGAGGGCTTATTTTCAGGGGGGGGCGGTATTTTAGTGCATGCACTCAAAAGCCCGATTGGGCTTATTATCAGGGGATGTCTTTAGGGGAAACAGGGTATTGCTTTTTCACAATTCAGTTGGCAACTCTAATCATCCCTACAACCTATTGCATCATTTCAAATTGCATATCAGATTAATTCATTTGCATTCACTTTTCAAAATGTTTTATCCAACCTAAAACTACATGTTCCATATGGTGCCACAAATGTGCTTGAAAATAAAGTATTATTCAGTTTGACTCTTGAGAACTTCATAAACACGCCTAAATATCATCTTGGTAATACCATGAAATCAGTTTGCTATTGCTTTCTTCCGGGATTTTTAATTTCCCAGTCTTGGTTAAGTACAAATCTAGCTACGCAACTCATGAACCTTGTAATTAAGTAATTTGCATTTTAAGTCATCCTGAGCACCGTGTTCAGGTGGAAAGAGAGGGGAAGAAAAATTAATGAATGATCTTAATTAAAATTATCCCTGTGAAGTCGTCTGGGCCAGGGGTGGGCAAATGTGGCTCTTTTACAACCTGTGGACTTCAACTCCCAGAATTCCTGAGACAGCTGTCTCAGGAATTCTGGGAGTTGAAGTCCACAGGTTGTAAAAGAGCCACATTTGCCCACCCCTGGTCTGGGCAATCTTTGATTCTGTAAGAGAATTGATTCTTACAATATGTAATTTTTTCAAACCAGGTATAGACTACTTAATAGCAGGACAAGAAGACGCACAGACGAATAGACTCCTTGTGAACATGAACAGTCTGGTGAAGCCCTGGAAAGCTCACTGGGGGAAGTTTGTTGCAGATATACTACGAACCGGATGCAAATAATGTATTTTTTTTCCAGGTCAAGTCACACACATTAATAATATGGCAGTGAAAAGTCTAGTTAGTTCTCTAATGGTTAATCATAACTTTTATAATTAAGGAGAATTTAAAAGCAAACTCTCTTTCCTCCATTCCATTAAGTGCTTTAGGCAGGAATCTTGTTCCGGGATTTCTTTTTTCCAAGACAACAATTTTCTCTCTCTTTCGCACATTTGTAAAAAAAAAAAAATGTAAAGACTGCTGAATTAACCTCATGTACCTAGACTCACAGCCTGGCATGTAGCTTGTTTTAAGATTACCGTATCTAGAGCTTTCAAATTCCACCAATACAATATATTTGTAACTAAGGCCAAGATTATATTACGCTGTTGATGAACAGTCATTACTAACAGAAAACTAGAACTCCTGCACTATTTATTTTTCTGGAGCTGGATTTTTTTGTTTATAGTGACTATGAAGGAAGAGCAAAAATTTGCTAAGTGACAGGGCTACAAAACATCAATCGTATGGCCTGTCATATGAGTCTTGCTTATATTTGAGAGGCCTGTTTAAAAAGCTGTTATTTTAAGGTACCCTTCATAGCTTTTGGGTTCTACGACCTCTATGTGTTCTCTTGGAATTTGCACTGGAATTGAGAAGATATTGTAGATGTGTCTTTGTGTCTATTTCATCAGAGAAGAAAACAGCAAAGTTATTGGGAATCTGGGAGGCAGCCTGAAAGGACTTGGAGCTGCAGGGATTCTGGGAAGTGGAGGTCCCTGTTCCTGCTGTCGGTGTCCCCCTAAACGTCCTGATAAAATTCATGGGGAAAGAAGATGACTGGCAATCTACACATTAGAATAAAAATAGCTGGCAATCCAAAACTTGATTACCACCACATTCCAAAGATTTATTTTCTATAGTGTTGTTCCCACAACGCAAGAATCCAGAAAGTTCTGGTTTTCAAGTTGGTCCCACCTGCTCTCACTAACAGCCTTCTCCTGTCTTGTCCTGCATTTAGCATCCGTTGCATCAAAACCAATGCAGAAAGACCACTGCTATGAAGGACTTTAGGAGCCTACCAAGTTCTTTTAAGAGAACGACTGAGGCAAGAACCAGAAGTATTGGAATTTGCTTTGTGGTTATCAGATTTGCTACTGGATTGCATAGAAGACATACCAAACTGGTGATTTAAAGACTGACTGCCTCTTGAAACCCTCACATGGTCTTTTTTTTTGTTTTGTTTTCTAAGTTAAATATTTGATTTTCAATTTCTGTTGTGCTCATTTCACCTAAAATGCTTCCTATGACCACTTTGTAGCTTCAGTCACTTGCCTTTTTCATACTGTATGCATGTTCAAGACATCTCAAAGAACAGATGCTTCTATTCATATTTATTTACTACTAGCCAAGATTCTTCTAACAAGCAATGCTCCAAGGCAGATACAGATGAACACCATTAACATTGCTGTGATTTGCTCAGGCAGAGACTAGTCAGAAAAGTACACAGAAGAATGAGTGATTCCCCAGCTCCCTAGCGTTAATTTGTACTTCATTAATCTTATATACTATGCAAAACATAGTTGTGGTTTGAGACATTAGATACCGATGCAGAGTAAAGAAAGTCTTCTAAGACAGCCGTTAAAACCCAGGCATTTCCATATAACTTGTGCTGGAGTATGACTGATGTAATTGTTTATATCACTTCTTGTTCTAGACTATGGAATTTCTTTTGAAAGGCACTAAAGTGTTTGCACTAAAAAAAAATAATCTCTCCTAAAATATGGGCAATAGGTTAAGGGAAGAAGTTTAATTTTGAATACATAGTTAAATGTCTTTTACTTAAGCTTTGGCCAATGGCATTATAAATCTTACTACCCTTTTAATGTAGAATCTGTTATGCATGTCAGTTAATTTATGGACACAGGACTTTTATTTAGTTCATCACAGTTTCTATTAAAATGCTAAAATCATTTTGGACACACTGTATAAACTATGTTTATATTATACCACCTGCATTTTTTTCATATTTTGTCTGATGAGTGTTCTGTCAGATAAAGCGCTAGATGGTTTATTGCTAAACCTAAGGGATTTCATTCATATAAAACATATTGTTAGAAGCTCTGCGTTTATAGCTGCTACTAAGTGAAAAGGCAATTCAAATACCCAAAATTTAAATGAAGAGACTAAAGAGGAAAAATAGTAGAATAGGATATGAAAAAAAGTAACAGCAACAGAAACGGAAACCAGAGAATGATGTTTGCTCCATTTTCACCAGCATTTTCAATGGGGCATGACAGTGTGGATTAGAACTAAGGAGTTCCTGGTTCAAATTCCCACCTACCCAGAGAACTCCCTGAATGAGAACAACCTATTTCACAGAACTGTTCCAAGGATAAAACTGGGGGAGACTCTCATGCACGCTAATTTGAATGCCAGAGAAAAGCAGAATATGCAATGGAAACAAGGAATGGAAACAAAAACATGACAAGCCTAAGCATATTATCCTGAGATATAGTTGAGGTATATCTCTTTCTGATAAGGAGGGTAGTACTGATGTTAATGTGGTGAAAACAACTTTCTACAAAGGCAAGCTAAAAATGATGGAATTGCTTGAATTGCAGTCCCATTGCTTGCAATGGGAATGTATGGCTTATTTTCTGCAGTGATTTCAAATGAACTCACCTTAAGGAAATTTAGTCCACTACAATATTCAAATGCAGACCTAGTAGCGATGCCTTTTGGACACCAAGGTGGCCCTGTGAGAATCCTATGGTGAACAGACGTATCTTAGAGGGCTGTGTAATGGCTGACAGCATTACTCAAAAGCAGTTTCCAATAGAGATGTCTTATTAACCAGATGCTACAAAATTGGTTATATAAAAAATCTTTAAACAAAGGGGGCAGCACCAGCTTCTGATAGTCAACCACTGATTTCCCTTTTGACCTGGCCTGGTTAAGTCCTATTCACAAGTGTACTCCATCCGATTCCTCAGAACCTGTTCTCCGTGGATAGCTGTTTCATTGACACTATATGCAGGCTGAAGAGGTTTTCTTGGCAGTTTTTCTGAAAGGGTCAAACTGTTGCTTGCATTTTACTTCAGTAAATGAAAAATGTATGTATGTATGTAAAAAAAAAAGAAATATGTCACATATATTCTGACCCTGTCAAGACATAAAAACAGGAGTTAATCGAAGTCAGCAGATGGATGGGGTGCATAGTATTGTGTGCTTCTGTTCAAAGATTATTTGATTCAGTAGAGGAAACCTTAAGAAGAGAGAACAAATTTGATTGTACAAAAAAGAAAACTCTGTTGACCTCATATTTATTAAATGTCCCTTAGGTTCAAGTATCCACATTTTGGTAGGTGCAGGGAATCAGACTTAAGAAAATCAGTGAAATCACCTCTTTCCTTTCCATCCACACTCATATCTAGTTGATCAAGCCTTTGCTTGAATGGAAGGATAAAATCTCAAAGATTTCCGTGTTTTTTACACTCCTGCAATATTTTGTAGCAGAAAATCTACTTTAAATATGACTTAATCACCATGGCTATATGAGACATGTACATTGAAAACTTTAGGGTTAAGCTAAATTATTGGATAGGTTGGCTTAACACAAAGAACATATACCAGTATCCCTTGATGATTCCAGAGCCACTTTGTCCCAGAATTCAGATCACAGGATGCTAGAATTCTCCTCAGATGAGAAGGCTTGAGGTAGTCCTCGTTCAAAGACCCTAATTGAGAATGGACTTTTCACTGCTAAGCAAAATGGTTAGGTGGGAACTGCTTAACAATGGCAGTTCCGGTAGTCCCAGTTGCGGTCATTAGACAAAGACCACATACTTCCGCTCTGTGCAAACTGTCGTCCCCAGCAGAAGCCTGAGGTTCTTGCCCAACAGCTGCAATTGGGACTAGCAGAGCAGGGCCTGAGGAGCTCCCTTTGGCAGATGGGATACTGCTACTGCTGCATTTGCCTCTGGTTCAACTCCCTCCTCTTATCTCCCTCTCCATCTCTGCCCCTTTTTGGATGCCTTGTACCTTGCTGCCCCTAGCTGACCTTTGCCATCTTTCTCCTCCTGCTGGCCTGGGATCCATGTGCTGGGTGAGGGCCCAGACCCGGGATGTGCACAGCAGACCCTCACCTGTTGAAGAGAACATGCCAGACGTGGATGAAGAGGAAGCAGCAGGATAGAGCTGGGGACAGAGACCATAAGAGGCAAGGGAATAGTGCGGATGGCTTGCTCAGTTGTCACCTTCTCCAGGGAAGACGACAGCAAACATCATTTGGAGGTGGTGGTGGTAGGAGCAGACAGCAAAGTACAGGGTGGCAAAAGGGTGGAGATAAGTTGGGGGAAGTTGAAGTGCATAGTCTGGTCATAAATGTGGGCCAGTTGCCAAATGCCCACATTTTGATTATGTGACCACTGGGTGGTAATGCTGTGGCCTCAATTTTAAAGACTGGTCATAACTATAAATGGTCACTGAATGGTCATTAAGTGAGGATTGCCTGTTTGCCCATTTGAACAAATCAATGTAGCCTGTCAGAGGGAACAGTCATTAGCATTAACAAAAGACACAGAGGCTTGTGTAACGGTAAAAGGAATTCACTTTTAATATACAGTCAAATCACAATACCTATGCAGAGGTTTGTTACCCCAGGTAACATTGCAATTGTCCTATTAGGGTCAGCAACCTGCTGGGAGAGGAAACAAAGGAAACCCCTCAAAACAGGGATTATTAGGAACATTAAAGAACACAGTGACCAATGTTTTTCTCTGACTGCTCAGTTACGGCTAGGCCTGATCAACGTTTATTTTAAAATGGAAAATCAATATATTAACATTAATTTTCTATTATTAGAAATTAATTATACATGCAAACTTCCTGTGCCATCAAGCACATAACCGACTAACCGAAAATTTTACCCAGATTTCTGAATCTTTCTGGTTGTTCTGAGAAATCTGTATTAATTTTAATCTCATAAAATCTTGAAGATAGCTAACAACTGACATTTTGCTGATCCGGTGTTCTTGCTTTCCTAAAAGAGCATTAACCATTGCTGTTCTTCAAGTCAACCTATAGACTGAACATAACCGGAGAAAAAAAGTGATAAAGCACTGGTGGCATCTACATTTCTTCTATACTGACTCTACTGCAACATTTCTTTGTTAAAGCCATAGGGCTGAAGCTTCTTCACAGTAAGTGAGTTTACATGATACATTGTACAGAAGTGCATTCCTTGCGGGATCAATGGGGTGGAAAGAAAGAAAGGAGAGAAGATACTCTGCCCTGTCTAAATGTCTCTGAATATGGAAAGGAGACCACAGCCTCCATGCTCATTCATTAGCTAGACTCATCCTTTTCTTTGACAGCTGAAGGAGTAGTTTCCAAATCTTTGCTTTGATTATCTTCTTCATCTTCATCATCATCATCATTTTCTTGAGGATAAAGATCCGGGTATTTCTGCATACATTCTTGCATTGCACGAAACTGGTCCACACAATCTGATCCCTTAATTTCTTCCTTGCTATAATGAAAACAGGAAAATGCTGATTTGAATTGTTCCCCACAAGGACCACTAGCCATTCCACCAAGGCATGGGCAGTTCCAGTTGATATCTCCATTAGGCAATATCAAACCTTAAGAAGAGAGGAAAAAAGGTAGTAAAATTACAGAACTATTTTATATTGGGACTTACATAATGGCTGGGTTCACACACAGCACAACATAAGATTCTTTAACTATATTCAGAGTCAAAAGTTTAGTCAATACAGATAAGGCAAGCCAAAAATTAATTACAGTGGCTGAGTTGAAATGTTTATTAATTTCAGTTTTTATAAGCTGCTACACTCTACAGATATGCTTATCATACCCTGAACCAAACAAATTACGTTTTACTGAGCGTTATGTGTGATCCAAGTCATTAAGCTTCATAGTCTGTTAGGAACCTAAGTGATAAATTTTGGAATAACAACATATTTGGTGATTAACATATTTTTGATCTTCCTAAAAACCTTAGGGGTGACATAGGAAAACAAAAGATAAGAGCAACTTTGTTTTTAAAGTTTATGGCAAAAGAAAAAAAAAGTCAAATTTAGGATGGAAAATATTAAGCCAATGAAAAAAGGCTTTTGTTCAAGGTAGCAAAAATAGTGTTGTGTTTTACAAATGAGAACTTACAGAAAATTTTCCCTGATTGTTCAGGCGTTTTGTATCAAAATATATATGTTATCAGTTTTCAGATGTCAACTTTCCTTTATCTCACTAAAATCACAAAAATCAGCACATGCAGGCTACTAAAATCTGCTGTTGCCCATCTGACATGAACTTGGATGGAACTGGACAGCAATGGTTTTAAATCTTGATAAAGATTTTGAACTAATGTCCAATAAACAGCTGTAAACAGAGAAAGACTTCTTATAAGATACATGAAAACTAAAAGAAAGATAATCGGAGTGTCAAAAGTGAGAGAAAAAAGATAATCTAGATTTCCTAGATCAGTGATGACGAATCTTTTAGACACCAAGTGCCCAAACTGTGTGCACACATGCCCAAACTGAAAGATGTGCATGTGTGACTGAGCGCATGTGCGAGCATGTGCACACATGCATGGACATGCGCACGCACATTCGTGGACATGCACGCATGTGTCCCAGAGACCCAAAGACCAGCTGGCCAGCAGGAGGCGGGGCATCCCAACACCGGAAGCATGGCATGAGGTAAGATCTTTTTCTTTTGTGAGCTTCTGTTTCGTCGTTTGCAGGGAAACAGAAGCTCACGAAAGAAATGCCACAGAGATCTGACCTGGGGCGACAGCGCACGTGCCAGCAGAGAGGCCTCTGTATGCCACCTCTGACACGCGTGCCATAGGTTCACAGTCATGGTCCTAGATCATTTTATTAATATCAAAAGTCACTATTCTATCCTAAAGGAGAAAAGAAACTGATGACATTGTGTGTAATTCATAGACATGTTTGCACATTTCATTTTTACATAACTTTTATGCAAACGTGTTTCTTGTGCTGATTTAACATAAAAATAATAGTTCTGCATCTTATGCATAAACTCAGACCTTTTATTGCCTCACACCCCTTGGCAATCTGTATGCTGCAAAGAAGATATTAGAAGTTTTTTTTTTTCAATTATCCATTTTGTTACATTGGTTATATAAAAACATTGTTTCATAAAAATCCATCCTGATTGTTTATTTGAATCTGGAACTGGTTAATAATATATCTATGTAGATTCTCAATCATCCAGGTCATAGATGTCCCAAAGGTACTTTTCTTTTTTCCTTGAAAACATTTTGACTCTCATCAAAGAAGCTTCTTCAGTTCTAACTCATTAAAGGGGAAGGGGAAGATTTAACAGATGTGGAACCTTTTTGGGAATGCTAGTCCCAAGAAGATTCCACATCTGTTTGCATTCTGATTCAGGTGACTCTGGGGATAGAGATAAAGTCCCAAGTGGCTCAACAACTCTCAGAGAGCTAAGAACCCTCAAAGTACTAACAACCAGATGACTGCAAATAATATAAATCCTTCCATTCCTTCAGAACTGAAGAAGCTTCTTCCATGAGAAGCAAAACATTTTCAAAGAAAGGAAAGTCCCATTGCCTTTTGGAAAAGCACCTTTGGGAGATTAATAATAATAATTATATATATATATATATATATATATATATATATATATAT
>WNWU01000011.1:26484456-26498570 GCA_012654045.1 Ptyas mucosa | reverse complement strand
TATATATATATATATATATATATATATATATATATATATGTGTGTGTGTGTGTGTGTGTGTGTGTGTGTGTGTGTGTGTGTGTAATATACAGTTAGCACTGTAAACCGTAATTTGAAATTGGCTTATTTTCAAAATAACAATAAATGATGTCATACATCATCATCATCATTATGCTCAGGTATAGGCATAAGGACAGCAAAAGCTTTTTGTTTCCTTCTTGTTGCAGTGCCAAAAAAGGGAATGGGAGCATGAACAAACATGAAGCTCATTGAGAAAACACAACTCTTCACTTTAGAATTAGAGGGGAGGTGCAGCCACTATCTTGGTTTAATGGCAAAATAGAAAAAAACTGGTTGGTTATGTTAGGGAAACTATATAACCTGGAGAAGAGTTGGTTTATCCCCCGCTCCTCCCCTCTTGCCAATATATCACAAACTACAGAAACAGACAGGTGGCCCTTATTATCCTTTTTTTAATACAGTGCTTGAAAACTATAAACCAAACCACATTATTTCTTTAGTATATCTGTAATTGGCAAGCTTTTTGTGTACTTTATGCAAATGCAGAATGGCAGACAGATCTTTGCACATGATGTGCAAAAATCATTTTTTGCAGTTTTGTTATCCATTCTTTTGTTTGGCTACAAAAGAATTCCCATAAATAACAAGAGCTGCCTGTGACGCACATATTTTAAAGGATTCAGTATGATGGAGCCACAGATTTCTACCAATATACCATCCTGCTTGTGTCTATGCTTGCGAAAGAATTGGAGGGTCTTAATGTAAAGATTTAAATTATTAGTTCTTACCTAATTTGTTACCAAAAAGGTACTATCTCAGATTAGATATTAGATATTATTAATCATTCACTAAGACTGATTATTATGCTGGTTACATTTGTTAATTATTGAATAGTCATTTGATTTTAATAATGATTTTGAAATGCTATACACAAGGACACTTTTATTTGCAGTACTAACCTAACATTACTTCAAAAACTTTATTCAATTTTATACAGCTTGTAAATTATTTTCTTTTTGCTCCTTTATTTCTTTTTCTGTTTTCATTGTACTTTCAATTTTCTGTTAACTTAAATAAACAATTTTCCATATTAAATATTAAGATTACGTGAAGGTAATAGTAACATTTTCCAAATAATATTCGCATATTAACATATTTCTTTTTCTTTCTTTCTTTCTCTTTCTTTCTTTCTTTCTTTCTTTTTCTTTCCTTCCTTCCTTCCTTCCTTCCTTTAAGCAGTTTTGTTCACTTTTGTAGTTTGTTTTTAAAGTTTTAACTTAGTTTGTTCTCATAGGATAAAAATAAAATTTACATGAACATTCAGTTCATTATAAAAACCATTTTCCTGATCTCTAATTTTTGTACAGGTTTTTTTAATTGGCATATTTTATAGGTATGGCCATTGAAGATACACATCACAACTATAGGAAAAATGATCGTTAGTTTTGGCTTGTTGAGTGGGCTGCACATTGGTATGTAAAGTTAGTTTTTCATAGAATACAAACCAAAAAATTCCTCAGCTACCATTGCAAAAAGTCAAATAATAACAAACATAAAATCTATTTGATTCTCTAATGTACTAACTCCACAGGGGGGAAAAACCCAGATGGTTCATAAGAGCAATGATGCCCCGGGAAAGCTGAAAATTGGTTCTTATAGTCACTTGTGACACACAGCTGCAAGTAGATTTATAGGATTAATTTGGTTTCCATTTCTATAAAGTCAATTGGCACTTCTATTTGGAAACAAGGAATTGCTTCTTTAAAAAAATGCATTCAGCTTTTCATGTTGATTTTCCTCTGGACAGACCCTCTTTTCACTAAGGCAAATAGAAGGGTGGGGAAGGGAAGTTTCATTCATTCTTTGTGTTTATATGTGGCCAATAAGCAATTTTGCTTCAAACCTTTAGAAGCTGTGGCAGGAGTCACAAAGCAGAGATCATTTCTATCCATTCTAAATGCTCAGTCCTGGCTCCGGGCCAGCAACGCAGCCTGTCTGAAATTAGAAAAGCTGAAAGATGGATTTCTGCACATCCTTTGGCTATAATATACAGATGGCACTTAAGGTCTAAGAGCTGAGGGAGGGGGACTAGCAATTTCTTTTCATCTCAAGAAGGGTGCAAGGTTAACTTCAATCACGTCAAGGCTGAAAGTCATTTTCAGTGTCTTACTATGAAGTATATTGGCTAGCATGCTCTAAGAATGGCTGCTCCCAATTATATAACTGAAATTATGTTTCTGCCTAAACGTCTTCCCTAATATCTTATATCATTTTGTTGTATCTTCCTGATGTAGCAGCCCTTGCACTAACCTCACTTAGTATGCAGCACTTAAACATAGTTTCATCTGAATATTTTGATAATTAATGAATCAGAAATAGATGAGAAATAGCAAAATGTAAAAATAATGAAAGCATGAAACAAATTTACAAACACAGGAAATAAAATTGAGTGATATAATAAAAACAATTATTGAAGTTTTATATTCTGATCTAAAATATGCCACAGCTTACACATGCACAATAGGAAATGTATTTTATTAAGAGTTCCAAACAAAACCGTCCCACTTTAAATATCGTCTGTCTGAGCAGACTCCACTGTCTTCTGTCAAAACAAAATCTGAAGTGTTTTGTTCTCACATTAAAGCAAAATTCTTGGAACATAACTATGCTTTATTTCAACCCTGAAATACTCGAACAGTGACAGTGGAATATCTCATTTTAAGTTTGTTTTTTTAGCTGCAAAACTCTCAAAACACAATCACCCAAATCTTTGTTCAAGACCAAAATAAAACAGAGTGCTTTGTTTCAACCTCAAAATGAAACTCCTGGTGCATATCTTTTTTCATTTAAAATGGATATTTTGGACTCAAAACGTTTTGCTCATCTCTCTTACAACCTCTCCTTTTTAAACCTGCCCAGGTGCTAAGCATGAGTTGGATTAAATGCATTATAAATGCTTTGTTATTCCTACAGCATCAGAAAAAAGGACTTTTTTCACTATCCTAATACTGTTTTTATAAAACTTAGATTAGCCATGCCCCCCAAAAGGCATAGGAGTCATTAAGGAAGGACTACCTGTATTGCTACAAACTATCACTGGATGTTCCATAAGAGGGCCATCTGAGAGATGGCTCCTCTTCTCAAGCCTTTTTACTGGTTTTCTTACCTGCTTTTAGGCTGTTTTCAGTGGTCAAAGACATTGAGCTTGTCAGGTAGAAAGCTGATAGCCCAGGTTCAAGGCCTGAGCACTGTGCACTGGAATAAGCTTCTGTTACTTGCCCCAGCTGCTGCCCATCTAGCAGCCTGAAAGCATGCAAATGCAAGTAGATAAAGTAGTACCACTTCAGTGGGAAGGCAATAGCATTCCGTGCACTTCCATACCTAGTCATGCTGGTCACATGACCATGGAAGTGTATTTGGACAACTATGGCGCTCTCTTTCTCTCTTGACTAAGAAACAAGAGATGAGTACCGCCCCCTAGAGTCAGACATGACTGGACAGGGGAAACCATAATTTTCATTCAGGTTTTTATTTTTGTACTTTTGTAAAACTTGAAGCTACTAAAACAGACATAGCTTCTGAGATATAGTCACGGAAAATACTGGTGTTCAGTATTAATTCAAATGAATCCAGTGTTTTTCTATGAAATGCTTTCTAGGCTTTTAGAATTTGAAATATCTGATTTAATTCGGGGGCTTGATTCTATTTACAAAAGCAAAGAATGTCATATAGTCCTTTTCAATAATGTACACCTTTCATTATACCAATTTACAAGTTTAATATATAAGCTGCTTTGCTCCAGACAATACATAAAATGAATGGTGTCCATTACCAGCCAAATCCATGTGACTGAGGTATATGCTGGGAAATAAGGCTCAATCTAGAATACAGCCAACATAGCTATGTTTGAACTATCAGAGTGAGTAAATGCTGCCCTCTAGAGATAAGACTGAAATACAGATTTCTCACTAATATTTTGAAATAAAATTACTTGTGTGCCACCAGACTCTGAATGATTCAATTCAAGAATGACTTTTGCGAGTTTGATTGTAGGAAATATGCCAAGCATATAGGAGCACATGTTAAATATATCTAACTAAAAAAACACTAAGTATATTTCTCACTTAATTGATAAAATAATGTTTTTGTTTTCCTTTGAAAATGCAAAATGACAATCTGCATGTTTTTCTTTAATACTGCTAAACAGAGGCTCTCCAACTTTGCCATAATGAATATTCTCCATACATTATGTGCCTACTTGTATCTTATTCCAGGTTAATGAGGATGAGATATATTTCATATTTCTAGATTCATCGACAATCAGAACTCCCTTTTTGAATAAAATGTGAATAAATTGGAACAAACGGTAATAGTCTTAGCACAAAAGGGTATGTAAATGAAAACTCGTTCTCATGAACTGGAAACATAGGCTACTGTTATAACTCAATAGGCTGCAAGTCATTTTATTGCAAATTGTGCTTTCTTAAGAAAACATAAGAAAAACAGTATCATCTACATTTGCATATATTTATATTGAACATGAAAGTGTTAAAATACCAAAGGGATTACTCTGCATAGCCAAGAAGAGTTATTTAGATTATGTCTTAGTTTCAAAAGGTGATTTAAAAGATTGCTTGCTATTTTTTACATAATAGAGATGTGCAATACAGGTAGTCTTTGAGTTATAACATCCATTCAGTGGCCATTTGAAATGACAACAGTACGGAACACAGGGACTTACAACTGGTATTTGATGTTTCAGCTATTACAGTATCCCTGTGGTCACATGAACACAATTCAGGTGCTTGGCAAAAAAACTTATGACTAGATGCAGCATCCTTCAGTCACATAATCATTTGTGACCTTTCCTGCTGGCTTTTCCAAGCCAAATCAATAGATAAGTGTCGTTTCTAAAGGCCTTTCTTTGCACACCCTCTTTCCTTTGCACAAACTTCCACATCTTTTTTCCTTGGCCTCCTTGTGATCATTCACTCACACACTACACACTTTGTCCTCCCTGCAGTGGCACCTATGCTCTTTCCCTGGCCTCCTTGTGATCACACACATATGTCATGTTCCCTAATGCCTTTGGATTATAGATTTCCTGTCTGGTCACTCTCAGAGGGTCAGATTAGGTAATGATAGCTCTTCAGCCCTTATTCTTAGCACTGGTACATCATAGGGTTGCGTGTTGAGTCCCTTACTCTATACTCTTTATGTGCATGACTACATTTCCACTCACACTAGTAATACTATTACTAAATTTGCAGTGATATGACAGTGGCGGGACTTATCTCCGGGGTATGTGGACCAGTTGCTTTTGTGGTGTGGAGACAATAACTTAGTCCTTAACACCAATAAGACCAAGGAGCTTATAGTGGACTATAGAAGGAATAAATCAGACATCCAGCCCTTGGTTATCAATGGAGACCGAGTGGAATAAATGGCTAGTTTTAAGTTTCTGGATGTTAGCATAGCAGAGGATCTGACCTGGGGCACTTGCATTGCAGTACTGGTCAAAAGGGCCCAGCAGAGATTATACTACCTGACACTTCTCAGGAAACAACAACTGAATGAAAAACTGCTGGTGACCTTCTACTGCTGCACCATAGAGAGTATTTTAATTTACTGCACCTGTGTATGGTTTGCCAATTGCACAGTGGCAGATAGGACAGCACTCCAGAGGGTTAACGTCATTGCCCAGGGGATCATTGGTTGCCATCTCCCCACTTTGGAAGAGCTTTATAGTTCCCGCTGCCTTAAGAAAGTTCAAAACATTCTTAAAGATCCATCTCATCCTGGAGACACCCCCCCTTTTTTTTTTTACTATTACCATCTGGCAGATGGTACAGAATAATAAAAACAAGGACAAATAGGCTGAAAAACAGCTTCTATCCCAGATCAGTAACTATATTGAATTCTACTGTATAGTGCAATATGAATGCAATATCAGGGGTTTCCAATTCAATTGTATAGTATGTGAAGGATGTATGTTTTTGTTTTCTTTTTATAGTTATAATGTACACTGAAGATGGCATTTAATTTTGTTGTGCAATGACAATAAACTAAACTAAACTTTTTCCTTGGCTTCCCTGTGACTGCACACCAGTATGTGTGTACCCGGCACCCTTTCTGCTCGATCTCACTGTGTCCACACATACACAACCAGGACTGCCTGGATTACCATCACTAAGCAATGCAGTCAAGTGTAAATTTCAACATTATTCAATAAGACACAAAACACCTTATTTACATTCCACTAACCATGATCTTCATAAGGATCATTGGGATCATCAGCCACCAATTCAGCATTGCTTGGAGTTTCATGGTCTTCTTTGGTCACAAATATAATTCTGTCCTTTCCTAAAAATTAGGGGGGGAAAGCATACACAATATTAGAAGAGCAGGTAAATGTCTGCTCTGCCATTACCTTCTGAACAAGTTCATCAGCAGATGACACTGGGCCCTGGAGATGCTTCAATGTAAGCCATGTATATCTTGACATTAAATGTAATGTCAGGTAATAATTCTGGCTCAGATTAACATCTACTCCAGTTTAGTTTATTGATTATATTATTACTTTAGTTTACTCTCCAGAGGAAAAAAGACAAAGTTGGCAAAGAATCGTGCTAAGTTTAATTTTCTTTCCTGCATATGTTTACTTTGGCAGATAATTATCAGTATATATACTGAGCCTTTATGTAAAATGGTACCACTTCCTACCAGACTGGGATCTGAGTCAAGTATGCCCAGGACTTAGTATCCTTTCTTATGTAAGGTTCTATTGGAAAAACTTTTTAAATTTCATCCTTTATTTGAATAGTTCTACATGTTATCTCTTTTGCCATCAAGTACTTTACATGACTATATAAGTATGATAAGGAAATAAATAATATGACAAGCTAAAATGAACTTTTGTGTTCTTTCTTATTTTTTTTTAAATAAAGACCATGTTTATGGGTAGTCCTCAGGTTATAACAGCACTTTGGGATTGGGATTACTGTCACTAAGCAATGCAATAAAAAGAGTGGTATTATAGGACCACAACACTTAATGACAGCAATTCCAGCAGCCTCAGTTGCCATTGTATCCTCAGAACTGTGCAGGCATTTCAGTGGGAAGAAGTAGGAGTCCCAACAAGAGACTTGTTAGGAAATGGTTATTTGTCTAACTAATTGGTCAGGCAATATATAAACCAACAATGTATGTTTGCAGTCAGAAAGGTATTATATTGCTTTAAGACTGTATTGCATCATCCTGTATCCTGATTGGCTAAGCTCTGTAGCCAATGTACTTAAGGGAAGTCAGGATCATGGCTTGTGTGGATACTACACCTTTTTACCTGCTTATTTGCTGTAACTCTTTACCTGATCTCTCTGCATGATCACTGTTTGATCATAGCTACATGTTACTTTCTACTATTTATTGAATGTTTTGATATTGAACTTGTTCCTGTTTTGAAACTCAAGAACTGTTTTATTGTGTATGACTACAACTGGTAAGAAGACTTTGTAGTTGAAATATCCCTGGATTGATTTTTTAACTCTCGTCTTATCTGTGTATGACTTGGATTGTTTTTGGACTTTGCTTTACTTTTTCTAAAAGTAAGACTACAACTCAGTGTGTTTGTATGTTGACTGTGATTGTTCACAACCACTCCCAGTCACTTTTCATGTGTTTACTCAAAGGGTACTCTGCTCAATAACCCACAACATCGGTTATGAGCCAAGAATATCCTTAACAGGACTTGAACAGTTGCTAAGTGAGAGGTTGTACTCAAGAATTATCTTTACTGTTTGTGAGAATGATCTACCTCAAAGAGGATGTGTGTTGTTGCCAATTTCCCTAGTCGCACATCCTGAGGCAGGAGATTGCACTATAGAATTTATTTCCCAATTGTCATTTAGATTTTTTTTTTTACAGGTAAATTGCACAGTGTGAAAGCCATCTCTCTCTCACACACGATAGGGTTGGTGGAGGAAAGAAACATCTCCCTGGAAAATAGATGGTGCCATCACCAAAAGGACGCAGGAAGACAATGCCAGGACCTGCAGAGCCAGAAGATTTCTAGAAGATGATTCAGATCCAACTTCTCAGTCTTGCTGTTGCAGGAAGGTCCTAATGAAACACCTATATTCATTCATTTCTTCTGACCAGAAAGTTGATATTATCTGCTGACTGCTGGTCAGTCACTCAGACTGGAATAGCAATAGACTTATATACCGCTTCATAGTGCTTTTACAGCCCTCTCTAAGTGGTTTACAGAGTCAACATACTGCCCCCAACAATATGGATCCTCATTTTACCCATCTTGGAAGGATGGAAGGCTGAGTCAACTTTGAGCCTGTTGAGATTCGAACTGCCAAATTGCAGTCAGCTGGCAGTCAGCAGAAGTAGCCTGAAATACTGTATTCTAACCACTGCATCAACCCGGCTCCTCCGCAGAATAGTTAGTTTTATCCACCTATAGAGTCCTTCCCAAAGACCTGGGATAGACAGGTGTTGTTTCTCTGATGATGTAAAAGGGTATTGTCGCAGGATGTAGACTGTTTATTAATATTACAGGTAGTCCTTGACTTACGACAATTGAGCCCAAAATTTCTGTTGTTAATTGAGACATTTGTGAAGTAAGTTTTGCCCCATTTTATGACTTTTCTTACCACAGTTAAGTGAATCACTGCAGTTGTTAAATGAATCTGGCTTCCCCATTGACTTTGCTTGTCAGGTCACAAAAGGTGATCACATGACCTTGAGACACTGCAACCATCATAAATAGGAGTCAGTTGCCAAGCATCAGAATTTTTTTATCATGTGATCATGGGGATGTTGCAAAAATTGTAACTGTGAAAAACGGTCATAAGTCACATTTTTCAGTGCCGTTGTAACTTTGAATGGTCACTAAATAAACTACTGTAAGTCGAGGACTACCTGTATTATTCAACATTTTATCTATCATGGGGCAATTCAAGGCAATGATAATATATACAGGTAGACATAGACTTACAACAGTTCATTTAGTGACCGTTCAAAGTTACAGTGAAAAAAGTGATTTATGACTGTTTTTCACACTTACGAGCATTGCAGCCTCCCCATGGTCACGTGATCAAAATTTAGACACATGGCAACTGACTCATATTTATGACGATTGCAATGTTCATGTGATCAGCTTTTATGACCTGATAAGCAAAGTCAATGGGGAATCCAGATTTAGTTAATCGCGTTACTGATTTAACAATTGCAGTGATTCATTTAACAACTGTGGCAAGAAAGGTCGTAAAGTGGGGCAAAATTCACTTAACAAATGTTTTACTTAGCAACAGAAATCTGGGGCTCAATTGTAGTCGTAAGTTGAAGACTACCTGTAATAAGGGTAATACAGGTACTGTGTTTCCCCGAAAATAAGACCCTGTCTTATATATTTTTTTGAACCCTGAAATAAGCACTTGGCTTTATTGCCATGCGCTCAAAAGCCCGATTGGGCTTATTATCAGGGGATGTCTTATTTTGAGGGAAACGGGGTAGTCCTTGACTTACAACCACAATTGAGGCCAGCGTCGTTAAGTGAGACATTTGTTAAGTGAATTTTGCGATCTTTCTTGCCATAGCTGTTAAATGAATCACTACAGTTGTTAAATTAGTACGCCGGCTGTTAAGTGAATCTTGGCTTCCCCATCGACTTCGCTTGTCAGAAGGTCACAAAAGGGGATTGCGTGACCTTCGGGAGACAGCAACGGTCATAAATACGAACCAGTTGCCAAGCGTCTTGAATTTTGATCGCAGGAGCCATGGGGATGCTGGAAAGACCGTTCCCTGTGAAAAAACGGTCACAAGTCACTTTTTTTCACTGCCGTTTTTAACTTTTGTCACTAAACGAATCGTTGTAAATCGAGGATTACCTGTAATACTCCTCCCTCCTCCTATTTCTCCCCCTCCATTAACAACAACCCTGTGAGGTGGGTTGAGCTGAGAGAGAATGACCAGCCCAAAGTCACCCAGCCGGCTCTCATGCCAGCCTCTACGCTCCTTTCGCCCCGGGCCCGTTTCTATTGGGCTCCCTAAAGACCATGCTGGGGCACAGACCTGTTTGCCGGCTCTCCTCTCTCTTCCGTTGGGCTGCCCCCAGGAGCCGGCCTTACCGTTACCACCGCCCCTTCCTCCCGCGTCCCCGGTACCTTCTTGCCTGCAGTAGGACATGTCTGGGCCGAGCTGGGAGCGACTCGAGTGACCCACTGACTGAAGGACCCGCTTAATCCGCCGCGGGTGCCCGGCTGCAGCCCAGCGAAGCGCGCGCCTTTCCCCACGCGCTCGCAGGGCCCCCTCGCGGCCACCTCTCAACCCAGAGGAGAAGGACCCCAAACGAGAGGCGGCCTTGAAGTCGCCTGACTGCTTCTCTCTCCCACAACCCGCAGAGGAGCCCACGAAATCAGGAGGCCTCCGCGACAGGTTACAGCGCGCTTTCCCCCACACCCTCCCGAGTGGCCCAAAGGAGAAACTGGGGTGGGGTGAGAAACGAACGGAAAGAAAAAAACGGATAATAGCCGTTATTCATAACGGACTACATGTCCCAAGAGCCTGTGCAAAAGAACCGGCTTTTCCGCCGTTTTCCCGACAGGCTTTGCGACCTTGACTGGTTCTCAGTTTTGCCTCTCCTTCCCGCCTAGAAAGTTCAATGATATTCCCAGCAATGCTTTGCGAAGGATAGGCGGGGTCAGGGGCTTTATTTCCCTCTGGGCTCCAGGTTATATTGCCTCCCCCCTCCCCTCCCCACTTTCGCCTCTATATGCAGGCGCGCGCGCACGGGCCGTCCCAGGTCTGTGAAGGAGGGCGGAGTTTGCCGCGAGTGCTAGAAAGAGAGAGAGAGAGAGAGAGAGAGATCCGCGTCTGATCTGTAGGAGACTTTGGGCGTTATATCTCCTCCGGCCATCAGATCTCTTCCTTCCACTTTTAAGAATACCTCGGGGAGTTGGTGCATTTATAAATTAAAAAAAAGCTCAAAGCACACCGATATATGTAAGTATGGGCTTTTCCTCCACCCTTTTTTTTTATTAAGAAAAAAAGTTTGGAGATACTTTGCAAATGGGAAGCGGCAATGGGAAGAAAAGGGGGTCAGCCTCTTCTCCAAAGCCCCTGAAGGCAGGACAAGAAGCAATGGATGGAAACTAATCAAGGAGAGACTCACCTTAGAATTAAGGAGAAATTTTCTGACAATTAGAACAATTGATCAGTGGAACGACTTGCCACCAGAAGTTGTGAATGCTCCAACATTGGAAATTTTTAAGAGCAGCTACTTGTCTGGAGTGGTATAGGGTTTCCTGCCTGAGCCAGGGGGTCAGACTAAAAGACCTCTAAGGTCTCTTCCCACTGTGATATTCTGTTATTCTGCAGCATAGAAATACTAATAAATAAATGTATACAACCAGTAAGAAACAGGTAACCCCTTCATGAGTGTTGACAGCCAGGAGTGCGATCCATCACACCTGATTTCAGAGGAAAGAGACCAGATAGCTGGCCGATTTGTAGGCAAGTTTTTTTTATTTTTAGCAGAAAAGCATTTGCTTTATCCAAGGGGTGGTGATAGGATCTCGCTATTTTTTGGTTGGCAAGCATGAGAAATGAATAGTTACCCTTCGGACCAAATTCTGCATAAAAGATAAGGTGGTTGCCGCTGAACCATTTGACAGAATGAGCTTGCGTGTAAGAGTTTCTGCTTGATTTCATGCTACTTCCAATCTGCACATACATTCCCATGGAAAAGGGCGTCGTCTTGTAAATTGTTCTGGAGTGTTGTCACTTGCAGTGTTTAAAACGGGCCTAATGCATTCCGATGTTTGCATTCTGGCACAAACTTTTCTGATTGGGTTTAGTAGTCGCTACTACCTTAAGTTTTGAAGTGTCTCACTTTCCACTTTCTGCTCACCATAACAATGTCCACCCTTGTGTAAACAAATGACATGATTGAGACTGTGTGAATAGCAGCTGTATTACAGCATTGTGTTACTGTATTTACCGTAGCTGAAAGTAACTTCTTGAACTGAACGAGATTTATTTCTAAGAAGGCATGCATACAATTATTTTTTTAAAGAAGTCATATATTAAAAGTGATGATTAATGTAATAATCAGTCTAGTTTTCTTATTAAGCTATTAAAAGTTTTTGTGCTAGTTAGGAACTGGCTAATAAAGAACTTAATTTAGTTTTATTGCTGGTTGATTTAGTTCAGAAGGCACATAGTCAGAGAATAAAAGAAAGAAAAATAAAAATATGCATTTGTTTCTTTTGTTTGTGTTCTGATATTTAGACTTGATCCTGTTTTATTAGCTATGGTTTAGGATATATACATGGATTGCTACAATAATACCATTACTTCAGATTAATCTTGGAAGAGGGGCTTCAGAAAGCATGGCAGCAACACCTGAGTACTATGACTCATTAAAACACCCATGTCTTTTTCAAGTATTCTGTGACTGCTGTAAAGAGGCCTTCATGGCAACCAAGATATTCTTGGGAACAAATCTGTATTTTTTTCAAAGAGTTGTAGGTGGATGTTGCATTCCACTTCTGAAAGTTCTGAAGAGCCTCTTCTAAACTGAATCCAAAGTTTGTACAAACTTTCTGTGCACAGATTACTTTCATGTTCTTCTCTGAAAAATTATGTATCTTTATTCCATACATGTTGCTCTAAGCAACTATTACAAAATATTATGGCATAGACACGCCTACAACTATCTTTAAATCGGAGGATAGGAAATTTGTTATTGCTTTTGTTGCTAAGTTGTGTCTGACTCTCTGCAATCCCATGGACCACAGCATGCCTTATTATTTACTTATATATGTTATATATATTTATTAGTATAGCCTTCTTATTTGCTTTTTTAATACAAATTTTAAATTGTACTATGTAAACCTGTAACCTAATTTTGAGAAGAAGCTACTATAAATATGGTTTTATATTGAAAAGTCATGCATTACAGTAAGCATTATGCAATTTATTCAGTTTTGGCTTGGGATGGTATGTAAAAGCATATGGTATCTGGTTGTTAGGTTAGTTGAATTTGTATTCATGCATTTTTTCCATGGTTTATTGAAGAAATCTTTGTGCACACACTAGACAATAGCAAGAAATATTAATAGCAAGATTCATACAATGTGCTAAATCAGAGATAGACAAATATAACTTGTGGGCTGTGTGTTATCCAGCATTTTTAGATTACACTACAAAAAATCAGCAACAAAATAGACTAGTTTTGAGTGTACCTTTTCCAAAGATGCTACAGAGACTTGGAAGGCCTCTGAAATGCTGTTTGTTCTGTTTTAAGTCACAGTTAAATCAGTGATATAGGTGAAGCTAATTAGTGCCACGTGCTATCATATTGTCTTGCTCCTCTTCTGCCGTTGCAGAATTGTGATGCTGCACAAGGAGGAATGCACTGAAAGAGTTCTTCCAAGGAGATAGTTAGAGAAGTTAGACTTTTCCCATCTGTGGATAGATGGATAATCCATCAAATCGAAATTTAGCACCACAGCTGAGTTTCTGCCCTCCAAAATAGGCCCCAGTTTATGCTGTCATATTTTTGCTCATCAAGTGAAATCCAAATATGTACTGTATGCTATTGTCCTTGAGAAATCACCATTGCCACTTCAGTGCCACTAATAAGTCCAGTAAGTGAAGCTATGTTTTTAATTATTAGTGGATTTCCTACGGTAGTTAGAGAATTTCTTGTAGCTGCTGCTACCCTGCCAATTTCTACAGAAGTCCTTGACTTACGCCACAGCTGAGCCCAAAATTTCCATTGCTAAGCAAGGCAATTGTGAAGTAAGTTTTGTTCCATGTTGCAAACTTTTTTGCCATATCATGTAACCATTAAGCAAATCCGGCTTTCCCAATAACTTTGATTGTCAGAAACCAATGGTGATCACATGACCCCAGGTCAGTGCAACTGTCACAAATACACGCCCGTTGCCAAGTGCCCAGATTTTGAGCATGTGGTTGTGCGGATGCTGCAATGGTCGTAAGTGTGAATACTGTTCATAAGTCACTTTTTTCAGTACCGTTGTAACTTCAAACAGTTCAAACAGTTGCTAAACAAATGGTCG
>WNWU01000011.1:26467492-26484446 GCA_012654045.1 Ptyas mucosa | reverse complement strand
ACCGTTGTAACTTCAAACAGTTCAAACAGTTGCTAAACAAATGGTCGTAAGTCGAGCACTACATGTACTTGAGTTATAACAGCAGGTGGTAGCAGATGTGCCGTTCAATAACTCTTTCCCTTTTTGTTCTTTTCAGTAGTTCTCTGAAATGGGTGGAAAGAATGAGCACGTGAAGGTCACAACCGAGCACAAGCCTGGGTTTCTAGAGCGCCTGAGTGAGACTTCTGGAGGGATTCTTGTTGGCCTCGCCACCTTTGCCCTGTCTTTCTACATTCTTTTTACCAATGAGGTGAGAGAGAATGGGTCAAAATGTCAAATTTCAGCTGTTTCAAGTTTGAAACACTTCTCCTTCAAAATGCTTATGGCATGCTGTTTTATGAATGAACCAGTGAATAGTTCTGACTATGGAGACTCTCAGTCATCCAGGTCATGGTTGCCCCAAAGGTGCTTTTTCAAAAGATAGCTGGGCTTCTTTGTTTTTCCCTGAAGACGCTTCTCATTCAAGAAGCTTCTTCAGTTCTCAACGATTCTCAGAACTGAAGAATGAGAAGTGAAGCGTCTTCAAGGAAAAACGATAGAAAATTCCAGCTGCCTTTTGAAAAAGCACCTTTGGGATGAATAGTTCTAACTTTTTTTTAATGCAGTTTCGAGGAATGAAACTGCATTAAGTGTCAGGATGTTTTGCATTTTTATATTTGGCATCAAACTCAGAATTTTAATTCAATGATTTCTTGTGCCAAATAGTTACAAAATAGGTTTTGTAAGCTGTTTTGCACAAACAGTGCATAAAGCTTGCATGCCTATCTTCCTGCATTCCTAGATATTATTAGTCGGTTAGGTTATTTAAAGAAGAGAAGGTCGATCGTTGAGTTCCTGCAACCAAAGTACTTTATTTTTTTTTCTTGTGTAAATGAATTTTCATTAAAAGAAAATCTGCTCTGTGTGATGATTTCAGCATGAGGCTGCAGGGATGAGCCCTTGCTTCAAGGGTCTGCTTCAACCACTTTATTTCTCATTTCATCATTCCTAGGGGCGAGCTTTGAAAACGGCTTCCTCTTTGGCCGAGGGGCTTTCTCTAGTTGTCCCGCTTGACAACATCCAGATTATATCCCATGAGAATGACAAGAAACTTGTGCACCTCTCTGGTATCCTTAGAACATCAAAGGTAAATTTCCTTAATCCAAACCTTGCTTCATCTTTTCACATTAAAGTTTTTTTTAAAAATGCATTGCTTTTTCTGTCTCTTTCTCCCCCCGCCCCCAAGTCTTGCTGTGCTGAATCATTGTGTTGGTGGGGGTTTGTGTTGTTTCTTGGTGGATAAGCAAAGACATTGGGAGTGTACTTCCAAGAGTATATGTATTCCCAGCAAGGCCACCCAAGCCACAAAGGTCATCCCAGTGCTGAGCTAAAACAAAATGGCGCCTATAATGAACAGTAGCAATATAAAAAGATGGCAGAGATAGATGAGGCGTCAATTAATACTACGCTGGAAAAGGCAATGATAAACCAAGAAAAAGATGGCTGGACTCACAGTGGCGGTGAGCACAACATTGGGACATGTGAAAGAGCAGGCTAGGAATAGATTGTCATTTGTCTATACTCTATAATATGGTTGCTAGGAATCAAAAACAACTTGACACATAATCAAACAACCCTCTGCCCTGCTAGGTTAAATTGTGGGGGGAAATTAAATGTATCCCACCCACCCACCCACTGTGCATGCTGAACATCTAAGGAAGTCCTTTGTAGATAATAGTTCTCTTACCAACTGATGTTTATTTGCATTTGCTAGCCTCTATATGATCCCAGCTATGGGCTCTCTATCCGGGCAGTCAAGCTCAAACGTCAGGTGGAGATGTATCAGTGGGTTGAACATGAAGATTCCAAGTAAGATGCTTACAGTATTCCTATTTTCTCTGCCTTAAACTGTGTGCATGTTTCTAGTGATGGTGACGGTGGAACAGGTTTCTTTGAATTTTTGTATTTTATGTAATCCAATTTAGGATTAAGAGAAATATTGGCATATTTATTCTTATTTTTACTAAGTGACCTTTCTTTTCTGTCCGTGGGAAATATAATAATGGTTTGATCTAGCCTCCTGGTATCTATTTTTTCCCCACCTATAACAACTACGGTAGTGATTCAGAGCTATAAACAGTGAATGAATACAGAACTATGAGTCATTTGTTTCTAGCTGGCTTCTGGGCTGGAAAGAATGAGCAGCCGAGAGGTGATAGGAAAATAACCAGCAGTTGTCATGCCTACAGCACCCTCCACATCTCAACTTGGGTTTGTGATGCCAAACTGTGCTACAGCGAAGCAGCATGTAGCATGAAACTTGGACTTTTGGCTCTCCTTCAGATTTCTCAGGCCTAGCAAGGATAGGTGTATTTAGTAGATAGCTTATGTAGAGGAGGGAAATTTGCAGTGAAGGTTTGAACTAGCAAGTCGCAGAAGGAAAAGAGGCAGGAGAAATTTAACTTGTCTTTTAGATAAATACATCTTCTTTGTCTAGTTTCACTAATCTCAAATCCCAGGATTTCCCCATGGATTTAGATTAGTTCTCTTATTTGGAAAGTGTTATTATTTAAACTTTAGACAAGAGAGAGATTGTGCTATAGCAAGATACAAGAATATAGAGGGGTAGGCAAAAAACATCAAACAATGAACTTCTCTGGAAAGAAGGCCTGTGTTTTTATGCCTTGGAAATGTTTTACTAAAGCTCCTCAAAATCTTTTAAAATTATATTAATGGGGAGGGGCATTCACATTCATATAAATTAGTTAAAAATTTGGCTAATTTTAGCTAAAATTATTTATAGGTAAATTGTGTAATACATGATGGACTTTTCAGTACTTTATGTTCATCTGATGATGTTTTTTCCCCCTTCTTGTAGAGAATACGAAGAAGATGGTGAAGTAAAGAAAGAAACAAGATATTCTTACAGTAAGTTTGCTAGTAGAAAATTTTGTCTCATAAAACAGTCACTGGATATGGCTTTAATATCAGGCCCTTCTTCTCCAGCTAGGGAAGAGCAGTCCTTGCAGTTACAAAAAAATGATGGTGAAAGTTGTCTGTTGAATGTCTACTGTCATATAGCTGTTATAAGGGAGAACCACTGAAAGAGAAAAAGTTACCAATTTTATCTATGACGTGAACTTGGAACATTATTATTTTTTTATTGCATTTGCATTCTCAAGCAGTTAAATCTTTTTAGTTGATTACAAAATGCTGAAGGAAACAAACATATATTTTCTTTTTTAGCCAGGATGTTGCATCCACATTACTGATGCTTATCTTATGACGAGGTTAGCTGAACTTCAGTGCTTGCAGACCACAGAAAGCAAGTTTTCATTGGATTTTATTCATAAAATCATAGAGTTGAAAGGTGGCTTGATAGTAATCCAGCTCAAGCCTGCTTCAAACAGTGCTTATCTCTATTTGAAAATCTCCAAGTATAAAGGAATGTGAGAATAATCTTGGAAGATGATGGTGTGGGGAAGAGATCCTGCCTTCCTATAGAAGATATATGCTATTTTACTTTTTCTCAGTCTTCTCTTCTGCAGGCTACATTTACTTAGTCCCTTTAACTGTTCCTCACCAGACTCAGTTTCCAATCCTTTCCCCATCTTTACTCTACTTTGTTATTGTTCCTTTTAGACCATGGTGTCCAGAACCAGAGTCAATATTAGGAAATTATAGAGTGGGAATATTATTTTTCATGATCTGGATTCTATGCTTCTGTTAATAAATCTCAAAATAGAATTTGTCTTGTATTTGTGCCTGTTCATGAACAGTAGAACCGGAGGGGAAAAAAACGTAACTAGCATGGGTTTAGAGAAGAATTCTGCCTGTGATGTTCACCAGTACCCATTCCCATATAAGAGCTGAAAAATTATAGGGACAGTGGGAAATATCCATGATCTGTGACTCCTGGGATGTTTTCAAGGAATCAGGATAGTATTCTTCATATTCTTATTTCTTTACTTCCCTTTTAGATACGGAATGGAAATCGGAAGTTGTGAATAGCAGAAATTTTGATCGAGAAATTGGACATAAAAACCCTAGGTAAACTTGATAGTATTCTATACTGTGGCTTTTCCAATACTGTCCTTAGGATTCTAAATTAAGAATCTGAGTAACATTTCTAACTAATTCACAAAGTAGCATTAGTTGTTGTGTTGGGAAACACTGGAGTAGATCTTTGTGGTGGTTAATAGCTAAAAGATTTGCTAATTCCTTTGTGACTTTGTGTCCACTATGCTAAAATTCATCTGGTAATTCTTTTTGTCTGTGCAGTGCCATGGCTGTTGAATCTTTCACTGCAGTTGCTTCTGATGTTCAAGTTGGCAAGTTCTTCCTTTCCAGGGGTATGAAGTTTGGATCTGAGAAATGTCTAAATATGTGCATGTTCAGATATAATTAACAAGGCAGAAGGGGAAATCCTCTCAACTTTGTAATATTTGGAAGAGTAGCTAAATAAATTTTAATTTAAATCACATTTTTTTTAGTTTCCATGGTTTAAATTTTATGGAGCAGATCACGACACAGTATCAAAATATTTCATGGGCTTTTGGATTAAGTACTATGTTCTAAAGCATAGCATAGTTATTCTATGCTTGGGAAATTTGGCAGTCCTATCTGGATGTTAGCTAAGTCTGCCTGTAAATTCTTATGGTCAGGCATGCTGTTCCCCACCACCATGCCTGCTTTTTCCTTTTTTTAATTTTGCATGGTGAGACAGGAGAGTTAAGAAATGGTAGAATTAAAAGCTATTTTTAAGCTGTTGAGTTGAACTTCTGCTCAGTGCAGGAATTCAGCATCAAGCATCTCTGACAAATGGACTTTTAGGGCTGTGCAAGAACACATTCAGTGAAGGGACACCCACTATATTGCTGGGTGGTTGTTTCTGCAGTTGAGTTATATTTACCATCAGGAACATTTTTCTAACATTAACCAAGAATCTGTCATTGTGTAATTTAAGGCAGTTATTCCATATCTGATGCTGTGGGATGATAGAAAATATGTTCTTAAACTTGTGTCTCTGTGGCATTCATTCGGGTACTTGGAATTATATGATATTCCTTCTTGGTGATCATTTTCTTCATAGGAAGAATTTGGACAGTTTATTAGATGGAATAAAATGAGGAAAATTCTGGCAAGACACCATGAAGGATGGCCCTATTTGTTCCAAGCTCTGGCCATGCCCATTTTATGCTATGGGCCTACCTCCTGAAAGAGCACATCTTCATTAAAGTTTCCCAAATAACTCCATAAGTCTCAGGCAAAAAATAATTCATTCCTATTTCTACTTCTAGGCCTCATTGAGAAGATTAATAATTTCAAGCAGATGAGCCTATCAAAATTGGAAGATCCTCACGCAGATGTGATCCGCTCAGGGGATTACTTCTTTCATAGTGAGAACCCACGACGTCCAGAAGTAAGAAATGGAAGAGGAAAATAAACAATTGTTCCCCTCTGCCCCAATCACTCTGAATTGCACTTTTTTACTTGAGCTGAGTTCAGAGAATATGAGAACCTTGGATATAAAATTTCCGTTGGGAATCTTTAGTTGTCCAACAGTTTTGTGTTGTTGTTTTTTCCCCTCTTTTCAGGTTGGGGATCTTCGTGTTTCATTCTTCTATGCAGGTTTAAGTGAAGACTTCTCACGGACAGCTCTACCAGATATGGTAAATGTTCCATATCTCTTCAAGACCTTCTCATGTAATTAGATAAAGCTCTCCATTTCAATGAGCAAATTTCTTTAATTTCTCACTTTGGCCCCTTTTCAGGTGACCATAGTTGCTCGTCAGCAAGAAGATCACTTGGTTCCTTACCAAACCAAATCGGGGGATGTCTTAAATATTCTCTATCCTGGAGAGCTCACAGCTGAGGTAAGGGTTACAAATCAGTAGAGGGAGAAAAGTAGGGAAGAGTTATACATGTTCTGTTTGCTTAAATAAAGGAGAACAACCCCCCCCCCCCCAACATCCTCTTGAATTATTGCTTAATGGAAGGGCTGTAGCTCAGAGGTAAAGCTCATCATTGCAAATAAAATAACTCTGATTCAGTTTCTGGCTGATGTAGCTCTTGATGGCGAGACTCTTATCTGAAAACCTAAATGACTAACTTAAATTGGCAACCCTAGTAAGCAAAACTGAGTTTCAGTAAGTGGATCAGTGTGGGTTAACTTCCTATAAAGCTAATTTTTCTTGAGTTCTACTGTTGGAATTTGGTTCTGATTAGTGATGTTTCATTTGTAGACATTTCTCCAGTTCAAAAAAAAATGAATGCATTCTCATTTGCATTTCTCATTGCTTTCTTGCTTTCTCATTTAGCAGCATAGATAATTTTGATGGATTAAAAAGTTTTTTCAGTTTCTGCCGAAAAAAAGTAATGTGTATAGACAGTGAAAAGACATGAATGTATAATGTTTTGCATGTCAAGAATGGCACAAGGGGCCTTGCAGAGCTTATCAGGGATTACTTGCAGGGTGGAACAAGAGGAAAATTAGGATGTTCTAAAATCTGCTTTTCTTAAAATTCTACCTACTCATAAATTTTGCCTATACCTCATTCTTCCATCCATTTTATCTTGTCTTTAAAATATTGATCTGAAGCTGCATTGAAGAATCATCATAAATGCTCTGATGACGTCATGAGAACAAAATTGACGATATTCCTTTTGTTTTCAACTAATCAAATTAGTTTTAAACATGGTTTGTCAAAACAGTTTCAAATTGTAACCTAGGGTTGTTCAAATAAATTTTGAAACCAGCATTCCTCTTAGAATATATTAGCAGATTATGGAGGGGAGGGGAATAGGTTCAGGCCAGCAATGTTAGATTAAGCCTCGGCATTGTGTCCAGTTGCGTTGTGTATCCTGCTGATCAAAAGAGTTAGCATAATTGGATGCTGATAAAATACCAAGTATATGACTGGAAGTGCTAACTAAATATCAAAAACTTTTAGGAAGTATTTCAGAAGGAACATGAGAGTAACAGCATGAAAACCTGGGGTCTACGTGCAGCTGGATGGTTGTCTATGTTTTTAGGCATCAGCCTTATGACCAGAATTATTTATACCCTGGGTAAGTGTTGCCACTATCCCCTAGTTTGATTTCTAAATAAAGCATTAATCAAAAGTTGCATTGAAGTACTTTCAGGTATAAGTGTTTTTCCGGTCTATCAGGACAACCTGGTCTACCCAAATATGTGGCGGAGCATACTGCTTCTGCTTTCACCTTCGGGTCTAAGAAACATAGTCATCTAACATGATAAAGAATATTAATAATTGCTTTGAAGCTGAATATTGTTCCTGGGCTCAAATGTTGACTCAGGAAATAAAGATTTTCCTTTCTCATGCTTTTGTTAAATGAATAGTCCAAAGGATAGAATCGAAGAGGGTATTTTCAATTGTCTCAATTCTCTAGATGAGATAACTCATAGGAATGTGGGGGAAAGCAATTAGTTATTTCAGCACTGTGTTACAGTAAAGAAGTGTTTCTATAAGCTATGAAAACCAAGTACTAATCAAAGCTAATTAAGGCCTGTGGTTAAGGTGAGAATTGAATAATAATACTATTCTTAATTGTTGAGTGCTGAAAACGTATTTAGGTAAAAGTCTGTTTTTTTCTTCCTTTAATGGTCCATAGTCTGTAGAGATGAAATTTCAATGAATTCGGTAGGCATTGGATTAGATTTAAAGCAGATATAGTTTGCTTTTATAAGCTTACCAAGGAGATATTTATTTATTTATTTATTTAATTAATTAATTTTTATTTTTCCTTATTGCAGTGGATTGGTTTCCAGTTGTCCGGGATCTAGTTAACATTGGTTTGAAAGCATTTGCCTTTTGCTTAGCCACTTCTCTCTCATTGCTGACCATTTCAGTGGGCTGGCTCTTCTATCGGCCGTTCTGGGCACTATTGATTGCTTTGTTGGCTGTAGTTCCCGTTCTGATTGCAAGATCTCGGGTTCCACCAAAGAAACAGCAGTGACATCATGGAAGAAGCGCCTTCTTTGTACCCATATTTCTTTGGAAACTTCATACATTCAATGCTTTTATCACATTTGAAGAAAATACCATCATGGATGTTTTTTGCTCAAAACAAAACACTTCTTTATATTGCAGTACAGAAAACGCACCCTCAGCGTGTTCTATAATCATTTTAGATATGCTACTTTCATTATGCAATCCAGGGGTAAGGAACTAAGCATTTCTGAATTATAGCTCCCAGGAGCACGGGTACCATGGTCAGGGGTACTAAGATCCATATATATTTAGACCAGGCCTGCATGGCTGGTAGAAAAGACCACATTGATAAAATAAGTGCAGGCCACAAATAGCAATAGCACTTATATACGGCTCCATAATGCTCTGGGCGGTTTAGAGTCAGCATATTGCCTCCAATATTCTGGATCCTCATTTTACTGACCTCAGAAGGATGGAAGGCTGAGTAAACTTTGAGCCCATCAGGATCAAACTCTTTTGACTGTGGGCAGAGTTAGCCCACAACTGGCCCCCAACCTTTTGGGCACCAGGTACCAGTTCCGTGGAGAAAGGTTTTTCCAGACCAAAGGGAGCATGGTTTTGCATGCTGCCTACATCCTGTGGATGAGGCTTCGCTTGTTGGCATAGCCTGGTTACTGGCATACCACGGACCGGGGATTGGGGATCCCTGGCTCACAGTACTGCATTCTAGCCACTGTGCCACAATGACTCAAAGCAATCTGTGATGTGCCAATTAGTTCTTTGGTGACAGTATTGGAAGTGGCAGCAAAGCCTACAGGTGTTCGGTAGCATGTCTTTCACAGTGGCAGTGAATTTATTGACTTTTTAAAGAATGCTGGAATGCGGCATAAAGCTGCTTGGCTGGTCAGATGCTATGCAGGCCTGATCTAAACATTGACAGGTTTCATACCAAGTGGAAACAAACTTGGAAATAGAAAGTTGAATGAAACGTAAAAAGGCTGAGCAAATTAGGTTTCCTATGCAACTTATATAAAATGTCTTCCAATCTTCATGGAGAATAGGTATATGGACTCAATGGGGATCATATGAGGCTTTGAAGAGTGGGTAAATCCTTGTCAGATTAATCTATTCCTTATCTATAACTTCATGTATTATAGCTTTACTGCATGCAACTTTTTGAAGTTTTTGTCATATTTCACTTAACCTTCGTTTTTGTTATTCTTACTATCCTGTCTGAATTCTCACGTAGTAACTTACTTTATCTGTAACACCTTGAATTATATGTGGATCAAAGTATCCTACACCACTCTGGTATTTCTGTGATGCTGTTTATTTTCACATTACTATATTCAGCATTATTGTATCTCCAGTCTTACGATTTTACTTATCCCATGCTTCATTTTTTTTCAATAGGTAAAATAATTTATGATTTCAGGTGAATTTTTTTTACCTGTGACTTGAGAATTGTTTCCTGAATCAACTCAGTAATTTACTGATGGTTTCATGAATTATGATTTTTAAAGACAAACCAAAGATATACCCAGAGGGAGAAGAGACTTTCTGCTGTTTACATAACTTGCTCCATGGGCAAATTAATATATTTGTTTTTTTACTGAAAAATTATGTAGAGTAAGGTTGGGTACTCAATGTACTAATGGTACTCTGGCAAAATTTTTATTTGAAACCTGCCCAATTTCAGGAAAAAAACGAAAGAGTGCAACACTTTAGAATTGGGTGCTTTAAATCTGTACAACAGTTTGTAACTTTGTTGATTTTGTCCAGACATTGCCTGCTTTGTATATAATGCTAAGCTAAAACGGTTAACTTACAAATTATAAAAGCAAATAAATTTCCTTAAATCTAGGACTGAAAGAATACGTTAACTATTCATATACCCAGAATAGGTTTTTTCCCCTATAGCTTCAATCACTGCTTTTTCTGGGTTCAGAACTGTAAATTATGCACACAACTTTCAGTTGGACTATTTTATAAAAACTCTGAAGCAATCAAAAAGCCAGTGTATACCCCATTGCAAGCCATTATTGCCAGCAATGAGATGATCCAAAAACATGGATTACATAGAAACCTTTTATATGGATGCAATCTACCAAGGTAAGAGACCTAGGCTCTGATATTCTGTATCTAAAATAATTGTCAGTATTATTCTCAGCTCATTATTAGAGGTACATCAATTTAGTCTAAGAGAAACAACTAAGCCAAGGCTCTAGAAGTAAATAAAAGTTCATTAGCATCATCCTGGATCTGTCCTTTTCTTGAAATTAGGATTCCAAACTTAAATTTAGATTAATTGGTCTGGTGCTATCTAATGTCATTTCACTAAAGTCCAACTACAATTTGCCATGGAGTTAATTCATCATTTTGTTAAGATGTCAGTTGTATCACTGGTGCAGAACGAAGCATGGCGGCTGCTTCCAACTAATTTCTAAGTTTGTATTCTTTATTTCTAGAATATCATTTGTAAACGTTTCTGTGGATGGAAATGCCTATTTTCTATTTTATGAATAAAACTTCAAGGAAAATATATGATTTGCACGTGTGTTTTGAAATCAGAGTTCAGTATTAAAGGGAAGAGTTAAGAATAGGAAGGTACCGTTTAGGTCAGGGGTCTCTTAACTCCTGGGCCACAGCCCACTAATGGGACACATCAATTTGGAACCGATGCTTGCTCTGACATGCGTAGCTCCACTTGCAGGAGCAGCAGGCGCTTGCACTGGCACGTGTAGCTCTATTCACACAAGCAGCGGGTGCGTGTGCTGGCATGCAAAGCTCCATTCTCACAAGTGGCAGGTGCTTGTGCTCGTGTGTGAAGGTCCATTCACGTCTGCTGCTCACACAAATGAAGCTGCGTGCACCAGCCTGCCACTCGCACAGATCCATCTGCTCCCCCCCACCCCCAAACAGGAAAGGTTGGGGACTATTGATTTAGATCACCAAGTATAAGCTCATGTTTAATGTAGGAATCCAAAATAAAGTATTCCAAACAGATACCTGTCTAGCTTGTTTCAACACATCTGGCAAAGGAACATCTGGCATCTGTCAGTTTTCTCCGTAAAATGTTCTTACTGCTAGGAAGCTATTTTCTAGCATTCAGTTGGAATCAATTTTCCCCTAATTTAAAATCAGGTATTCTGTATCCTATATTCAAGAACAAGACCATTCTATATGTGACATCCTTTTAAAGTTTTTGAAGAGTGCAATAATTTTTTCCCCTCAATCTTTTATCTTACAAACATCTACCTCTATCAATGTCTGTTCATGGGACTTAATTTATAATCTTTTTAAAGTCGTCTTTGTACCTCTTCCATTGTGAATCTTTCAAATGTGATACCCAGAACTGGACAAAGTACTTGAGGCCGAGCCCTGACTAAAGAAGGATAAGCTGAAATATTCATGTATTTTTCAGATTATCTTTTTAGAAAAGACCTACCCTAGATTTAGAACATTCTAGTTTAATAACTTAAGACATTCCTTGAAAGGGAGACAGACTTCTGACAGGAATATTGCTGCTTATGAGATAATACTTGGAAAGTTTTTCAACTTTCTTGATCCAATGTACAACCGAAGCTAATTCCAGAGCAAATTTCACAATTACTGGGACTGTCAAAATGTTCCTAAGGTGAAAAGCAGCTTCTGAGAGGAAAAACACACTAAAAATGTTAAGATCTTTAAAAACATTACTTCAGCAACTAAAAATAAAGCTTTGTTTTAGTACAGTTAATTCTGTAAGTTGTTAGCATTTACTGGGGGGGGGACCCAGCTTGAAATAAACTCAATATCTTGCCATTTCAACTTCCAGAACAAGTTAAAAGTGCTGGTTATTACATAAAAATCCACCACAGCAATGGATTGGGCTCTTATCATGGACAACTTGATCAAGCATAATTCAAACATTGAGTGAGCCTGTTAAGATTCCCTCTGCATGTGAGGTAAAGATAGTACAGGCTCCCATGATAAGGCTTCTTAGTAATGGCCTTCACAATTTGGAACATGCTCCAAAGCTACACCTGGCCTGACCACTATTATTTTCTGAAAGATCTTTAAAATCAGGTTTTTTCAGGGTGATGCTGGTTTGTAGGGAGACTGGAAGGTTAGTATATTCCTATTCCAAGAGAAGCTCCTGTGAGATGAGAATCTAATAACGCTGAATATGTAAATGACAATCTTAGGAAAAGGATTAGTGCTCAGATCTTAAGTTTTTATTTTTTACCCAAAATTCAATATATATTTTTTATCTGAATAAATTTAAAGTGCCCAAATTAGTTCTGGTCAAGTCAAATAGACTTAAGCTTATCATGACAGAATATAAACCAAACAATGTACTTCTAAAATTGCTTTCAGTATAACAACTGCTATAGTTATTTCTTTTGCACAAAATAGTGTGCATTGGTAAAACATTCAAAATAGCACATTAGGCAATTAAGTAATTGCACTATGACTGAACATGTGGCAGACTGCAAGCCATTTTTGTAATAAGCCCCACTTGGACTACACCATTTACAATGTCTAAAACTGGAATCTGTCACATGATCAACATACTAAGGTAAGACTCAGAGTTTTCTTGATGATATAGAAGAGGAAAAGGAATAAATCCAGCTCAACTAAAAACTACCGGTAGGTATCTTCTGCCCAAATGTCCTACCTATACCCATTAATTATACTACCCTACTGTTCACATTGGTTTCCTCTGTAAAGCTGAATAGAAGCTGTTAAAGTTATAGACATTTCCTATCAATTCCCTCACTTATTCCCACCACACTTTTTTTACATATATAATACAACTTAAGCTCAGCTTTACTATTGCATACATGTATGTTTTAAGTACACATTCATGTATGTGAGTACATGTGTGTATACATGTTCCTTTCATGACTCTTCCTGGAAGCTCATGTGTCTAGCTGGTTAACAACTTTGCAATAAAATAATGCAAAATTTCCAAGAAAAGGAATATATTTGCAGGTATTAAGATCTGGCATTGGAAGGTACTTTGCCCCAACACCAGTGTTCTTGCTTTACCTATCAGCAGCACCTTAAAGAAAATGTGTCTATCAAGAATCTAGGAAAAGTAGGTACCATTGGCCAATATAAAGGTATAGTAGGCATCCAGCAATGAGTCCAGACCAATTTTCCTGTTTCAAGTCCTAAATACATCTAGGAATATTAGAAAAACTGGTTGGAAGTTTCCTGAGTTGTTTTCCTGTTCCTGCTGGCAGGAAAAAAGTCCTTGTCACAATTTCTCAAACGGGAACAAATGTTTTGCTTCTCCTTTCTTTTCTTTCTTGTTCTTTTTGATTGTTTTTCCTTTCTCACTCTGTTCCTCAGCTTGTCGATTTTGGGGCCAAGAAACAGCCACATCTTCAGCAGGTGTTTCTGAGTTTGGTCCTCCTTCATCATCTGATGAGAAACCAGACTCCCCTTCCATCATGATTTTTGTCTCATTCTGGAAGAGAGAGAGTTAAAATATTTAACTGATGCTGTGGAGCAATTCTCCTTTTAAGGAGGGCATTGCAACAAAACTAGTAATTGACATTATAAATGTTATACAAATCCAAATACACAGAATTTATGTTTTCAGATTTCAACAATCCTACTGCATCTGAGGAAAAAAAAAGAACCAGCAGAATGCAAACATTATCAAAATACTTTGCATGAAATGCTATGAGAAAAGAGAACTCTTTTTTTCTATTATTTTGGCCCCAAAGAACCCACTGTCTGAAATGGATGATCATACTTCTTTCAACAAATAACATATCCTTGACTGTCAAAAGCCACTTAACATTATCATAAGATAGTGCTGTTGATATTCATACTGTTGACAGAATTAATGATTGAACCCACTGTTAAGCATACCTGCAATCCTATTCAAGTATACCCTAAAAGCCCAATTATCCCTTTCTTTCAGATAACTTCAGATAAACAAGCAAAATATTCAATTTAATATTTATGTATCAAGAAATAATGCCATCACTTGTCATTTCAAAAGTAATAAAAATTATTATTTCTATGCAGGAAGTACTTGTTCAAATGCGAAGTATGTTTACGTATATTTCTTTAAGAAGTATTTTACTTCAGATTATATCTTCAATTTTAAGAAATCTGTACTAACATTATGTTTTCTCTCCAATCTGGGCACGAACCCTAGTGTCCAGATGGCCTTGAATAACTTTAGATTTGTGATCCATATATTACACCAATGTTTTGTTACCTTGGTAGAAAAGCGCTTCTTTAATCTCTCTTTGATCAGAAGTCCTTTCACCAACAGTTTCCAATTTCCCAGCACTCTCTTCTCCCGCTTCTGTTTTTAAAGTTCACACAGAATTAAAACCAAAGGGCACATACTTATTAACAGTGCAGTTAGCAAAGTAGCATCTCTATACATTACAGTATTGAAATGTCTTTGAATATTAGTCGCTCGGGTTGGTATGTTGTTGGTTTATGTTGTTGGTTTGAGCTCCAAGCTTGGCGTTTTGGTTGCAAACATTTCATCCCCATTCGAGGAGACTTCTTCAGTGAGCTTTGGATTGAGCTCATCTGTTAGAGCACTGGCCTTTAAATACCTTTCTGAATCCTGGTCTGATTTTGGGTTGTGTGTGATTGGCTGGCTGTAGTTGCTGAATCATAATTCTTGGTTTTAAGTACCGTCTATGTGACGCGGTGTAAAAGGGATGCGGTGGCTCAGTGGCTAAGGCGCTGAGCTTGTCAATTGAAAGGTTGGCAGTTCAGCAGTTCGAATCCCTAGTGCCACATAATGGGGTGAGCTCCCATTACTTGTCCCAACTTCTGCAAACCTAGCAGTTCAAAAGCACATAAAAAATGCAAGTAGAAAAATAGGGACCACCTTTGGTGGGAAGGTAACAGCGTTCCATGTGCCTTTGGCATGGCCAGCCACATGACCATGGAGACGTCTTCGGACAGCCCTGGCTCCTTGGCTTTGAAATGAAGATGAGCACTACCCGCTAGAGTCAGGAACAACTAGCACATATGTACAAGGGGAACCTTCACCTTTACCTTTTATGTGATGTAAATTACTGCTGGTGTTGTTGTTCAGATGTTTTCTGATGATGTCATGACATCATCAGAAGACATCTGAATGACATCATCAGAAGATATCCAAACAAAAACACCAGCACTAATTTACATCACACAAACAGTACTTAAAACCAAGGACTATGACTCAGCAACTACAGCCAGCCAATCATACAACCCAAAATCAGACCAGGACTTAGAAAGGTATTTAAAGGTATTGTGCTTCCCCAGATCAGCACAATCCAAAGCACACTGAAGATGTCTCCTCGAATGGGGACAAAATGTTTGCAACCAAATCACCAGGCTCGGAGTTCAAACCAACAATGTAACATTACAGTATCTGTGGCAGCCTCAAATAGCCATCAACGGCAATCCAAAACTACATCAAAATTTCAAAAAATACTTTTCTGAGCCTTAATGAGGAAGGAGGGAGGAACTGTACATGCACAGGATAAGATGTGGTAAACAGAGAAATGTTGCAAGGATCGAATCATTGACGGCAGCCTTATAAGAGTCTTATAAGAATGGATGGCCCTCAAAGTTGAAGTGGTAAATTATATAAATTTATTATGGTCTCCAGTTGGTGCTGGAACAACTCCCTTAGTTCTGAATCATTGTAATCCTTACACATTTGGAGGACACCAGGCTAGAAAATGCTGCAAAAGTATTGTCTGCTAGATCCGTAATTAAATTCACCATTCATTTAGCTTGGTAATGCTGCTGATCACACCTCTCCCCTTCCCCTTCCAAGTGATCCTCACCTCCTTTTCCTTCTTTTCCCTTTCTGACTCTTCATTCTCCCAGGCTGCAACAAGCACTTCTTTGTACTCTTCACAGATTACATAGCCTTCTGTGCTGTTAAAAGGATCCAGGATGTTATTTGGAACAAAACACAATTCAGGGACTTGTGTTTATATGGGCTTAGGCTGGGGCAACAACTTTTGGCCTTCCAAATGTTGCTGGATTCCAATTTATCCTTGGATGGGCAACAGTGAGAGATGCTGAGACTTACATTTCAACATCTGGATGGCTCCAAATTCCCCATCCCTCCAACAGATTAAATGTCAGTCCGTTCAACATTTGGAAAACTGGATGGAAAGTACACAGGAACCCGTGAAGGGATATAACTGTATTCATAAATGAGTAGCTAACAAAACTAGGAAGGAATGTTAATTGCTTTAGCATCCTCACCTGAATGATATGGATAGAAAAATATTAAATAAGCAGAGTTAAAAGAGGAACATGGTCTACATGGGGCTGCCCTTGAAGAGCATCCGGAAGCTCCAGTTGGTGCAAAATGCAGTGGCCAACATGGTTTTGTGCAGGTCCCGGTGTGCACATGTATCATCTCTCCTGTGGGAGCTGCATTGGCTGCTGATTTGCTTTCCGGTGCAATTCAAGGTGCTGGTTGTCACTTTTAAAGTCCTTCATGGCTTGGGACCAGGTTATCTGAGAGACCATCTCTTGCCGGTCACATCTACCCAACCCATCAGAGCGCAAAGGCAGGGAATTTTGCAGGTCCCATCCCCGAGGGAGATTCACCTGGTGGGGCCCAGAAGAAGGGCCTTCTCTGTGGTGGCTCTCTCTCTCTGGAACATCATTCCTCCAGAGATTAGAACAGCCTCCACTCTAATACTCCTCCAGAAGGCGCTGAAGACCTAGTTCTGCCAGAAGGCCTGGGGAACCCAGAGCGGGATGGAGCCCATTAAATGGCTTGTGTGATCTGCTGTCGCTGGGGCAGGAGGTGATTTTATTATTAATTAATTAATTAATTAATTAATTAATTAATTAATTAATTATATTTATATACCACTCTACTCCCGGGGGACTCAGGGTGGTGTACAGACAGTACACGGTGTACAGGCAGTGTATTTGATTCTTTTTATTAGTTTTATTGTTTTAAATGTGGTTTATATTCTGTAAGCTGCCTTGAGTCG
>WNWU01000011.1:26450410-26467482 GCA_012654045.1 Ptyas mucosa | reverse complement strand
ATAGGACCATTGTATATCCTAGTAAAACCAGATCATAAGTTTATGACTTACACAGGATGAGAGTAACCACCATGAAAATCAAATCCTGTAACAGCTGGAACACAGTCAATATCTAGTTTACGGGCCACTCTATGAAGGCTAGGAAGATTTAGCTGCACACAACCTATTGGTAACATGCAGGGTTGGAAGAGATAGACGTTCCCAAACTCATTCCGAGGAACCTAAAAGAGAAGTGGAATGGGAACAAAATTGGAACAATTTATACTGAAACAAACTCTGAGGGAGAATAGAGTTTAAAACCTACCCAATCTACCTAATTGTCATCTTACCCTTCCATCAACAGCCAGAGGTGGCTGGTATTTCTCAGTCTGCCAGAGACCAAACAATGGCAAATCCATTTTGTCCCGATTTGCAGGTTCTGCCATTCGTGCTTTTCTCGCTTGGTTGGAATAACCTTTCACCATCTGTGCAAACACAAAGAGTTTAGAGTGTCGTCATCATTCTTGCTCATAATACTCAACACAATTATCACAGTCTCTTCCTCATGGAGAAACATGTAGGAGTTGGCTGGGTGTATCAGGAGGTTGCCCATCTCTTTATGAATGAGAAGTATTTAATCTTCCACTATCCCCTCACAGTATTTGGCCACAATCCTTTAATCTGTCCCTAAAGAACATTTTTTTGAAAAAAAAAGTTATTCAGATTCAAAAGTTTTATATATAAATATTTCCTGCCACAAATTTCAATATTAGCCCCAAAATATTGTTTATATCACTCTACCTTGTACGGCACTTCCCCAATCCTCACCACTCGAGCTTGTTTCAACCAGGTGTCCTTGGAGTGCAACGTATGGATACAGTCCCTGAAATTACCGAAATAATATTCTTGGTAAATAATATAGCGTCATATAGGTAATATTCACAATAAACTATGTATTAGGTAATATATTGTACGTAATATACAATAAAGAACAATATACAAAATGGCTCACTTTCCTCTGAATGCTTAGAAGAATTCCCCATACTGTGTTTAATGCAGGGATGGGGAAGACTAGGAAAAAATAAACATAGGTGGACTTTTCAAGCAGAAAAACAGGTTTCATGGATGCACTCTGAGTAGCCCCATCTACCCCTAGTATCCAACTCAAACCTCGTTACAGAGATGGGGAGGAAAAATCAGATTCATTTTAAGAAGGAAAAGCCAAGGGATGAAAGGGATACCGGCTTCATATCCCAAAACACCAGATCTGTCCTTCCTATGTAACTTGTATAAACAAGCTGTGGCTTCTAGTGATGGACAGCCAAGGTTCTCTTAGGCCTCAAACAGCCAACACAGGCCTCACTTTTTCAATGAAGCTGAATAGATGGAAATTTCTTCTGTGCTGAACTGCACCCTTGAAGTTCAGTCAAGTTTGGGAATAATCATCCCATACCAAGTTAGAGAAAGTAACTCTCTGTACCTGGATAGATGAATAACATTCATTGTGAGGAGTGCAAACATGGATCCTTGTTTAAATGTTCAAAATAAGAGGAAGTAAGATATTGCTAGTGGGACAATGTGATGATCCCAGACCAATGTACCAAATGAAGCTGTGTTTCATGGCATACACACCTGAGAAATGTCTCACCTGGAGTAGACAGCCTCCCCTCGGCAATATCCTAGAATTGAAGCTGTCTCAGGATATATGGCCTCATACTTAAGGAGATGCCTCTTCAAGGCATAAAGCGGATGATTCTTGTATTCAGTAACAGATTTTGGCAAAGGCTGATCTTGAAGTTTAGCTACAAACTGGGAATCATGTTATTACCAGTAGAATATAGAGGAAACCAATTACAAATATATTATTCAGCTTTTGAAAGACTAGATAAAAGACAATATTGAGTCCTGGTACATTAACCCTGCCTTAGTGCAAAGCTTTGCATTTAAATAACTAGCGGCATTATAAACATTATCTAAGCATCATTGGCAACCCTACTTTTCCCAAAAGGGACCTCAATTTTGCTTGTTTTCACTGTGTGGATTATGCTGGAAAGTACAGTAAGGAGTTTTGGTTCAAAGAAGTATGAGAGACTAAGTCAGCTTAAATTTCTAGTATGAATTTGTCCAAGTATGGATATATTAGACGCCTTCTTCTATGTGATTTCAGATTATAGATTGGTCTCCCTAAAGATGTGCATTTGGACGCCACTTTCCAGAATTTAGGAAAATGTAAAAATTCACCTCTTCCACCAAGCTTGTTAATTCATTTAATTGTACTTATTCTAATATCATCTTTTGTATACTTTGTAGTTTTATTCCAGTTAATTTCAGCTTCCATAGTGCTTATACAAACATAAAGGTGGGGAATAAATTTAATCAATCAGATGCAGTACAACTGAATTAAAGTATCAATCCACTAGAGTTTCGCTGAAGATAGAACATACATGTCGAGTAACATCCAAACTGAAAAACAAAGAAATAAATACAAACTAAAGAATGTTGCTCACTTGATTGTTATATACAATTTCTGAGGTCTGAACACTTCTCATTTTCATCAATGGGAAGATGACTTTGAAACTTGAGACTGTCTAGGCATTTGCCTCTTAATGGTTATATAAGCTAAATAGCCAGCCATACTGAGGGACAATTAAAGAGGACACTTCACAAGCTCTGCTGTCATTCAGCCAAGAACTGACTTGAACGGTAACTGAATAAAAGCACACAACTTCTGAGTTAGTGGGTAAACCAAGAGGAACAGATTGGTTGAGATCTTGGATGAAAAGCAGACCAAGATTAAAGGAGAGAGCTCCATGTTTTTGCAACCTAAGGATCTAAACCTATTAGAAAAGGATAAAGAATATTCAAGTTCTTCTGGGTGTAATTTTGATTACTGGAAAAATATCCTCCCATTCCATTTTATTTACCTCTCTTTCTTCTTTTGCATCTCGTTCCACAAAAGAACTTTTGTACGGCTCCAAGGTATCTTCCCACCACTGGGCATCTACACGACACTTCCTCGTTGCAGTCATCCATGCTGGGTCGTATCTCTGTGTTACATCTTTTACAAATCCACTGTTGTCAATGCCAATGATGTAGCACACTGGCTTTGAGGCGTACTTGAAACATTCCAGAGGGTGTCCAACATTGCCATGCATGCAGTCCACACATATCCACCGGTCTTCTCGTTCAAGAAAAACCTCTACCCAATGGTCCATGCCTCTCGATACAACTGGCCTCTGCTCTTCTTCTTCATCACTAGAAATTATTTTGTTTTTCTTCTTGGATGAATTTGAAGAACATGGACTGACCATTTTGTCTACCGAACTACCAGTTATCTCTGAATCCTTGTGTCTTTTCAACACAGAAGGCACGGATTGTTGCCTATTAACAATTGCTTTTGTTTTCAGGGTTCCTAGTGGTGACTTCATTTTTTTTCTGGGAATTTCAAAATCCTCATCAGATATGCTGCCATCATCATTTTCCTCTGTAGGACAGAATTCAGAATCATTATCCTGACTGTCTCCACTCTCTTCTTTATAGGACACTTTTGATGCCACTTGCCGTCGTCGGTCATTTTTAGGCCTTCCCAGCCCTTGTTCCACCCTCAAACTCTTCTCGTCATTCTCAGATTTTATATCTTTCTGAATATCTTCCTGTGTTGGAGACTTCTTTCTTAGTTTTTTGGCCCTGGAGAGGCTTGGCTTCTTAGCAGTACCTGCTTTTGTGCATTGTCTTGAGCTTTTGGCAGAATTGGGCAATGTCCCAGAAGCTACCGAAACATTCTTGGAGGATTTTCCCTGAAACAAATATGAAGGAGAGATGGAGATTTTCAGAGGCAAAAGTAGAACAACAACAAAAATATGGATAGCTCCATTGAATTAAAATTCTAATTGCTGACTTTAGAAAATGACCTGCTCTTCTATTGGCTGTTCACATCTTGCAACCCAACTTGAATTACAGTGAATCGGTGGAGATGCTGGATCTGTGGATTGTGTGGTTTGTTTCACTGGCCCAGGGAGTCTGTTCAACAAAACTCCACCACCACCAGTGGTGGGTTGCCCCCAGTTCGCTCCGGTTCTATAGAACCGGTAGTAAAACTGGTGGGAGGCCCCGCCACCAATCCCGATGTTACCAAAATGCTTCTGCGCATGCGCAGAAGAGCGCGCGTGCAAGCGAAGCAAACACGCACGCATGGCCCCGCTGCGAACTGGTAGTAAGTAGAACCCACCCCTGACCCCCACCATTTCTCATCTTTTGGGGCCTTTATGATGAAGAAAAACTACAAATCTGGACACCTTTTAGTTCTTTCTCTCTTAATCGTAAGGACTAGAAACATATTTATCGTTACAAACAGACTGCTTCCCTTTAAAAACCATGCATTACGTCAACCTGCAAAATGACTTCAGTTGAAGCCACACTTATTTATGCTCCATTTCTTGATTGCCATTCAAGGGGGAAGGGGAGGGGGAGCTCAGGAATGCGGTGCCTCAATCGGCTAGCCGTAACATCTACCAGCTGGCGTGAGAACCAAGATCATGTCAATGGACACCTGTTGAAGCTGAGTGGGAACCTACATCTGGACTGATTGGCCCATGTGACCTGAGAGCAGTGGTGGGCTGCAACCGGTTTAATAACCAGTTTGGTGAGTGTGTGTTTGTGCGCAGCGTTCAAAATACAACAATTTGAAGCTCAGCTGCTTACCTTCTAAGGGAGCCCCGGTAAGTAGAACAGCGGAGGCACAGAAATAAGTTGTGCCGTGCGAATCAGCTGAGCCAGAAAGAAGGAACTATAGGGCAGGGTTAGGGTGGGTGGGCCAACTGTTCATCAGAATTATCGATTCTCCTGAACCGGTCCGAACCGGCAGCAGCCTACCTCTGCCTAAGAGACAAAGGGGGGTGGGGAGGTCTCATTCTTTTAAATAGCACGGAAATAATTTAGAGCTAGCTTAAACTTTCTAAGTGCCAATATGATGTACTCAATAAAGGATCTCTTCAACCTGAACAAAGCATCAGAGTTTTGACTTCCCTGAGTTCATTACTTGGAATGATGACACATAATCTATGTAAACCAGTTCTATTGTTCAGACAACAACTTTCAAACTGCTAGATTGGCAGAAGCTGGGACAAGTAACAGGAGCTCACTGTTACACGGCACTAGGGATTCGAACCGCTGAACTGCTGACTTTTCAATCAAAAAGTTCAGCGTCTTAGTCACTGAGCCACCGTGTCCCTAAGCACACTCCTAAACATAAACTAAAATATTAAAAATAGACACCAAACAGATTTACTACAAAGTAAGTCTCAGGTTGTTCGGGAAGGACTTTCTCCTGAAAAAAACACAGCGACAATTTTTCCATACTGACCTTCCCTGATGGCTCTTTCAGAGGAATGGGTTGTAAAGACAATACAAGTCGGCACATTAGATGCAGTGCTCGAAGAATAAGTAAAAATATCTATTAGGGAAAAAAAAAACAGTTTGGAATCTGATTTTTGTACCTCTCCTTCCCCTGTTCAGTGTTAATACTGTTTACCCACAGGACAATTGCTACAAATGTTTTGAAAATCAAACACATATATAATATATAAAGCATGTTCTCCTGCCCTACAATTATGACAATGGAAGCTTTAATCTTTTTTCCTAGTGCCATGAATGCTGCATGTGTGTATTTGTATATATGTGTGTGTACAGACAGACGCTCAGATTCACACATGTATAAAAGGTAAAGGTAAAGGTTCCCCTCACACATATGTGCTAGTCGTTCCCAACTCTAGGGGGCGGTGCTCATCTCCGTTTCAAAGCCGAAGAGCCAGCGCTGTCTGAAGATGTCTCCGTGGTCATGTGGCCGGCATGACTAAACGCCAAAAGTGCACGGAACGCAGTTATCTTCCCACCAAAGGTGGTCCCTATTTTTCTACTTGCATTTTTTACGTGCTTTTGAACTGCTCGGTTGGTAAAAGCTGGGACAAGTAATGGGAGCTCACCTCATTACGCGGTACTAGGGATTCGAACCGCTGAACTGCTGACCTTTCGATCGACAAGCTCAGCATCTTAGCCACTGAGCCACCACATCCCTGCACATGTATAATGTCCAATAAATTCCTTGTATAATGTCCAACAAATTCCTTGTATGCTATGCTCAGCATAAAAACAGAATTTCCAATGATGACATCAACGGCTAAATGAGCAAGATGTGTATAGAAATCTCCAGAGGTCTGTCTTTCTTTTTGTATTGTATGAAAAATACACCCTCTACCTCCCTCACATTATCCTTCCTATGATTACAACATAGCAGGGATCCAGCATGCCTTGCAAAGCCTTCTATCACTTACCTGCACCAGTTCCGCCTCATCTCGTGCAGCATAGACAGCAAAGCGCCTCTCTAGAGTAACCTGCCAATCTTCACTGTCGGAGAGCTGATTGTTAATAGTGAAAGTTGCAGAAAACCTTTATTTTAAAAACAAGAGAACCATAATTTATTTGCCTATTCCCATGAGAGCTGGAATAGACGGTAGGGAAGCTATCTCAGTCTTACAGTTAAACTAAAAAGAAGACTCCCTCACATTTACTTCCTTATTCTTGGACTAATCATAATCACAGAAAGCCAGATTTTCCACTGTTGGACCCTAAGTTCAATTAAAAAAGAAACGGAAAAGGAAAAAAAAACCTTTACCAATTCACAAGATTTGACAGAAACAGACGGTTGATGCGATCTACGGAGTCTTTGGTGAAGCGAATGGGAATGATAGAAAGGCCAATCGCTTGAAGATCTGGCTGAAGGCAGATCCTGTTCCTATGGAAACCGTTGGCCAATAGGCACAATAAGTGAACCTGTTGGAAAAAGGACATGGATTCTAAGGAAACAAGCAGCCTTAGGGTACATCAGAGATACTGAAGTGATTTTTACAATTCAAGGGACAGGCCAATATAGGCCAGATCCATTCAGTTGGACCCAGCTCTGCTCCCCCACAACACCTCACTGGTTGACAGAAGACAGAGAAGCCACAGGAAATATACATTTTAAGCATCCCAATCATCCATGTCACTGTACCGGTTACTTCCTGTTAAAAAGTATCTTGTTTCATTCTTTAGTCTAGGCATCCATCATCATTTCGTGGAACAAGACCCACATTTGGGCTTTCAATGGTATGCTGGGGCTAGCCTCCCCCCAAATAGGCAGGGACAGGGCAAACTATAGAAGAACACCTCAATTTTATACATAATTAATTGATTATCATAAGTAAAGTCATTACTCCTCATACATTTAACCATTTCTTCTCATCCCCATTATATTAAATATTAGAATTGGATGGCAGCATTTGAAGGAGCTCCTAGGGCCAAGGTTTTGGGAAGCTGGTAGTGCCTCTGAGGTCTCACACTGCACATCCCTATTTTCCAAGATTTGGGGGGGGGGGGAGAAGAAGAAGAGGGAAAAGAAAAAAGGAAATAAAAATGCATATTTAGGAAACCATTTGTAAAATTACAGTTCTTTTGTGACCAACTGGAGTGAATGTTCTGCTTTCAACCAAGGGGTGAAATAGCCTTATTTCTCTACCCTCCTTGAATTATATACATTCATATTTTTATATGAATTTCATAGACTTCTAGTATGCATGGTAGATGGTAATATAACCCTCAGCCCTTAGCTAATACATATTCTAGGTCAAACCCACCTGTTAAATTTGCAGCATTAAAGTATGCACTGAGACCAAAAAGGGTTTTCCTGCATTGTTCTAATTATATCATGATGTATTGTGAGAGACTACAGGAAGTTAATATTCTCTGCCTCAAGCCTTATGATGTTTCCAGTGTCACAGAGTTGAATTTTAACTGAGTATCAGTTTGACAGTTGGTTTCTTTTTGAGGCTGTATTTACATCTGCTAGTGTTTTAACTGCTCAGTTTATTTTTAAGATGCATGTGGCAGTTGAATACAAAAATGTGGTTTTAAATTTGCATTTACAGATTATTCGCCACTCTGAGCAAAGCAGCTGCACTAAACAGGTTTCTCAAATAAAATTCAGTTTTATTACAAAATGTGCAAAAGTAATTAATCCCTTGAGTTATGTTTATTGAGTGCTAACTTAAAATACCGTTATATACACAGGAACATTTTTTTAAACTCCTTCCAAAATTCAGGATGCTATTTTCCCAGTAACAATATATTGAATTACTTTTTGGAAATTACTAATGTATCTACAGTAGATGAGTAGTATTTATTTATTTATATTGTCACAGTCACTCACGCCCTTGTCACCTCTCGTCTTGATTAGGGTAATGCTCTCTACATGGGGCTCCCCTTGAGGGGCACCCGGAGGCTCCAACTGGTCCAGAATGCGGCCGCGCGGGTAGTGATGGGAGCAACGTGGCGCTCCCATGTAACACCACTCCTGCACGAGCTGCACTGGCTCCCAGTGGTCTTCCGGGTATGTTTCAAGGTGTTGGTTATCACCTTTAAAGCGCTCCATGGCATAGGATCTAGTTATCTACGGGACCGTCTACTGCCACAGACGACCTCCCATCAACCCGTGCGCTCCCACAGAGAGGGCCTCCTCGGGGTGCCATCAGCCAAACAATGTAGGCTGGCGACCCCCAGGGGGAGAGCCTTCTCTGTGGGGGCACCTACCCTCTGGAATCAGTTACCCCCCGAGATAAGGAAAATCCCAGACCTCAGTGCCTTCCGTCGTGCCCTGAAAACGTACCTTTTCAAACAAGCCGGGCTGGCTCAAGCAGTATTTTAAATTTTAAATTTTATGGGGATTGGTATTTTTAATTTGAGCCGAAATTTATTATTCTATTTTTAATTGTTCTTATTGTTTATATTATGTGTTTTTTAATTCCGGCTGTACACCGCCCTGAGTCCTCAGGGAGAAGGGCGGTCTATAAATTTAATATAAATAAATAAATAAATATTCCCTCTTTATTATTTTTACAAATAACTCAAGGAGGCAAACATATCCAATACACCTTCCTCCTTCTATTTTCTCCACGACAACCCTATGAGGTGGGATGGGCTGAGAGAGAATGACAGTCTCAAAGTCACCCAGTTGGCTTTCATGGTTAAGATGAGACTTTTAATCGCACTGTCTCTGCATTCTAGCTGAGTGCCTTAACCATTAGGCCAAACTGACTCTCTTATGTTCCTCGGTAATGTTCCTCCAATAGTAAAAACTGCTCAACTGTGAAACAGTGGTGAAACATTCATATAGCAATAAGCTCACCTTTCAGAAATTTGATTATGCCGAGCTGGAAGATTACCGATCAGGAATATTTTAATCGCATACTACATTGTAAGTCTTGCATTGAGCAGGGACTTGATTAGACAGCAGTAGCAATAGCACTTAGTCTTATAACCACTTCACAGTGCTTTACAGCCCTCTTTAAGTGGTTTACAGAGTCAGCATATTGCCCCTAACAATCCGGGTCTTCATTTTACCCACCTCCGAAGGATGGAAGGCTGAGTCAACCTTGAGCCTGGTGAGATTCGAACTGCCAAATTGCAGGCAGCCGGCAGGCAGCAGAAGTAGCCTGCAGTACTTCATTCTAAGCACTGCGCCACCATGGCGCCACCATTAGATGGTCCTAACTCTTCAAGTACCTTCTAATTTAATTAGTTTCATTGCCAGGGTAAATTGATAAATGTAATAATTCAGATAATGAACTTTGCCCCTAGAAATCTCCCAATTTTCTGACAACTTAACCCTAAAGATCAAACCTTATGGGTATCTTCACGGACTTCTTTGCTGAAGCGTTTCACCATTCGACGGAGATATATCTCAAACTCAGCTTGCCGTTTCTCTCTGCAAAATTTCATGTAAACCAAATCAATGAGTTCTATTTAATTATTTTATTTATATCATGCCTTTATTATCTTTAGAAATAACTCAAGATGCCAAACATACCTAATACTCCTTCCTCCTCCTATTTTTCCCATAATAACAATCCTGTGAGTTTCTAGCTTAGTGCCCTAACCACGAGACCAAACTGACTCTAACTAAGCCCCATTTTGTTGTTCCTGAAGGCTCTTTCAAAAATGGTTGTTGGAATCTTATCTGCCAGAAATACATGAAAAGAACAGCAAAACCCCAGGAAATTTTTTTAAAAAAAATCACAGTTCTAATTAATGGCATAAAGCAGTTCTCCATTTCCTGTCACCCTCTTAAAAGTGGACAGTCCTCACCCCAATCTAGATTTTGAGCAGTCATTTATAGCAAGAAACCTCAAGGATCACTTAACATATTACAATTTGTCAGAAGCTTTACACTATATGTGACTACTGGTTGTGTGAATTCCTTTCTTTTATTTGGCAATATGTAAATTGCTTCCTAATGACGTAGGAGTCAATTACAGGTAGTCCTAGATTTACAATTGTCTGTTACAAGAGCTTTGGAAAAAGTGACTTATGACCTCTCCTCAAAATTACAACCATCACATCACTCTTATGATCACGTGATCATCATTTGGGTGCTCGGCAACCATCTTGCATTTAGAATAGTTGCATCAAATTGCATCCACATGATCACAATTTGTGACCTTCCCAGCTGGCTTCTGACAAGAAAAATTAATTGGAGAAGCCAAATTTGCTTAATGGCCACAGTAAAAATGGTTGTAAAATTTGGTCTTGCCATATGATGACTTGCTTAACAAACGCATTGCTAAGCAACCAAAATTCTGATCCTAATTCTAGTCAAATGTCAAGACAATACAAAGCAAAATGTAACAAGGCATGGTTGTAATAGCCAAAAATAAGGACAGCACAAACGAAGTATCAATGAATGTTACCAAAATCCTAAGCAAGAAGAACCGATTTTTCTTAATCTTAAAACTACATAAGATTCATAATTATAAATAGCAATAGTTTTGTATTTACAAAACTTGGGAAAAAGAGACCATAGCAAAATTTCAGAAAAATATTTTATATAGACTCTCTCCCTCTAAAAGCCAAATCAATTATGAAAACCCCCAATATTATGTTATTTATTATTATTTTAAATTTACGGACCACCCAACTCCATTGGGACTCCACCCCATATGGATGTCTGCCTACCTTCTCTCTCTTTTCTTTGCTTGTTCAGGTGTTTCAATTTCTATCTCAACAGTTGGGTTGGGCAGCTTCGGTGCCTTAATTTCTTTCAGCATCTCAATCTCAGGTTCACAAAGTTCTGGAAACAAAGGTTTAAATCTAAACAATGTGTTTCACAGTTCCAATCCAGCGCTGCTTCCCATATGATTTCAATGTCAGAAAATTAAGATACACAAAGGCGTAAGATATAATAACTTATGAGTATTTCTGAATCACATGTTTTGGCAACATAACATAAACAGTGCCTATCAATCTAACAAATATTTTGCCTATCAATCAGGTAAATATCACATTCTTTTATGAATCACTCTTCCCCAACTGGGTGCTCTAATGGACACTACTGGCTTTGCTGATTTGAGTTTTAGGAAGCTATATTTCCAACATACCTGTAAGACATCAGATTGGACAAAACATTTATAAATGTCTGTTATGGCACATAACCCATGTTACATTGGAAATCTAGTATTTAATGCAATATTTGAGCCAAGGTGGCCCAGTGGTTAGAATGCAGTATTGCAGGCTAATTCTGCTGACTGCTGACTCCCAGCAGTTCGATTCTCACCAGCTAAAGTTGACACAGCCTTCTGTCCTTCCCAAGTTGGTAAAATGAGGACCCAGATTGCTGGGGACAATATGCTGACATTGTAAACCGCTTAGAGAGGGCTGCAAAGCACTGTGAAGCTGTATATATTTAAGTGCTATTGCTATTTCCTTCTGTCCTAACACCAACCCAACAGCCATGTCCAGCCCATAAGGAATCATTATTAAATGAGGTAATCCTTTTATTTAGTAACCTTGTTCAGCATAGAAAATAGTGATTATAGAAATGTTGTATGTAAAATATGGGTTGACCTTTCACTTATTTCTAGATTTCTAAGGATTTTTATGAGGAGAAACTAAAGCACAATTCAGCATCAGAATAAACTTACTATATGTAGTCCTTGATTTACAACCAATTGTTTAGTGTCTATTCAAAGTGACAAGAGCATAAAAATAGTGACTTATGACCAATTCTTACAGTCACATATGACTGTTGCAGTGTCCCTTTGGTCATGTGATCAAATTTTGGGTGCTTGGCGAATGGCATTTATTTACAATAGTTGCATTCTCCCCTGGTCATGTGATCACCATTTGCAACCTTCCAAGCTGGCTTCTAATAAGTCAATGGGGGAAGCTAAATTTGCTTAACACGAGTTCCTTAACCATGGCAAAAAAGTCATAAAATCCGATACGACTCGCTTAACAATCACCTTGCCTAGCAATGGAAATTCAGGTTCCAATTGTGGTCATAATTCAAGGACTACTTGGATACATTTTTCATGTTTCCTCTCCTTTTTACCATCTTTTTTCATTTTTAATTAATCAATTTATTGTACCATCTTGGCTCATAAATTACAACTAGTGGAAACAAATCACAAAGTGGTTATTGTAAGGAAAAGAAATGGGTGGTGGGATCACTATGCAGATTGTCTTGAGCTCCTGATAAAAAGGTGGGATCTAAATTATTTTTATTTATTTTTCACATTTTTTAACTGCCCATCTCTCTCAGAGTTCTAAATTTAATAAATAAGAAAATTGATTTAAAATTATTTTTTAAAACAGTGCTATGTTTTCATTACTTATATCTAAGGATGATCTTTGTGAAAGAGACGGTTGACATGCTAAATGAAAGTTTTAGCCACATCAACTTCCAAATAGTTCCTTCATCTTATTTGCAACTGAAGAAACAATATATCTATAATTTACTTATTTAATTAGTTACTCTGCAACATCTGAGAAAAAGCTTTTTAAAAAAAAGTCAACCAGGCTCAGAGAGGCATAAAAGAAACACAACATTCAATAGATCTGTGATAATATTTGGACAACTTCAATATGAAAATAAGCATAAACCACAAGAAGCCAAAATAGCCATCACTAAATGAGACAAATGGCTCATATAGCAGAAAATGAAAAATGTGTTACCTTCCACATCTTCCCATTCTTCCTCACTTTCCTCATCTTCATCTTCTTCTTTCTTTGTAATAATTAATTCTTTTTTTGCATCTATTTTTTTCTTTAAAGAAGACCTCTGCAAACCACTATTGGATTCAAAAAGAAATATACTATATTTTTTTTCTTGTCTCATGTACTCTGCTTTGCGTTCCCTGACACGATTCACACTGGCAGTAATATTAACCACAGTTTATTATTTTAGACAACATAGCAAACTGTGTGTAACCAAAGCAAAAAATAAAAACCTCTAAATTCCTTATTGCAAAATGGAAAAAGGTACAAAACTCAGATGAGATAACTAATGCTTCAGGAGACATAAACAGACCTCCAAAGAACCTTCACAGGTTAAGTGGGAAGAAAACTGCATGCAATTTAATAGTTACAAATGCAGTATTCTACACTTAGGAAAAACAAATTTAATTCACAGGCATAAGATCAGGAGATATCTGCTTTGATAACATTTAGTGTGAAAAAACCACTGCAGTTTAAACTTTGGCAAATAAAGGTTCAAATATATTTTGCATTGGTCAGAATCTGCTTTGAAGTATTCTGTTCAGTTCTGGATACATTTTAAGAGACTATTCTACTTTTGAGAAAAAAAACAAGAGGAGAAAAGATGATAAGATGATAAGAAATTACGTCTACTGAGGAGTGATTGAAGGTATTAGGTACATTAGTCCTGAAAAATGGCAACTGAGAGGGGATGTAATGGCACTTTCCAAGTATCTGAAGAGATGCCATACCTCTTCAGAACATCAAGTGCAGTACTATTATCTATCTTTCAGTGGTCTGTAATTCCAGAAAAAACAAGATTCTGGTTACTTTTTAGGCAACTTTTATATGCCAAAAAACAGTAAGAGCAGTTTAACAACAACAAAAACACGCCTGCTGGGGTCCTGTTTTCTGTATTCAAGCAGAAGCTAACATTTATTCTGGATTCCCACACTAAGTAGAGGGTTGCACTAGGTAGCCTTAATGGACTCTTTCAATTCTAATAATTTGTATGTATACATTGAAAATGTCTACAAGTTGCTTACCTGCGTTTCCCCGCTTTTGAAAGGAAGCCTTGGCTTTCTATACTTCTATTCATTTCCTCCTTGACTTTGGATTTTGGTCTTTTTTCATTGGAATTTTTACAAAGTGTCTGAGGGACATGATCTTTCTCTCTCTTTTTTCCAGATGACAATTTGGGCCTAGTTTTCTTCTCAGGTTTTTCATCTTCAAATTCATCTGTATCAAAAATGGAGAAAATTGCCAAAAAAAAAATCACTAGGGAAAAGTAGATTATAGATTTTTAGTGGAACTTTTTAAAGCAAAAGCCCACTTAATTTCCAATTATCTTTTCAAAATTAAACTGCAAGGATTTGTAAACTGAGATGCTTCTGCTTTAGGTGTGTAGACAAGCAGATTTTTTTATTCAATTCAACACACTCAGCATTATAAATGAACTTTAAAACTTTGTGACAAAATCTTTTTTTTAAAATTCTCCTTAAAAGTTTACAGAATATCCATAGTGCATTAACAAAACACGGGCATCATAACTCAATTCTGCCTAATCAGCAGAAAGCTGTATTCCATTCTGATAGAATAAAGAACTGAAGTCAGCCTTTGTTTTCACTCTTCAGAAAAAAAAGAGAGAGCGAGAGAAAGGAATTACACAAGGTCCTTTCCATGACACATTTAGTAATTTCTAAGCATATATTGGCGACAAAGAACTGCGCACTTACATAACCACAACACTAACTCTACAAAGAAAAGGAGAGCGCCATTCGAAGTGTGCTTTAATCACGTGGCACAACAACTCGAGCTTCATTCACAACTTCATTCCGCACTACACTATTGCGTTTAGCGTTTATTGTGGATAACCCCAGAAAAGCGTCTTAAGTATGGAACTGCAGAAACGCTTATTTTAAAATGGGGGGGGGGCGGTGAAATTAACAGAGCAACAGTACTGGGGAACTTTCTCTAACTATATTTTACATAAGCGTTGCATAAGAAGAGAATTCCGCCCGAAGCGATCCAAGTTGCTAACTTCGCGTCGCAATGAAATTATTATACCATAAGAGACGAAAGAAGGCGTGAAATCTACCAGGACCGAGAAAAAAAACCTCTTTTAATTACAGTTGCTCCTTTCCGGCTCTGAAATATAACTTTCAAGGCTGTCCCCCAGCTCCCCAACCAACATACTCATCCTCAAGATCTGACTTGTCTTTTTACCGTCTCGCTGCTCACAAGTTTTCAGACCCGGGGAAGAGGAGGAGGAAGAGGCGGCGGCGGCTGAGCCCTCTCCCTTGACTTTCTTGCAGGACCGCTGCACCTGCGAGACCCCTTTACGCTTCCCGACCATCCCGGCTGCTATTCCGCGAAAGAAAACAGCCCGATCCGCCGTCACCAGGCGTCGGCGGAGCCCCGAAAGTTGAGAACCGCAACTAAGGGAGGCAGAAGCCCGGGCGGTGCCAAAGAAAGAGCCAAAACGTCTCTTTTGGGCTTAGCGCAGGGCGCTAAGGGTGGGTGGCCGCGCCTTTTACAAACCGCCCTCCGTTATTCTCCGCTTCTCGCAGGAGGCAAGCAAGACACAGCCACGCCGGGAGCTCTCCCGGCTTTCCGTGGCGCCTCCTCCCTTGACGTCCCTTCCGTGCCGGCGACTCCGGAGAAGTTGAGTTGCAGAGGATCGGAGTGGCTCTCTGGCTTGTCGCTGGGTTACTCCGGATCGAGCTGACTGGCTGCGCTTCGCATCTCTCTCCCTTGCATCGGAGGAAGCGCCCGCAAGCTTATTTCTCGGCTCCCTCGAAGAGAGGAAGCGTAAAAGCGCTCAAGCTTCACGCCCGATCTATGAATATTCATTCACACGGGGCGGTTTTGAACCGGTTCAAAGGGAGACGCATTAAAGAACGGGCTGAGGAAAACCACAGACAGAGGCGGCTCGGTTTCCACCAGCCTTGCTTTATGTGTGAAACTCAGCCTGTTCATCTATCCCAGCGTCTGTGGAGCTTCTCAGTCATCCAGGTCAGGGGTCTCCAACCTTGGCAACTTTTAAGGCTGGAGGACTTCAACTCCCTTTTTCTGATTTTGCTTTTCTGATTTTTCTGATTCCCACCCCCCCTCTGGGAGTTGAAGTCCGCTAGGCGTAAAATTGCGAAGGTTGGAGACCCCTGATCCAAGTGCTGGTTATTATCTCAAAAGTCCAGCTTGTCCCAAAGACTCTTGTCCAGTTACCTCTTGAAAAAGCACCTTTGGGATAATCTAACCCAGCGTTTCTCAACCTGGGCAACATTCAAATGAAGTAGGAATTGAAATCCACACATCTTAAAATCGCCCAGGATTGTTTTGGGGGGGGGGGGGAAATATATATATATTTCGGGTTGGACTGGACCATATATATATATATATATATATATATATACTGGATATATATATGGTCAAGTCCAACCCGAGCAGAATTCAAAAGAAATTGCACTACTGGAAAGACAAAAGAGAGCGGCGATTTCGATGAACTTACCCGGAAGCTAGACGTTTAACACGAGCATCTCTTATTTTCGCAGCTCTATGTACTTCGCTAGACGTTCGGTAGCGCCGCCGTATCAGGCTTGATTTAAAATCTCGCGAGAAGAAAGCGGTCTGCCTTTGAAAAAAATGGCGGACGAGGTGGATCAGGTGGGTGAAACGGCCGGTTTGGCGGCCGCTGAATCTCCTAAGGGATTTAACCCCTGTTGCGGCGGAAAGTGTAAGCCTGGGGTTTTAACGAGAGCTTCAGTTTCTAGCTCTCGCTTTGAGTTCCGCAAAATCCCAGTAAACGACTTCTGGTGTGGCGTTCGTGTTTCATTCAGCGACCTGCCGCTTGAGGTTTATTTAATCGATTTATACGGCCGCTCATCTCAAATACCGACACGCGTCCTACTATATAAGTTGCTTTTGGTTTCCTTTTGCAAAGCCTTAACTCAGGGGCCCCCAAACTTGGCCGCTTTAAGACTGGTGGACTTCAACTCCCAGAATTCTCCAGCCAGCTATGTTGGAGTTGAAGT
>WNWU01000011.1:26415697-26450010 GCA_012654045.1 Ptyas mucosa | reverse complement strand
ACTTCAACTCCAACATAGCTGGCTGGAGAATTCTGGGAGTTGAAGTCCACCAGTCTTAAAGCGGCCAAGTTTGAAGACCTCTGCCTTAACTGATACAAACATAAGACAATAAGACAGTTTTGCAGTGGATGAAATGCTATTTCATGGTTTCTGGTCAAACACCTTATGTCCCAAAGGGTCCGCAAAATCAAAATGATTTGCCTGCCAATCAGTCTGTGTTGAAAAATAAGGCAATCTTAAAATCTTACCAGATTTTATAGTGAGAAGCCGAGGAAGGATTCTCAGTCATCCAGTCTGGAAGTTGAGTCAGGGCGACTGGACTAATTTTCTTTTTGGTTTGAAGCAGCGTTTTGCTGCTTGTCCAAGTTTTAATTTTTGATGGTGAATATTGATAAATACAACCCAACTATTTTGGGGTCCGCTATAATTTTTAAAAGTGGCAAGGGATCCTGAGGGGGAAAGGTTTAAGGAAATGGTGCCTTAAATCGTTCTCCGTTGCTATATTGATTGTTAAACCCTGAGTGACCCCTGGATTAAACCCCATAGGCACCTTTTTTCAAAGCAAGTCTACCACTAGTGTGTTGCTGTGATTCGGGTGTACATAGTTGTGTGGCTGTTGAATGCCATTTGTGTGTAAAATTAATATGTTCCAATTTTACTAGTACTTGTTGAAGCGGGTAGCAAGTTGATATAGATATGCTGTCTATAAATAGGAAAGCTTAGGCCAGTGATGGTTAACCTTTTTGGTGCCGAGTGTCCAAAGCATGCACGTGCCAGAACCCCCAAAATGTAATGCGAGTGCTCCCCGCGCATGCAGCCAGTTTTGGGCCTGGAAAGCCTTCTGCACCATCCTGAAAGCCAAAATGGGGCACGGGGCCCTGCGCAAGGGCCCCTGCACCCTGTTTTGGCCACAGAAAGCCTCCTGCACCAACCTGCACCCCCTCATGCATGCACCCCCCCACGCATGCATCCCCCACATGCACCTCGCCCCCCACGCATGCGCGGCAGAGACCCAAAGACCAGTTGGCCAGCGGGAGGCACATGCACAGTGGAGCTGGGCTGGGGCGACAGCTGGCATGCCTGCAGAGAGGGCTCTGCGTGCTACCTGTGACACACGTGACATAGGTTCGTCATCATGGGCTTAGGCTATAAAATCTCAATTATATGGGCATTTCTTGATATGTGACTTTTTAATTATTTTATAATTTTTTTGCAATTAGCGTCCTTTTTCAATATTGGAAAATAAGTCATTATGAACTTGAAATATAAAACAAAAAACAGCATATAACAATATAGTTTTGTTTGGGATTGGCAAGTATTATAATCAAAGTATGTAATACTTTTGTTTGTACAACATTGACTCAAACACTGTCAGCAAAATACAGACATTGTTATAACCTTTGACAAGATAGACTGAATCTTTCTAGTGATCTTTAAGATCTTTCTTAAATCTTTGTTTAAGAAAGTGGTGGTCTTTTCTAAGATTTTTCAAAATCAAATATGAATATATCAAAACAGTTACTAATGTGGACTAGGTTGAGGAAAGCAGTATATGTTTTCTCTAATTTTACTTGCATTTTCCTGTTAATCCAGTCATCACAAGTGAATTCTTGTCCCTCTGAAAGCTGTTGAAAATTCACCATATTACCATATTTCCGGCGTATAAGACGACTGGGTGTATAAGACGTCCCGCTACTTTTCCTATTAAAATATAGGGTTTGGGCTATACTCGCCGTATAAGACTACCCCTCAATGTTGTCGGCGCTCCCGTAACATCATCGGTCAGCGCCGGCAACTCAGATTCGGGAAGCTGTGCCGATCTCGTCAAGGCTGCATGCCGCCGAATGCTGGACCCAGCTGGTTGCTGTGCGGAGCTTCCCCCACCGTCCCAGGCATCCAGGTGGATATTACGGACGCTCCGACTTCCCCAGACAGTTGGGGCTCGCCATCACTGGGGGGTCAGCTGGTGAAGTCGGAGTGTCGGTTGGCTTATACCCGGTGTATAAGACGACCCCCGACTTTTGAGGGGATTTTCCTGTGTTAAAAAGTAGTCTTATACGCCAGAAAATATGGTATATTACAAACTATAACTTAATTGCTTTTCATTTGATTTCAGTACACATTAGTTGTCATCAGATTAGGGTTTTTTGAGAAGAAATGAGTATCAGTAGCCAAAATTTACTATTTATTCATATACAACCTGCTTTTATTATTTTTATAAATAATTCAAGATAACAAACAAATCTAATGCTCCCTCCTCCTATTTTCCCCACAACAGTAACCTTATGAGGTGGATTGGGCTGAGAGAGATTGACCAGCCCAAAGTCACACAGCTGGCTTTGATCCTTAAAGTGAGACTTCTCATGATCTTCTCGTTTTTAGCCTGATGCCTTAACTACTAGACCAAAAGGTCTCAGGTTTCTTTGCTAAAATATATCTCTAAATTTTTATATTTTACAGCAACAAACTACCAACACTGTAGAAGAGCCTTTGGATCTCATCAGGCTTAGTCTTGATGAACGGATTTATGTAAAAATGAGGAATGACCGAGAACTTCGAGGCAGATTACATGTAAGTAACATTACATAGAAGTGGGGAGAGGGACTGAAATTTTAAAGTAGAGTTGTACGTTCTTTTTAGCTCAAAGACTGTAAGAGGCTTTTGAGAATCACACTCCCAAGCATAGGTATAACCATTTACAAGTGGTTATAAAGGGGTGAAATGCCTCTGCCAGGCTTAGGGCACCTTTTTTCTGCAGTTTTATATTTCTGGTTTAAAGATTAGTTTTTTCTTAAAGTAAAACAAGTTACAAACAATGCTTATTAAGTGATAGGTCATTGTGGAGAAAAATTAGTTAAGTTATAATTTATTATTAAATTTATATGCCACTCATAAGCTGGTTAGTTGCTCATACAAGCAAAAACAGTCAAAGTAATTATGGTTTGTTTAGCCTATTCCTGATTTCTATTTTCCTTTCTAAATCTTTATTTCTGTTCTATCTCTGGATTTGTTAGAGCTTTGATATGAGTACAAACAAGTTAAAAACATGTTCAGATCTTGAATCTCCATTTTTAAAGTCACAGCTTTAGTTAGCAAAACAAATAAAGATTCAGTGCATGGTTTATTAATGATCTGTATGCATTTATCATGCTATATCAAAAATAATCATGTAGTTTTTCATTGAATAAGGTGGTATTTTATCCTTTTCTCAGGCAATTGCATCAGTAGTAAATCATGCTTTTTTTGTTTTTAAAAAGTGGACTACTTTATCTGGTTGTAAAAGCAAAATATTATAGTTGATGTTCAAAGTTTAATTTTTTTTTTTGCTATAAGTTTTTTTTTTATGACTGGATCTTGATGATCTCCTTTTTCTTGATGCATGCATTAAAGAATGGATGTGCTTTATCATATCCATAAAATATATTTCTGCATGGATTCATCTGTGGTTGTTCAGTTAGACTTTCTCTCCTGATCCAAATAGCAAGATCCATCTTTGCAAATGCATAAAATTATAGATTATATATAAATTATAGAACTAGTATTAGCTCTATAATACTGGTATAGTATTAGCAACTGGTCAGTGAATATTGTTCAAAACTGTCCAGTGAGTGAACAGAAGGATGCTGTTCACTTAGTTTCCTGCTTGTGAACTTTTCATTAAAGTTTGGCTATGTATGTTGTATGCACAGAACATTTATTTCTATATATATTTAATGACACCAAGGAGAAATATAGTATAAAAATAAGAAAAACAAAAAATAGAAGACTGTTACAAAGTGAACATTAAAATTTTGAATATCATTAGATCAGTACTGCATATTAAAGACTCTTTTGTATTTAAGATCTGAAAACCATTAAGATTAAATCCATATCCCATAATTAACCAAAGTGCTCAGTATAATTAGTCATAAATCAAAACTACCTATTAAGAAAAGTATCTGTCAGAAATAAGAATTCAAATGCTTATTTAACAATTCAGACAGAAGCTGTTATATTAAATCCTTATGCTAAGAGCTACCCAAATTTTGGATGTAGTACAGGTCCATATGCAGAATTATAATCCAGAAAAGGTTTCCAAGTTGAAATTAAAATTCTGTGCCAAACTTGTTTTTAAATATTAAGTTGACTTGGATTAAGTTTGACTTGGATGCACACTCCCATAACTTAATTTGCCATCTTTTAAAGGGAATTATGTATAATTTCCAATAAAGGGACAAAGAGTCCTGACAGTATTATTATCTTATTATCTTATTATTATTGTCTTATTATCTTATTATCATGTAAGAGCTACCTTAGAAATCAAAGTTTTGATAAAATATATTGAACAGAAAAACAGCTGGCAGGAAAGAAAAATCAGTTTTTAATATTTGTTTCATTCTATAATAAATCATTTTCCAGATTGTTGGGTTTTACACTATTGCCACCAATATATATAAGAATCATCCAGCCTGATTATAGCACTTCCAACAATTATGCATGGACTGTAACTGTAGAAATCAATTTGCATGATAAAAGAGTTAGGTTCAGCAGACTGGAAAATTAAAACAAATTACTACATGTTAAAGCTGGAATTTTTAGTTTTTTCTATTTGTGCCACATAAATGATGCCACCAGAACAATATTTATGGACTTGTTTCACTTTCAAAGGCATATGACCAGCATTTAAATATGATTTTGGGTGATGTTGAAGAGACTGTGACCACAATAGAAATAGATGAAGAAACTTACGAAGAGATCTATAAGGTGAGATTTTCTAATATCACTGATAATAATGTTTAAATATTAGAGGGTAAGGTGCATTAATTTAATTACTATCTTACATTTTACTAATCAGATCATTGTATAATACAATTCAATTCAAAACAGTGTTGGATGCAAAATTAAATATATCTAGTATTCATTGTACAAATAAATTTTAATTGAATAATTTTGTTTCCAAATGTATGAATTGTATTTACCATATTTTTCGGACTATAAGACACACTGGAGTATAAGATGCACCTTTGTTTTTGGGGAGGAAAATAAAAAAAAAATCTGCCTATCAGCATCTATCTGGCTAGTGTCCTTAGCAAACAGCCTAAGTATATTAGCCTGATTCAGCACGAGCAGCTGATTGGCTGGATCTGCCTCCTGGAATATCCCTAATCAGCTGTTCCCAGAGGTGAACTTTAGCAACAGGTGCACTGGTTGTGAGCACGCATGCACAGGTTAAAAAATGCAGTGGATCGTCACAGTTTGCTTCAGTGAGTACAGCAAGTGAAGTGCAGAAGTGTGTTCTGTTCCCGTCTCCCACACGCACAAACACTCACCCCAAAGGGTTAAATAATTGTTCCAAAACAGTCAAAGATTCGTTATCAAAACTTGGCAGCAACGCAGCAGCTGCCTGCCAAGAGCTTTTACTCCAAGAAGGAGGGGTTGTTCCTCCACCAGATAACACAAAAATACAGACAGTTTGAAGTAGTCCAGTAACAGAAATCCACAACAGATGAGGCTTTGTTCGTCCAAAAGTGCCAGTGACTCGCCAGAGTTTTTGCTTGTCCGTCACAGAGCTGGAATGGCCATCACCTTCACTTATATAGCCTGTGGGGTGTGGTCCAGTGACAGCTCAATCTCTGGTATGCCTCCCCATCTGCTGTGACCATTTAGCACGCCGACACTGACGTGGATCCAGCCACAACTTGTCTCCCTCATCACTCTCCGACAGATCGGAGACACCTGGCTCCTGGCCAATCTCCTCTCCTTCGGCCGACACCTGAGGAATTGCCAGAGAGGAGGGGCCAGGAGAGGGAGGCCTGGCCGGCTCCTCTCCTTCATGTTTGGAGCCTTCTTCCTCTGATACGATGGGCTCGGGGGTCGGAGCCACAACAAAGTGGTCCAACAAGGCAGCAGCAGTTCCTGATTGCCATTTTGGCCTCTGCACCTTGCTTTTTCAGCCTCCGAAAGCTCCGTTTGAAAGGATACGTTTTAGGCTTCCAAAAGCATTTTGGCCTCTGTGCATCATATTTTTGGGTGGTGATTGGCGGCAATGTGCTTTGCCGATCCCCGCAGCTTTGAACAGGACTTTCAGAGGCTGAAAATGCAGCCTCTCAAACGAAGCTTTCAGAGGTCTAAAACACAGCCTCTCAAACGGAGCTTTCGGAGGCTGAAAAAGCAAGCCAAGGAGGGGACAATGGTCTGTGGCAATCCCTGCAGCCTGGAACAGGTATAAAACAGCACGCGGAGGCTGAAGGGTGGGGACCGGCAAGTGGGCGGAGCTACATTCAGTATATAAGACGCACCCAAATTTTCACCCTCGGGAGGGGGGGAGTGTGTCTTATACTCCGAAAAATATGGTAGTTATATCTTGCCTTTATTTTTTTTAATAAATAAATGACAAACACACACAATATTCCTTCCTCCTATTTTCCCCACAACAACAACCCTATGAGATGAGTTGGGCTGATAGAGTGACTTAACTAAAGTCACCCATTCAGCTTTCATGCCTAAGGTGGACTAGAACCCAGTCTCTTGCTGTGAGGCTACTTGCTTGGTGCCTTAATCACTAGACCACCTTAAATAGAACTAGTTCTATTTAATAGAACTAGTTCTATTTAATAGAACTAGTTCTATTTAATAGGAGTAGAGTAGGGAAGGGAAGGGAAGGGAAGGGAAGATGATAACGGTTGTTTGGTATTCTTAAATGTAGTCTAAGCCTTATTGCTTTTTCTTTCCACAGTCTACCAAGAGGAATATTCCAATGCTGTTTGTCAGAGGAGATGGAGTTGTATTGGTTGCTCCTCCACTGCGGGTTGGCTGACATTGCAGGTTGCTCCTTCACTGTGGGTTATTGGACTTCGAAGACATTATCTCTCACTCCCTCTAAATATTAGGACTATCCAATATTTTACAGGAGAATTCCCAATCCTGATTATGTATTCCAAAAGTTTATGTTTATTTGACAAATAAGACTCCTTTTCTCTCAAGACTCTTGAGGCAATTCAGTGTCATCAAATCAGTGGATTTTCTTGTTTAGTTAATACCTTTGTTCCCTATGTATATTTTTAAATAAACCAATTCACTTATTTTGTATACGTGTGTATCTATGAATAGTCTTCATGCTTGTTACAGTTCAATGTGGTGCATACGCATCAATATTTTTGTCTGTTTGGGTAAATGCTATTCTGCTGTCAGTTGAAATTCATAGTTTAAAAACATCTGGGAAAAAACAAATGTCATCAAATTTGATTTATATTTAAATGGAAAATAGCCAGAAAGGCTATTCCAGTAACACTTTAGGTTAAGAAAGGGAACATTTTGTCCAGAGTATTACCGTAAGAAGTTAGACAATATTCATATGAACAATATATTTGTATGTATTTGTGTCATTAATGAAATTATGGAAATAAGTATTGTTAGTGAAATTGCAGTAAACTTAATAAAGAAACATTTGAAAATAAAGCTGACATTAAAAAATGGAAGTCTCCAAATGAAGAAAAATTAAAATTGCACAAAAGAAATATGAAATGAAAAAAAATAGGGAACCTGTTGCTATAAAGAATACAAAATATGTAAATGTAATTAGCTAAAATGCCATGTAGTGATCCAGAAAAATCAGAAAAAAATCAAGAAGATGAGAATGTAGAAAAACTGAATGAGCCATTTGTGTTTGCTTTCATGGTACATAATGGAGGAAAAGTATGAATGCTTTGAACCAATTCTATTTTCAAGGAAGTAGAATTTGTAAAACTAAATTGAATAATGGTGACAAATTTCTGATTAAATTTCTGATTGTGTTAAGTACAGGTGTGCAAATTAGTCCTCTGCAGCAAGCCAGTCCTGTCATTTAGATTGTCAGCAATTTTCTGGAAAGTAATAAATATAAATTATATGCAATTTGCAGTGTTCAGGGCATAGGGTCACCCTAAAGCGGCTGATTTCATTTAGAACATTACAGTCAGATTCAGATAGTTCAGTTCTAAAAAAAACCTAAGGCACCTTGGAATAATCAACCTGGCATGGTTTAGAGGAGAAGCAGAACATTTTTTTCTCCAAAAAAGTATGCTTTGCACCTACCTAACATGGAAAACAGAGATTCACTTGAATGTTCTGAAATATCTAATGTAAACATACCGTATATAATAAAAATAGAACTGATCTTTCCAACCTATATGAAATGTACTTAATATCAATGTCTAGAAAAGGGTTCATGGAAATCCAGGGAACAATACACCAATTTATTGTTCTGTACTAATTGACTATTTGCCTGTTTAATTGTTTTTTTTAAATCAATTTAAATGATCAGATATTGAAAAGTACCTTGCAGAAATATAAATTGAAGATATTTTCTACAATATCTTGCTATCTTCTCAAATTTTTGAGATTCCAAATAATTACATGGTATTAGTTAATATTATTTACTTGCAATTTCAAATATGTTTTGTTACATTGTCTGCAAATTTAGCAGTCATGTCAAAAGTCATCTTAAAGATTGGTAAGTAATTAAAGAACAGGAAATTGTAGGAATGTTACAGTTTTGAAGTGGAGCAGTGCCATTTCCACAAATGTGCGAAACTCACTAATTCAGGAACAGAATGTTCTAAAGATGATGATTCCCTTTTTGAATCATGCTGTTCCAGAAATAGTTCAGGGAATCCTGAATAAAATAAGCCTGGTTTTCGGTTAGAAATGTCAAATCACTTTTAATTCAGAGGAATTAGAATTTACTATCAGAAATTGCCCAACTATCCCCAGAATGGCATGGATGGTTGGGCAATGGAGGAAGATAACATACTCCAGATGGGGAATGGAATGATTCTGGATTGCTGAGTAATTTGTGTGGGGATTGGTTACTTTAAATTTGTTCATAACGTATTTGGCCTCAACACTGAGATGTCAGTATCTGCTAATGAATTCAACTTGCTTATGATTGAAGAAAAGTGGTTAGTAAAGACTTCCACAAGAACATATCCAAAGCAGAGAGGGGAATTACTTCAGTAATGTACATACAAGTGTACAGTGAAATACATTTGTGCAATTGCTAGCTGCATATATATTAATAGCTGACAGTGGCTAACCAAAGGAGAACTACTGAAATGGCAAAATGTGTTCTGATGTACGTTTTCTAGGTAGGCCAGAAATCTCTATTACCATTATTCCTTTAATCTGTATATTTAGGTGACTAGACTGAGCTGTGGGCTTCAGTGGGAGGCCTTGGCCTTAGCCAGACAACAGCTGTTGCTATAATAATATAGTATTATTATTATAGGCTAGTGAATGGAACAGATGGCTTATTGAACATGGTCTGATAGGACTCAAAGTCCTCTCAAAACTAAACCTGACCCTGATCAGCATTTTTTTTTCATTAACACTTGGTAACCCATGAATCAGAGCAATTGTGGCTTTCAAACGAGTAACTATTTCTATGGGAAGCAAATTAAATTGTTACTAGTTATTTATAAGGTCTATAAAATAACAAGCTTGAATCTCAATCCTAATGTCTCACTGGCTGATTGCTTTAAATAACATTTGATTTCTGTGGTTTTAAAACAAGGTACTATAACGAATAAAATTCAAGGGTGTTCCTCAAATTCTGGATACCTCAGACAATCAGTGCTGGTTACTTTTGCCTTGCTTTTGAAGATACAGTACAACACAAGAGTTGGAACATTAACTCAGGGTTGGGCTCAGATCAATACTGTAGAACTGTTGATGTAAATTTGATTGGTCAATGCTTTAAAGACGTATGTGTTATTTTTGGCTATATACTTATACCCACTCAGCAAAGGACAATTACCTTCTGCCCTCCCCGATGAGTTCCATTTTCTCACTGCTTTTTATGAACAGAATATATCTAAAATATATTCAGAAGTGGGTGTCATATACTGTAACATACTGGAACTAAAAACATGAGCGTACATGTGATGGCATCGAAAAACCAGCAAATATATAGGAGTGATAGAGCTAGGATGGGTGGGTGGGGCCAGTCGCTGGTCGGAACTACCGGTTTGCCTGATCTGGCAGCAGTCCACCACTGGGTACATTCTAATATGTATATATACCAGTAGATAAATATCTACAGCACATATATGTATAGTATCATACAAATGATAAATGTAAGCTCTAGCTAACATTCCCACATGAAATAATTAAAATCTACATGCTAAAAGAAAGCAAAATAAAAAAGCAGGATATAAGAGGAAAACTAAAGCAAAAAAGCAATATGATGTAGTAGAATAAGCATTTTCCTACTTGTGAATTGAAAGTAAACGAGGTTTCTCATTTTATTTTTTAAAAAACACATAACCACCCGTTTTACAACAACTCTGTGCAGCTTGCAACCAATAAAACAGTACAAAATTCAACAAACAACAAGAAAATTAAAAGAAGAAAAACCTGGAGCCATACCCACAGTTTTCCTAATGCTAATTCCACCCACTCATCCCACCCTGGCCTCTCCCTATCCCAACTCCTAGGGAAAGAGTCATTCTCGGCACTTTTACAATACAGCATGAGATTTACTTAACTTTCTTAGTTTCTCATTGTAAATTTTAGCTTGTTGTCTCCTGGTCATCCTTGTTGCCTTTCTTTGTTCAGCAACGTTCCAGTTTCCTTCAAGTTGCCTTAAAACTCGGTGCCTAAAATTGAACACAGCACCTCAGAGCAAGTCACTGTGGAATTATATTTTTGCAGAAACTACTACTGATGCACCTATAGCCCTGCTACTTGTACATGGATATTGTATTGAAAGGCAGGTGCATATGGGGATCAAGTAGTGAAAGGGGTCAGTGTGAGTAGCCTTCATCAGGCTTCTTACAATCTTTAAGGAGTCATAACTCGGTAGTAGTTAATAATTCTTGTTTTAGTATATTGAGATGGAATGACAGAATAATTTCAGAATGGTCTAGAGTTTTAGTATGAGTATGCAAATGTCCTGTTCAGGCTTTGGGGATAATCCTGTTAAACTTTCCATGAAAGCTTATTCTCCAAACCATCCTATTTGCCTTGTTACTATCTAGGAATTTCGACTTTTCACTTCTTCTTTACAGATCCCCTTGCCTGAACACTAGATGGTGCTGCTTGCTTTGCTCACAGCAAATGTGCACACCGCTTGATGGTTATCGTAATGTAACACACTGGGCTAAGTATTTTCATTTTATCTAATAATTAAGAACTAGTTAGATAGATTGTGAGTTCTAGTCTCCTCAGGCATGAAAGCCGGCCAGGTGACTTTGAGCCAATTACTTTCTCTCAGTCCTACTCACCTCACAGGGTAGTTGTAAGGAAAATAGGAGGAGGAAGGAGTGTTATATATGTGGTTTCCCCCTTGAATTATTTACAAAAATTATAAAGGATGTGTCTGTATCTGCCACAATATGCAGCCTGGAGTGGAAAGTTGTAACATTCTGTGCAATAATGCTTAACGAACACACTGCTTTTTGGTCACTAAATACTAATTGCTTTCCCAAGAAAGATATAATGAGTAACCTTAAAACTTCGTGGTTTTTTTTTAATGCTATACTGCCTGGATTAGTATTACTGTAAACATTCCCAGTTGTGGATAAGTAGCTGGAGAAGTAAATGAAGAAACACAAGGGATTGCTAGCGAGGGTAAAGACTTTTGCCAGCCAATGTCATGGTTCATACTTTTTGGAGGATATTACTGAAATGCATCAGGAATACAAAACAATATGTAGGAAGGATTGGCTTCGAACTTTGCAGGGAAGAATGGTGTCTTGCAATATAAATGTTTTCTGTGGACTTTCAACTGTTCTACCTATTATCAACTCTTCAAATATAGAAAAGGGGAAGGAATATTTTGTCTCTATTCCCCAACCTGGGGTTTGAGTAGAGTCAATGACGGCATCAATTCTGACATAAGAAAGGTCTCTTTAGTCTAAATTGTGACATAAGCACCTACGGTATTCAAAAATTTGCTACATCACTCCTGGTATTTTTAAGTGGCTTTCTTTCCTGGCTCTTCACAGAAAATAAACCTGTCCCTTTGTGTTCCATGTGCTTCAGTGGTGGGCTGCAACCAGTTTAACAACCAGTTCAGTGGGCGTGTGCCTCAGTGTTCAAAATACAGCAATTTGAAGCTCAGCTGCTTATCTTCTAAGGCAGCCCGGGTAAGTAGAACAGCAGAGGCGCGGAAATCAGCTGTGCCGTGCAAATCAGCTGAGCCGGAAAGAAGGAAATAAAGGACAGGATAGGGCAGGGCTGGTGGGCGGGGCCAGCTGATCGTTGGCGCTACTGGTTCACCCGAGCTGGTCCGAGCTGGCTGAATACCATTCTGATGTACTTGCTCTAGAGGCCAACCTTGGCAACTTTAAGACTTGTGGAGTTCAATTCCCAGAATTCCCCAGCCAGCATGACAACTGTTAGTTGTGGTAATTAAAAAATAACTTTACAAACCAATTCTCATATTTACAATGTTCACAGGTCCGTAAAGCAAAGGAAAGTTGAAGAAAGATCATAAGAACTGCTGTTAGTTTCATTTAGTGACTACTTCACCTAACAACTGAGTTGCCAGGCCCAATTGTGGTTCCTGTATGTCAGGAAAGGTTTTCTTGCTGTTTTAAGGTTTAACAGATTCACAGATTCACAGAGTTGGAAGAGATCTTGTAGGTCATCTAATCCAACTCCCTGCCCAAGCAGGAGACCCTCCTACACCATTTCTGACATATGGCAATCTAGTCTCTTCTTGAAAGCCTCCAGTGATGAAGCTCCCACAACTTCCGAAGGCAACTTCTGTTCCATTGGTTGATTGTTCTGTCAGAAAATTTCTCCTTATTTCTAGGTTGAATCTCTCCTTGATCAGCTTCCTTTGTCTTAATCAGGTTGTCTTAGCAACTTTTGCTGCATCTCAAGTCTAGGGAATTTATCCTGCCTGCCAATGGTTTATCATAACAGATTTCTCAAAGCAAATCCCTGCATTTGAGTTCCATGGCTTTACCTCTTTATGCTTTTCATTTGGCACTGTTTTGCTTGCTGCTGCAAGAAACTCCTCTCCATGCTGCTAAAACCCAGGATTGGACTTGCTGCTTCCTAAACTAAATTGATATTCCACAGAAGGCAGTCCTATTGCAGTGTTCCCTACTGAATTGCCCTGTGGGGATAAATTAAGCTGCTGCTATTTGTACAATGTAGCAGAACAGATCATGGATTCCCATCTCAAAGACTAGAGCTGTCTTATCTGATTAGGATTCAATGAACCTTTGAAAAGTAAGCAAAAATTTGATGCACATCTTCCTGAATTTTTCTCAACATTTTAGCCAAGGGCTATCACTGTGCTTGTTGAAAATAAATAAATATATATATATATATATATATATATATATATATATATATATATATATATATAATTATGTAAGGCAGTTGATGCAACATCTCTGACAGTATCTCAGTTCTCATCAAAAGGCAAAAATGCATCTAGAAAATGCATCTGCAATGAATGTTTATCGGTTATCTCTCTGGTATCCTTTATGGGCATTGTACTGATCTAGAGAAGTAAGCTTTACATTTGCATTAAAAAGATTCTGAAAGCGAATTTATCTGAAAGGTACATTGTTACCCCCCAACCCTCACCCACTAACTTATTTTTTTTTTAAATGGAGAGTTTATATTTGTAAATTGCCTGAAATTCAGCAATCAAGGCAAATGAGTTTGTGTTCACTGAATCATCCAAAAATTCTAGTAAATAAGATACAGCTAGATTTTCTCATGCCTGCAGAGAAAAAAAAGTCTATTTTCAAGTTTTTTAAAGTTTCAGCTCTTCAGAATTGACTGCAGTAATAAAATCTTATTCTGAATTCTGATGCTGCCACAGATCCTGTTAGGCCTAGATATACAACATTATATTGAAAATGTGTTGATATATAAGCTGTCAGTTACTTTTAGTTGAAAAAAATACACCTTAATATTAGTTTAGCATAGTCACCAGAGCCAATTGTAGAGTAATAATTGTGTTAGTGTCAAAGGGGGAAAATGAGTTTCAATTACTCTTTGGCTATAAAACTCAAATTGAGTGACCATAAGACAATAACTCCTATCTTTAAGGAAGTTCCAGATAAGACATATGAGAGACACATAGGATTGTATATAAATATAGATGGTGATAAAGGCATCAATTTTGCAGGCAGAGAGAAAGTAAATATAAAAAGTCTTGGCATAAATTTCTGGCAACATCAGCAAGAAGGATTGATGATAAGATTGTTGCCATGCACTTAAAAGTTTTGAATCAAGTAACTATAGGACATAAGTATTAACTATACAGAAATTGGAATAATAGTCCCCAGACAGATCAGGGATGATTCAGAGTCCTATTGTGGTGTCATGGGCTTCTCAGTGCCTATATCTAATATTGAGGTAGAGATACAGCTTGTATATATAGCTTGGAATTCATGACAAGGCTACATTTGGCATATCTCCAACTTATAATGCTAGCAACTTCAATTTCCATGCCTTGAAGTGCTGCTTCAGGAGATCTCAGTATTCATGGCCTTCCTTGCAATCATGAGCTTATTGCAGGTAATCTGCAATTCATTTCACAACAGGCATAAAACTTTATCTCATCTGCAGTTGGTTTACAATCTCAAAATGGAGGAATTCTTTGCCATGGTCAGATCACTCCCCAATTCTGCAATGCTCTCTACATGGGGCTCCCGGAGGAGCACCCGGAGGCTTCAGTTGGTCCAGAATGTGGCCGCGCGGGTTGTTATGGAAGCGACGTGTTGCTCCCATGTGACACTCCTCCTGCGCAAGCTGCACTGGCTCCCTGTGTTCTTCCGGGTGCACTTCAAGGTTTTGGTTACCACCTTTAGAGCGCTCCATGGCTTAGGACCAGGGTATCTACGAGACCACCTTCTTCCACCAGTAGCCTCTCACCGACCAGTATGCTCCCATAGAGAGGGGCTTCTCAGGGTGCCATCGGTCAAGCAGTGTTGACTGATGGCCCCCAGGGGGAGATCCTTCTCTGTGGGAGCCCCCTCCATCTGGAACAAGCTCCCCCCGGAGATACGGACAACCCCGGATCTTTGTGCTTTCCGCCATGCCCTCAAAACGTTTCTATTCCAGCAGGCTGGCCTGGACTAACCTCTTTTAAAACTACTTTTAAATTCTTAAATTTTAATCTTATAAATTGGGGTTTTTACATTTTGTTTCAGGACCAAATTATTTAATTGTATTTTAAACAATCTTTAAATATTTGCATGATATGTATTTTATTGTTGACTGTACACCGCCCTGAGTCCTTCGGGAGTAGAGCGGTATATAAATGTAATAAATAAATGAATAAATAAATAAAATAAATTCACCTGAGGCTAGTGCCTGTTTCAAAACCCTGTAGGGTAAGAAAACTCATTAAGTCTTATGGATCTAAATGAATTTCCAAGCTCTGGGAGGTAGTCCCACTGTGGACCTGTTAAAATTGCGGACCATGATACGTTTAGACTCTAGAGTGCTTGATGAGGTTGTCCTCAAATGGCATTTTCTTGTTTGCCAATTCTAAGGGGATAATTGAGCAAATAAAATGACAAAAGAGATTGTGTAGGATGATTCTTCCTGTTGGTTAGCTAGAGTCAGTAAGATCTTCCCACAGACTGTTAGGAGAGTTGAGGGCAATATTTCACTAATAAAATCCCTCAAATTCACTCATATTCAGACTCACATGAGCAGGATCTTTGGAGATTATATAAAAGATAAAAGTCTTGCGATCTTATCTGGGATAAGCTTTCATCCTGGGGATACCAAGGAGAGAGATAACATGAAGGGCAGGATGATTATCTGCCATTTTGCACACCAGAACTTGTCTTGAAACTACCTAGAATTTGCCAAAAATGAAAAATACACTGCTCATCTACCCTGTTTCCCCCCAAATAAGACATCCCCTGATAATCGGGCTTTTGAGTGCATGGCAATAAGGCCAAGCACTTATTTCAGGGCTCAAAAAAAATATAAGACAGGGTCTTATTTTTGGGGAAACACGGTAGTAGCAAATACAATATTCGTGGGTGTGTTGAGATTATAATTTATAACTATCCTTGGCATGGCCTTTGCCTTTCAAAGAAATTTATGTACTTACTCATCCATGTTATACAGCCCAGGGTTTTGTCTGCAGAATAAAAAAATAAAGTCCTGTAAAAGAAGACATTAGCAGAACATGGCCTAGTTTTCTTCAGAGCTATGATATTGCGGGTGCCTCACTCAGCACAGAGCCTCATTTAGATTCTTGGAAGCAATCTTTGCATATTCCAAAACAGTGGTTAGTAAAACCCTTGGGGGTCATGTTTACAAAAATCAATTAACCCTTCAATCCCTCATTCAGCTAGAAAGCAAGTGCTATTAATCCCATAGGTATGCCAACATACTCCGGCGTTCAGAATGCTGATGAAAATTGGAACAATACTCAAGTAGTTTAGACTCATGGGGAAATTTAATGCTATTATAAGTTTGTGTCCCTAACCAGACTTCTGTACAAACTTCCAAATACCCTTATCTTATTCTGCAAATTGTACACAATAAGTATGTGCAATTAAGTCAGGTTTGATTTCTGGTGACTGATTGGTCAGATGTCATCTACCTCTAGTAATAATAACAATATGTTTCAGTCTATTATAATGTGATGATAATAACACTTCAGTTGGTTGCAATATAATAATAAAGCTTCATTTGGTTCAAAATGCAGCAGCTTGCATAGAGCTGCATTGGTTACCGATTTGCTTCCAGGTACAATTCAAGGTGCTGGCTATCACCTTTAAAGCCCTACATGGTTTGGGGGCCAGGTTATTTGAAGGATCACCTCTCATCTTTTACATCTACTCAGCCCAACAGAGCAGGAAGACAAGTGTGCTGTAGGGACCATCTTTTGGGAAGTACATGTAGTGGGACAAAGGAAAAGGGCCTTCTCTATAGTGGCTCCCTTTCTTCTTAATAATATTATTCTGTCAGAGGTAAGAGTGGGGCCACCTTGATACTTTTATGGAAGGACCAGAAATTGTGGTTCTATCAACGGGCCTGGATTGTTTCATATGGAGATTGATGTGATATGGAACTGATGAACTGGCTGGTGTGATTGTGTGGTTGTTGCTGCAGGAGGTGAGTGGGTGTGGTGGAGGGTTTATGAGTTCTTATATTGCGAAATTTTAATGCTGAAGGTGCCAGGAGTTATGGTGTGTGATTTGGGCAACCATATAAATTTGTTAAATAAATAAATAATCAGATTTATATGCACCTGACTCACAGCCACTCTGGGTGGTTTACTAATTGTTAAAAATGTTTTTTAAAAATTAAAATAGCACATAAAACAGAAAAGAAACTATGTGACAAAGAAAGCAAACTCAGACTAGGGAAAGGAAGAAAAGGAACATCAACCATTCTCACCAAAGATCTGCAGTTCTTTCAAGGATAGTCCAGTAAGTGTTCGATCCTGTCTTGTCCACCGAATTTACTGTTTTCCCTTTTTCCCCTTCTTTCAACCTGGCAATTTTTTTTCTAGCTCATCTTCTCAGATCACATGCCCAAAGAATATTTTTAGAGTACAGGTTGTCCTCAACTTACAACAGTTTGTTTAGTGATGGTTCAAAGTTACAATGGCACTGAAAAAAAAGTGACTTATGATAATTTTTTGTACTTATGACTGTTGCAGCATCCCTATAGTCATGGGATCAAAATTCAAATGCTTGGCAACGGACTCATATTATGACAGTTACAGTACCCTGGGTCATATTTTGTGACCTTCTGACAAGCAAAGTCAATGGGGAAGCCAGATTCACTTAACAACTGGCTTACTAAATTAACCGCACTGATTCACTTAACAACTGTGGAAAGAAAGGTGATAAAATGGGGCAAAAGTCACTTAATTGTCTCAGTTAACGAACAGAAATTTTGAGCTCACTTGTGGTCATAAGTTGAGGACTACCTGTAATACAGTGATAGCTAACCTTTTTGTCACCAAGTACCAAAAGAGCATGCGCACCCATAATGCAATGCGTGCGTGACCCCCCCCAGTGCTCTGACCTCCCTGCACATGCATGCACGATCCCTGCACGACCCCACCCACACGCATGCATGTGTGTCCCCCTGCATGCACTCCACCTCCACGCATGCACAACAGAGACCCAAAAACCAGCTGGCTGGCGGGAAGTGCGCGCACATGTGTGGTGGAGCTCAGCTGTGGTGACAGCTGGTGTGCCCGCAGAGAGGGCTCTGCATGCCATCTGTGGCACGCGTGCCATAGGTTCACTATCATGGCTGTAATATATATAGTTCACCTTCTTTTTCTTAAGGGCTGACCGGGAAGATAAATACGTTACTTTATATCGTGCCTTCATATATATTTTTTTATTTTGATTTATATGCCGCCCTTCTCCGGAGACTCAGGGTGGCTTACAATGCGTTAAGCAATAGCCTTCCTACTTTTGTATATTTTTATACAAAGTCAGCTTATTGCCCCCACAACTGGGTCCTCATTTTACCTACCTTAGAAAGGATGGAAGGCTGAGTCAACCTTGAGCCTGGTGAGAATTGAACTCGCAGTAATATATCAGGTTTTATATACACTATCGTTAGCAAACTATGGCCTGTGAGGAAATCCAGCTCATCCCCTGCTAGGGCACAGGCCATGTGGTCCATGCCACATTTCTAGGGGGGGGGGGGCACAGTCCTTATACAACACAGTTTAGATTAATAAACAGTACAGACAGTAATCAACTTTTTTCCAGTTAACATTTACTATGAGAAGGATCACAGAGGTAAATGAAGGTCAGAACATCTCTGATCTACAGATTAAGGTCCTGGTGAATAACCATGAAAAAACTTGATTTTTACTGGAGAAATCCTGCTAATCAAAACAAGACAAACCTTTATACCTGCTCAAAGTAGTGGAGTTAGATACTGCTGGTTATCCATTTCTTCTCTTTCCTACTATCTTTCTCAGCATTATGGACATCTTAAGGCAGTTGGGTCTTTCCATAAAGTTTCTAAAATATGATAATTTGAACTGGCCATTTGTGCCTTAAGTGGTTTGTAAAATAATAGAATAGAATAGAATAGAATTTTTTATTGGTCAAGTGTGATTGGACACACAAGGAATTTGTCTTGGTGCATACGCTGTCAGTGTACATGAAAGAAAAGATACATTCATCAAGAATCATAAGGTACAACACTTAATGATAGCCATAGGGTACAAATAAGCAATCAGGGAACAATATCAATATCAACCGGTTATAAGTGAAGGATCACCAGTACTCTTAAACAATCCTACTATAAGTATACATTTTTCTACAGTTTTCCTAACTTTTACAAATGTTTATCAGAAATGCAAACTTTCCCCTGTTTTTGGTTTGAATGAATTTCCCAAGTTAAAATTATAGAGCTTTTCTCTGATTTTCTAGTTTTCTGAAATGATATATTTCTTTGAAGTGGTCTGCAGGATTAATGTTCGGTTTGGTGCCATTTTTAAGCAGACTTGCCACTTGCAAGAATAATCTCTTTTCCATGCTAAATCTTTTGATCGTAGTATTACAATAACATCCCATCTCAAAAACAGGAAGACGTTTTTCTTGCCAAATATTGTACTAGTTTTGAAACATCTTTGACAAAACTTACTTACTATAATAATACTATTACGTTATTATATTACAGCATGTGAAGAATTTTAGAGTGGGTTTTTAACAAATGAAGAAATTACTTTTATAATAATATAGAAGTAAAAGCTTGTGAAATTTTAAGCAATTACTATTGAGATTATTTTACATTTAGATTTATCAGGAAATAATTCAGAATTAGTCATTTTATTTTAAGCCTTGCATATTTCAGTGATGACCACTCTGTGCAAATATGAATAATAATCTTTATTTGAGAAGACAATCTGAGTTTTCAGAAGATGAAGGAATTAAATAGAGTCCAATGGAAGACTCCTACTGTTTGTTAAATATTGTAGTAACTTGAGTGTTTGCTCTGAGTTATTTTGCAGTGCCTAGCTTAATCCACAAGATGGCAATATTGAATAAAGTTGGCAAAAAACAATGAGAGCTTCTTTAAGATTGAGTGGGCTTGGTTGATTGCAAGGCAAAACTCATGCAAGATATGCGGGTTACAACTTCTATCCAATATATTTCAAATATAGCTTTGGAATTCACCCCAGGTTGTGTAGGAGGTGAATGAAAGCTCCAGTATGAAAAACATGAATGGAATCCAGTTTCAGCTGCATTCTGAAATCCTTGGTGGCAACTTCAAGTACTGTGGCATGGCTATTGTTCCAAGCTACTCACATGTCAGTCCCACTGAATGTGGCTATGGCTGCCACCATTGCTAGAATTTATGACAGACTCTTTCAGTTGGTCTCAAGAGAGAAAACTAAACATAGTTTCAGGAAGGTAGCAGGCGAAGTCATAACAAATGAATTCTGGTTACAATGAGGCTTTGTTTGTGTATGTTTTCCAACTGTATCACTTCCCACATGTAAAATAAATGCCTTCAGTGAGGAATTCAAATTATTCATTGAATCTGGCGATTCTTTGTCCCTTCAGATGAATCATTTCCCAATCTCCTGAGAGTTGCTGGCCTGGCCTGGGCATCTATACAAGTGTCCTAGGATTGGTCTAATGTTGTTAGATTTCCCTTCAATATTTAGGACAAGAAATTAGTGTTGGGACTTTGTGGAAATTACTCATATGTCTGGGTAGTTTGTCAGTTAGTATATTAGACCACGGTAACCCATGTTCTCTCAGCCCTGAAAGCTCACAAGGTTATTTTGAGCCAATCTCCTTTCTCCCATCCAGTGGTGAGTTTCTACCAGTTTGCCCCGGTTTGGGCGAATCGGTAGCAGCAGCGGTGGGGGGCTTTGCCCACCCGCCCGGACATCATCATGGACGCTCTGTGCATGCGCAGAAGGGCCGCACGCAAGCAAAGTGCGCGTACGTGCTCACAGTTCCAAACCGGTAGCAAAGGTAAGTGAAAACCATTACTGATCCCATCCTACCCCACACAATTTCTCTTCTGAGGAAAAATTGGGAAATTAAGTTCTATATAAAATTTCCTTAATATAACAAACAAGCGTCTGTTCCCAGAGTCTTACATTTAGGAGGGTGAAAGGCAGAGAATTTGGGGGAAGGGGATAAAGCCTGAAAACCAGCTGAGGAAGAGAGAAAAGAGAAGGCTGTGGGAAGGTAGTGAGGGAAAAAAAAGAGAATGGAGAAGAAAATCAGTAAACAGAGAAGTAAACAGAGTAAACAAAGTAAAAAGGATAGGAAGTACTGCCACCATCACCTCCTTGCACCCTGGAAACCATTAGATGAGAGGCTAGCAAAGGCTGCTGGCCAAGCTATGCATAAAATGATCTGGGGGTTTGAAAAAAAAGCCCGATTACACTCTTATTTTGGAAGAGAAGCAGCTGAAGGGCTACCATCTTGAAGGCATTCTTCTGGCTACTTCTGCCTCTTCTGGATATTATACCCAGAGTCCGCAGTATCAAAAAATTTCCTGGTGGGATAAGCTTAAACAGATATCAGGTGGGGAATATTGGGCCAAACCAGGACCATACCTTGAAATTAAGTCTCCCAGTTAATTGTGACCCAGGGCCAGACTAAACAGTTAAGCGCACTTGCTGCAAACTTGTTAGTAATAAAATAACATACTGTTTTGAGGCTTTGCTGTGCTACCTGATGTTATGCCACATACAATATTTTTTTTGTCTGCATGTTTATTTCACTTAATAGCTAACTGTATTTACTCTTTCAATCTGCTAATCCGGATCCATAGTACAGAATTTAGAAAGCTTTGTTTCAACTGTTTCCAAGTTAAATATGTGTACATTCATCTCTTTAATGTAGCAAGTTAGCAAGTTAATAGGCTTATCCTTGTGTAATATTATTTCAGTCCTATCCAGTTCTTTATTTTTATTTTTGCAGTGTAACATATTATTTTGCATAAACTCCAGAAATAATTATTTGCTGCAATTGCTTATAATTCTTACATTTCAAATTAATAAACTGAAATCTGGGCAAGATTTAAATTACTTCTCAGTGAGTCTTATAGCTAAAAGAAAGACCCCTTTTGGATGTTTTAAATAACTCAGCTCTTTATTACTGTATTTATTTATTTTTTCTACTGTCACATTTAGGAGTGTAGATGCCTCTGGAATGATCTGCATCCTGTTTTGAAAGGGTAACGTTTAAGACCTGAGCAAGGATAGCCTACTAATGGCCACTGGCTCACACACAGACAGAATAACAGAGTTGAAGGTCATCCAGTCCAACCGCCTGCTTAATCAGGAGACCCTATACCATTTCAGAGAAATGGTTGTCCAATCTTTTCTTAAAAACCTCCTTTACAGATTAACAGAGTTGGAAGGGACCTTGTAGGTCATCTAGTCCAATCCCCCACCCAAGCAGACCCTACACCATTTTTGACTGATGGCAGTCCAGTCTCTTCTTGAAAGCTTCCAGTGATGAAGCTCCCACAACATCTGAAGGCAACTTCTGTTCCATTGGTTCCATTGGCTCTCGCTGTCAGAAAAGTTCTCCTTATTTCCAAGTTGAATCTCTCCTTGTTCAGTTTCCATCCATTATTCCTTGTCTGGCCTTCAGGTGCTTTGGAGAACAGCCCTCCTCTCTGTGGCAACCCCTGAAATATTGGAACACTGCTATTATGTCTCCCCTGGTCCTCCTCTTCACTAGACTAGCCATGCCCAGTTCCTGCAACAGTTCATCATATGTTTTAGCCTCCAGTCTCCTGATCATCTTGGTTGCTCTTCTCTGCACGCTTCCTAGAGTCTCAACATCTAGAAAAAGGGCCTTCCTAACAACTTACAATCAAAAGACTCAGGTCTTCTCTCTAACAATCCTCTCTGCAATGAAATTGAATGTGTGCCAAACCCCAAGATTTTATCCAAGCTGGCAATGAGTAACTGCTTTAACTAAATTGACAGCACATACTTCACGTAGAATTCTCTCTGTGTAAATGTTGTCTTCTTTTCTGAGTTTCTTTTTCCTAGTAAAGTTTTTACACCTAAAAATCTGGCTTCATTGCTTCAACAAGAAACTCATCATAAAACCTTCCATGTGTGCAAGACAGAACAGTCATGCATTTACGAGCAGACACAATCTTTGCTAAATTCTGTGTTTTCTGAGCTTTGAGAAGGAAAACACAAAGCACTTTCTTTTCCATTTTCCCTAGACCTGAGTTAAAGGGAGAAGTGTTAAGAACTCTCTGGCTAGGTAGATTAAGAGGTTTAGCCTGACTGGGAGCAGCTTATCATAATGATGAGGCTTAAATGAGGCCTTGCAGAGTGCAAAACAGATCAACGTTCAGGAGTAGCATTTTTAGAAAGTTAACTATAAGATCATATACAAAACTGTTGCTTATTACTGGAGTGGTGTATGATTTTATGAGATAGAGATGGGTAATCTTAGGGATACTGCTACAGTATTAGCTTTGGGGAATCAAAGTCTATAATATGTGACTCCAATCAGAGGTGGGTTTCAGCAGGTTCTGACCAGTTCTGGAGAACCGGTAGCGGAAATTTTGAGTAGTTCGGAGAATCGGTAGTAAAAATTCTGACTTGCCCCGCCCCCATCTATCCTCTGCCTCCCGAGTCCCAGCTGATCTTGAGGAAATGGGGATTTTGTAGTATCCTTCCCCTGGAGTGGGGAGGAAATGGAGATTTTACAGTATCCTTTCCCTGCCACGCTCACCAAGCGACACCCACCAAGTGATGCCATGCCCACCAAGCCACACCCAGAGAACCAGTAGTAAAAAATTTTGAAACCCACCACTGACTCTAATGAATACAAACTGAGCATGTGAAATCAGGGGCGGGTTTCAAAACCAGTCACTACCAGTTTGCTTGTGGGTGTGCTTCTGCACATGCACACATGCACAATGCTTCTGTGCATGCACAGAAGCATCCAAGTGGGTGGGCGGAGCCTCCTGCCTCCACCGCTACTGTTTTGCCCGATCCGTGGCGAACTGGTAGCAACCCACCATTATGTGAAATGGGTTTCAATTTTTTAAAAAAGTGATGAATACATTTTAGAACTGACTACAATTTTTGGTGTTTCTTCCTGAAAATGATGGAAACACGCCATTTCCATATGGAACAGAATTATAATCTGGATGTAAATAAGTAAGCAGGAAAAAAAAAATTAAAGCTGTGGGTTGTCCATGGCTACTCTAAGGAGATCTCAAAAACAAAACCCCAAAAAACAAGCCTCACATATCTCAGGAGACTTATGAAATATTTTTCCGCAGACTTGTGATTGTTTAGAGTTTTATGTTTCCACAATAAATTGGACAATGTTCCTGAATCTTTAAACTTAGAAACCTAGGGGGAAAAAAATCAGAAATTCTGGCTCCGTCTGTAATTATTGTCACTCTAGATATTTGTGGAATGATAAACACAATTGTTTAATATTGTGTTAAATGATCTTGGTTTCCAAAAAAGGAACTCTTTTGTTCTGCCAAACCTTGCAGACTTAGTATCTTTGTTTTTAACTTCAGCCTTCACTGTACATTTTAATCTATTAGAAAAGAATGTTCTCCTTAAATCCCATTTAAAAGTTCTTCAAAAGGAGCTTGAACTTTCAGTGTACTTTGAAGGTGTCATTTTTCTATGTTTCTGTTGGAAATGGTGTAGAATATCATCAAAGAAAATGAAAATGAGATTTGAGGCCTCATTTCAGAAAATAAAGGGCATTTAGCCAGTTTCTTTATCCCAACATGATAGGAGATAGTTGTAAGACTTTGCAGGTGTGCTTCCAAAACAAAGAAAGTATCTTATGAGGGGGAAATGCCAACATTATCAAGTAGAACTTATGATAGAAAATGCTTTCCTTACATTTCTTAATTAGTGTTCATTCTTTTATGGTATTTGGAAAGTTTTACAGAGCGATGATACCAAAGGGAAGAGGCAAGAATGGAAGAACAGCAATATTTGCAACATGACGGAGATGAAAGAAAGATATTCAAACTTCATAAATGTGGCCAGATAGATACGGTAATTCTGCTTTCATTTGCGGTATTTAACTTCTAGAGTATTGAAACAGTCCGTAGCCCCTCTTTTGTTAAATTCACATTATTGGTGGGAATTGCAGACTAGCTTCTTGACCTGATTTATATTATCAAAGATGTGATAAGATCTAGTAGTATGCAGAATATGTGACAATTTGCAATACGCTGGCAGTGGTTTATAATTATGGAACTTACACTTTGATCTTTCTAGCAATAGTGAGGGCATCTGTAATTCTCTGAATGTTCTTAAACTACAGTACATTCCCTTTCATCCCTAAGCAGGGTTGGGCTGCTGAGGGTTCGCAGGGGTCCAGGAGAACCTCTAGCTAAGATTCTATGCAGTTTGGAGAACCCCCAAATCCCATTCCTGGCTGGTCCTGCCCACCCACCCCACCTCTCCCAGGAGTCCCCATGCTGCCCATTTTGGATGCAGGTAAGTGCAGGATGCATGTGGAGGCTCAGGGAGGGTGAAAAATGGGCCTACCGGAACTTCGGGAAGAAAAATGGGCCTGTTTTTGGCCTCCAGAGGACCTCCGGAGCCTGGGGAGGCCATTTTCGCCCTCCTGGAGGCTCAAGGAAAACCTCTGAAGCCTGGGGAGGGCAAAAATGCCCCCTGCCATGGTGCAGGAGGCTGACTAGGCCATACCCACCATGGCCATGCCTACCCAGCAACCGGGCAGAGAAACCTTTGCTAAAATTTTTGAAGCATTTGGGAATTTGTTCCCTAAATAGTAGTGATGAAATCTGAAGTCCTTTGGGATGGGGAAAAGTCAGTCTCCTCTCCTTCTATCCAGTTTTTTACAGGAGTCTTTTCCAACATTCCAAATTCATGAAAAATCAGATCACAGCCTATATATCTTAATTTCCTATTAGTCAAATATACATGTTAAAATAAATTAATCACAGTGTAGGGAAAAAAATCTGAATGAATTGGAGCACCACTTTGTCCATTCCACTCAGGTGGCACCAGGGGTCATGAATGTTCTCTTCTCGATAGAGAGGCGGGCATTGCCTCCAAGTTCAAGAACCATTTGATTTACAGGATTCTGACCTCCAGACATTGCTCAAACAGACAGTGATGTGTTTACTTTGTGATTCCCTCTCTATACCTGGAAAGAATAGAGATATTGTAGCCAGGTTGTATTTGTCAGGGCAAAGGTTTGCAGCCTTTCCCTGCTTCCCTCAATGAGTTGTCAGTGAGGTTACTGACATCAGTGTTGTGTACACAGGGGTTTTCTCCGGTCTTGTTTATGTGGAAATGTATTTTCAGGTCAAAGCCATTTGGCTGATCTGACCCAACATAATCCCTCCTTATCTGTAATAATAATAAAAAAAAATCATGTAAGAGGCTGAGCCTAAACGAAGATAATATGAAATTTATGTGTGTAGGAAAGAGCTTCGTGAGCTCCACAATTTGTTGGGATTGAACTTTTGATTTCTTCTCCTCTCCCCACCCTTTCCTCACAGTATCTGTTTCATTCTTGAGATCTTTAACATCTCACTGACATGGCTTAACTTTTCTTCCTTTTTGTTCCTCCTTTAATTATAGTCCATATAATGGATGATTTATCTGCCCCAGTCCAATGTGGATTTTTTTTTCTTTATTGACTAAAGCTTACATTGCAACTGGACTAAACTTTAAAATTTGGGCTGCTGCAAATATGTAACTGACTTTCTTTGAACTGTGTCTATGTTATGAGTAAAATACCCAACCTATTATGTGTATATGTAAGGGTTAAATGTATTTATCATTGTGCCCCTCCCAAGCTCCTCCTTACCTTTCCTTAACTCCTCCTCTTGTATATATAAACCGATGTCCCCCCTATTTCGTGTGCTTGTTGTGATACCCTATGGAAAAGAAACAATAAAGGATTCTGATTAGTTTTATACTGAGTCTCTGGTCTTTTGGGCCTAAGGAATAAAAGAAACAGATTGGTAGCAGAGGATGGTTGGGAAGATCCAACCATCTTAATAAAAATGCAAGACAGCATAAACATAAGAAAAAGACCTACCACAAGGTCATCAAAAAAAATGGCAGCTCAAATAACTCCCGCCAAAATGCGGGCAAAAATGAGCAATTCCCCAAAAAAGAAAATACACCAAAACTAAAAGACGACCATCTGATCCTAGAAATAAGGAAAGAAGAAAAAAGAGATTTAATAGAACTGATAAAATCAACGCCGGATGATCCAACTCTGCTCGCGAAACTACACAGCGTAATGAAAGACCATGGAGCAGCAGCAGAAAGAAAAGGAATAGAGAAACACCAACAAAATGAAGATAATCCGGTAAGAAACTACCAACCTGAACACCCGACAGAAAATAACACAGATGAACTTTTCGCGCCTTTTAGAAGGCAGCCATCTTGCCTGACCAGCCCACCAAACATGGCCGACCAACTGTCCATCAAGGTCCTGGGTTCAAATCCCGACACGCAAAACGGGGCCCGCGAAAAAGAAAAACACCAAAAATTAAATTTTAAAGAAAAACAAACATGGCAAAAGTCAAAGGGACGACCCACTGAAACCGAAATAGAAGATGCCATGCAAGTGCTCGAGGCTGCATTTGGGGGTAAATTAACTATATCTAAAACGGAACAAGACGACCCTGAAGCCACCACTAACCTCACGATTTCAAAGATCCAAAAAAGACTATGCTACCTCGAAAACCCATCCATAACTAGCAAAGGAAAACACTCAACCCCCAGCCACGAGCATTCCCATGAGGAACCCGACTCATCCCCAGAGAGGAGCCCAGACCGCGAACCGACCAAACGACGCCAAAACTTCGAGAGGAAAATCTATACTTACCAAAGCGACAGATGCATCCCATCGACCCGAACTGCTTCCAGATCGACCATCGACTATTGGGGGCCATCCGGAGCTGGCACTGAGAAACACCAGGCAGATTGGGGCCTTCCATCAGCAGCAGCGAACCCAAGCTCTTCCCTCTACAGCGACAAAAGAAAAATGAGTTGTGAGCATGTGCAGAACCCTCCAGCAACCAGAAAAGAGGAAACCCTAGAAGCAAGAAAGTACAGATCCACAGGAAACATAGAGACAAGTCAATGCAGATACATCTCAAGCGTACCTTTACCTTATTGTGAGTACATTCATGATCTGAACCATGGACAGCAACAAACCTTAGGTAATTATACACACCACATAAATACATTTACAGCTGATGTAATTAAATTAAAATTAGATGGGTCTAATTTGCAGGAATGGGGGCAACAATTAGAGATTATGTACCTAAAAGAAAATATGTTATTCTTTATAAATAACCCACCCTGCAAACCATGGACACGTGACCTGGACTGCCTTCATCACAAAGCATTTTATATTCTGATTGCCACTATATCTCCAAGTATTTTTCCCAGCATTGAAAACAATTTGACTGTGTCAGAGATTTTTCAGAAATTGTTCAATTTATTTCAAAGAAATAATGCAGCATCTACTATTAGAAAATCTAGAGAATTTTATGCAGCAAGATTGAAGAGTGGGATATCAATGAGTGAGCATATTCTAAATTTGAATGCAGCCAGGACTGAGCTCACACAAAGGGGGGAGGTTATATCAGAAAGCAGCTTTAAAAGCATAATAATTAATTCACTTGATTCCAGCTGGGACAATTATATTACAATATTGGATAGCATGAATATAGAACAGCTCACGTTAGAAGACATAACTAGTAGGCTTATAGCAGAAGACAAAACCAGAAAGGAGAGATCAATAGGTCTTAGAGATGATAGAATCAGAAGAAGGACAGAGTCACAAAGCAGGGATAGGAACACAAATGGATGCCACATCTGTGGGTCATACAACCACTACAAGAGGGATTGCCCAAAGAACCCAGAATATAGGAACCAATACAATACAAAAGAAAGGCAAGATAGAAGGGTCAATTTCTCTAGTAGGCAGTCACCTGACTACAGAGACAAACGTAGTGGATCACCTAAAATAAAGGGTAGATTTAGATATAGAGATGATTCTAAAGAAAACAGGCACGGTTACCTCTACGGATTGAAAAAGGACAATCCAGAAACTTTAATCACTCACGCTAGTTGGCTCATCGATTCGGGGGCCACTAGCCACACAACTAATCACAAAGAAATATTAGAAAAATTCACCCCAAAGAACTATTACATTAGAGTGGCCAATCAAGAAAGGGTTTTGGTAAGTGGAATAGGCTGTGTGAACATAGAAGGAATTGGAAAAATAGAGGGGGTACTTTACATACCAGATATCCCACAGAATATACTAGCCATAGTAAAACTAACCAAGGAACATGATGTTACAATCACTTTCAGTAACGGAGAAGCATATATGTACAAAGAAAATAAGCCTGTAGATGGAATATTTGTTAAAGAAGGGCTTATTTATCTACAACCAGTTAAAAGCAATGAAATTAAGATTTTGGCCAAAACTAAGAATGTGGGATTTAATACTGATAATCTGGAGATCATTGAAAATGTATCTGATAAAACAAACTGTAATAATTCTATTGTGACTGACAAAATTACAAATGGGAAAATGATGCACGATAATTGTGCACACTTGCTGCACAGAAAATTGGGTCATGCCAATTTCCAAACTGTACAAAAAATGTTAGAATGTTCAGAGGATGTTAAAGTAAAAAATTGTGACAATTATTTAGATTGTTCAGTCTGTAAATCTGCCAAAATTAGATGTAAGCCAAAACCAAAGAAAGCCACACGCACAACCCAATCCATATTTCAATTAATACATATGGATCTCGTCGGCCCACTCAAACCCTCACTCAAATATAAGAAAAAATACTTTCTCACCATTGTTGATGATTTTAGCAGATACGGTTATGTTTACACATTAAACCACAAATACGAAACATTCAAAAAGGTAAAAGAATTTTACAAAAGGATAGAAACTCAACATGGCATAAAAATTAAGCAAATTATGACTGACAGAGGTTCGGAATTTTTATCAAAAGAATTTTGCAATTGGATCAATGATCAGGGTATACTACACTTCAAATCCTGCCCTTTTTCGCCATTCCAGAATGGAATCGCGGAGAGGAAAAATGGTTTACTACAAACCATGGTTAGATGTGTCCTGGAGGATGCTGGTTTAGGTCACTCTTTCTGGGCAGAAGCCCTCACATATTCAAACTACACCATAAATCGACTTTGGTCAAGCACAATAGAAAAATCCCCATATGAAATCATGTACAATAGAAAACCAAAGATAGGTCACCTTCATATTTTCGGGGTAACTGCGGATGTATATATTCCAAGACAATTAAGGCGAAAAGGGGAAAAGATATCAAAAAGACTCAAATTTATGGGATACGAAACCGGTACTAAGGGTTATAGATTCATAGACCATAACAATAATTTCATTATCTCCAGAACAGCAAATTTCCATGAACACAGTAATTGGTCAAGGATACATCTCAACGACTTATGTTTAACACAAACAAATACCAACACAGAGCCAAAGGAACATAAACAATCAATTGCAACCCCTAGTCTTGTTAAAAAAATCAAACCAGATCACACGAGAATATCCAAAAAGGGATGGAAAGAAGGCCACCCTGAAATACATGTAGACTCACTATCTCATAAGGAGGCTAGATACATGCATACGGACGAAACACCTCCAAGTAGACCAGTTAGGTCAACCAGATGCAACAAACCAAAAAAATTACAGGACTACATTTTATCTATAGATACAACAAGAGTAACCCCAAAAAACTACGAAGACATCTTTAGATTACCCATAGAAGAAAGGTCAAAATGGGAAGAAGCCATAAAAAAGGAAATGGATAGCTTAAAGGAGTTAAAGGTCTACACACCTGTTGACTCACCTCCAGAAAAATCCCCCATAGGAACAAAGTGGGTGTTTAAGATAAAAGAACTAGAGGATAATAAATTATTATATAAGGCCAGACTAGTTGCCCAAGGGTTTGCCCAAAGGTTTCCCGATGATTATGAAGACACATATTCCCCTACTGTTCGGTCCGAGAGCGTCAAAACCGCTTTCGTTCTAGCATCTATTTTGAATTTGGATGCACACCAATTCGATGTACAAACCGCATATTTACATGCTGATTTAGATAAACAAATATACGTAAAGGCCCCACCTAATAATATTTCTCAAACTGAAAAATTCTGGTTATTAAACAAGAGCTTATATGGTCTGAGGCAATCAGGCAAACGCTGGTATGACTGCCTATCAGAAATCCTCACAAGAATGGGGTTCAAGGCAACATCAGCCGACTTATGTTTCTTTGTTAAAATCACCAGCACCTCCACAGAATATGTGCTCGTCTATGTTGACGACATTTTATATTTTGGTAAACAAAGGGCAAAATGTGATGAGTTCGCAAAAGAATTAAGTAAACACTTTAATTTGAAAATATTAGGAAAAGTAAATAAATATTTGGGCGTGCAAATAGAAAAGACATCCAAAGGCTTCAAATTATCCCAAAAAGAAAAAATTATAGAATTAATAAAAAAATGCAACATGTGTGAATCTAAACCATCAGATACCCCCATGTCCACTGATTTTATTAAAAATATGAATGAAGTATATGAGCCTTTTACAGACAATACATTATATAGATCCATTATCGGGTCATTGTTATATATATCAAATTGGACTCGACCCGACATCACCTTAGCCGTTAATCTCTTATCAAGAAATGTAAGCAAACCAAATTTATACCACTGGGAAGGTATAAAAAGAATATTAAGGTATTTAAAATCAACTGTTGACTTCTGTCTGTACCTAGAACCATCTTTATCACAAAAAACCCATATTGTCTTGTTTTGCTGATGCTGACTGGGCTGGTGATTCTAAGAGTCGCAAAAGTACATCAGGCTATGTTTTTGCTGTGAATGATTGTCCAATCTACTGGTTCACCGGAAAACAAAACCTAGTGGCAACTTCAACGGCTGAGGCCGAATATATCTGTTTATCGAAAGCTACAAACAGTTTAATCTGGTTTGACGATTTATTGACCGAGATATGGACAGAACCCAGCTACCCAATACACATCAACGAAGACAACCAGGCAGCCATAGACATTTCAGGAGCTGAAGCAGTGGGTAAAAGATCCCATCATATCGACATCAAATTTAAACATGTGAGACAACTATCAAATATAGGTTTTATAAAATTAGTTCATTGTGATACCTCCGAACAAACTGCTGATGTGCTAACCAAACCATTACCTACAAAACAACATATGTACTTGTCATCCAAATTATGTGTAAAAATTTGATATTGATATTCATTATATTCTATTATTGGGTATTTTAGAGGGGGATCTGTTATGAGTAAAATACCCAACCTATTATGTGTATATGTAAGGGTTAAATGTATTTATCATTGTGCCCCTCCCAAGCTCCTCCTTACCTTTCCTTAACTCCTCCTCTTGTATATATAAACCGATGTCCCCCCTATTTCGTGTGCTTGTTGTGATACCCTATGGAAAAGAAACAATAAAGGATTCTGATTAGTTTTATACTGAGTCTCTGGTCTTTTGGGCCTAAGGAATAAAAGAAACAGTCTAGAAGACTAGAATGAACCTTGGGAAAAATCAGCTTTTTTCTTTTTCCAGGAGCAGTTTCAATAAAGATTGCATCAAAATCCACCCTGCAGTTTCCTAGAATTTTTCTTTCTCTGGATATAAGTCTTTGATTGATGTTTTAGATTTTTGTTTGTTTTTTTTAAACCCTCATTTTTAGATCCTGTAAAATGTCTTTAGATAGCAATAGCACTTAGACTTATATACCGCTTTATAATGCTTTACAGCCCACTCTAAGCGGTTTACAGAGTCAGCATATTGCTCCCAACAATCTGGGTCCTCATTTTACCCACCTTGGAAGGATGGAAGGCTGAGTTAACCTTGAGCCAGTGAGGATTGAATCCCTGGCAGTCAGCAGCATTAGCCTGCAATACTGCATTTTAGCCACTGTGCCATCACGGCATCACAGATTTTCTTTTGATGGTACCTTTGAGCTTATGAGTTGGTACAAAATGGCAGAGAAAGCTCTATCACCCTGCCGTCTCTCTGGCTGCCCCTCCTGAAAAAGCTTCACAAGATACATTCACTTTGGGTAGCTTTTTTTAGGGTTTAATGGGACACAGTGGGGAGTGGGTCAAGGAGGGGCAGAGTACGAATGAGATGATAAGACAAAAAAGACCGGATGTTTAGGTTCCTTAACCACTTCACAGAGAAGGGACTATAAGTATTTCTGATCATTTCTACTCAGGAAAGTTTTACTGGAATGTTCTCTACCTTTAAAAAAATACAGAAAGGAATTCTTGTTTATCAAACTGAATGAGACTGATTGGGGGAAAAATGCCAAAACTATTTTTGGCAAAGTTTTTTCTTCAACCCACTAGCAAGTGGTACAACTGAATCATAACAAAGAGGTGGGAATGGGACAACTTGCCACAGCCATCTTGCTGTGGCCAACTCGCCATGGTCAACTCAGGATGGCCAACTCGCCACAGCCAACTTCACATGGGACAACTCGCTGTGGAACAATTTAACAATACTATTTAATTAATTAAAATAAAAATTATTTTAATTTTTGCCATTCACATTTCATTCTGTCCCTCCTTTTGCATCCTTTCTTTAATGATTCTTATTCCACCATTTCTTTGATATTATCTTGTCTCGCAGCGAGTTATCCTATGCCAAGATGGCCATGGTGAGTTGTCCTGCACTGAGTTGGCTATTGCAAGTTGGCTGTGGCAAGTTGGCCACGGTGAATTGTCATAGAACCCAAAGACAGCTGCCTCAGGCTTTGCACAGCATGTCAGAAACCCTCTGCAAACTGGATGGAGTTTCAACTCAGAGGGAGTTTCAAGATTTTTTTTAGAGCTGAATAGGCTTCTTATTCAGAAGGCTTAAAGTACTCACTTTGCCTCTTAAATCTCTAAACGTATTAATGATGCAAAAAAGTGGGGGGCAGATATTTGGAGCGTACCTATCCTAGACTGGGCATATAGTGGTTGGATACCAGCCGATGTTGTTCTCCTGTCCTAACTGCGCTGTGTAAAGTCTCAACGCTTACATGCCCTTTTTTTCTACAGCAAATTCAGTTCTCTTCTTTGACTTTCAGTCATGGGAAATGTTGGCACCAACCTTGACCACTGTTAATACTAAGCAGATTTTCCACAAGGCTGCATCTTAAAGTTCAGGTCTTGGTTAAAGAGGAATGTTCTTTAGCATTAAGAGCTGTTAAAATATTTCCTTTAACAAGGTTTAAGTGGGAGATTATATTCCCTCTGTTAAGGATATTGATGTTGTTTTACCAACCAGCAGAGTAACTGCAC
>WNWU01000011.1:26333095-26415687 GCA_012654045.1 Ptyas mucosa | reverse complement strand
GACCAGGTTACAATACTTTGTTTAAATATACTCCTAACTAGTCATTATCCCATTACAGCATGACTCAGCAAGAAGGTAACATTTACAGTTTAAAGTTACAGTATATATATATTGCCTGGACAACTGGTTCTAACATTATATATACCATATAGAATCCTAACACCCTCACAAGAAGCAAAGGGCCACATGCAAAATTTGGCTCCATGGCTTTTCATGGCAGTTAAGAGAGAGGTTATTTTTGACTTTCCATTAGAGGTGGTCAATCTTAGATCTTTGAACAATTCATGGCCCTTAAAAATCTTCCAGCAGCAGCCTGCAAATTATTATTTTTAATAGGATGGAAGGGGAAACCTGTTAAATAGATGGCAGCAATAATGTTAATTTTTAGGATTAGTTCTGTGGATGTTGAATGTAAAATACATTTGCATATCAATAATATCATATTTAATTATTGATTTTACCTAGCCGTTCATTTCTAAGTCTCTGGGTGGCCTCTGTATGAAAAAGTTATGTTTTGGTAGCTGCATAGCAACATGACTTCTGGAACTTGTCCCATATTTATAGTATTTACAGTAGTAACAATAGGTTGCTTTTAATTATAAGGGAGAAGATGGAGGTGGTGAAGATATTGTCAAGGTCATGCCAAGTTAGCAATAATATAATGTAGCTCTCAACAAATTGAGATACTGTATCTTGAATATCAAACAAAGGTTAGGTATTTCCTTAGCTCTTTTGGCTGAGTTTCAGTTTTCAAATGCTAGACTTTTGATTTAGCTGTAGTTGAGCCCTCTCACTCACTGTTTGTTTCTTCCTGGTTATATTGAATACTGTTAACTAGTTCCATCATTGGAAATATGAGGATGGATGGATAGGTAGGTAGGTAGATGATACACAAAAGAAAATAAATAAACAGTCCTTGCATATGTCTATCAAGTCGCCTTCCTTATTCTCTACAGGTAATCCTGTCGATGAGCAGGATAATTGTTTTTGTTTATCAGGCTCTTGGGAGGTCTTGATGTTGGGTATTGCAAAGCTATTTTAGACTAGGTTTTTAAGAATATATTTCTGCCTCAAAATCGCAGATAGCCGCATTGTCAATTTTCAGCCTTCATGGTAAGAGGAGGCTCTGGGGACCTAGGAAGCTTTATGTTTCTGAGGCTACAGTAGATCTGTGTTGATTTCAGTCCTCTTGGTGAGTGGGTTCAATGGCTATCCATCTTCTTATCCCATCCCACTAGTCCATGGAAGTCCATACTAGTCCATGAAATTGTGCTTGTTACTGCTTGCATGTAGAGAACTGGCAAAGAAGCAAGGAAAGGAAGGGAGCAGTGAGGTGTACTAGAACTGGACAACCCCCTTCATGCTTGCACACAGCACTTTGCAGTTAACGATGCCAGCCCCTAAGGGGACACCTTTAATGCTGTGAGTGACACCATAAATTGATCAGGAATCAAGGGGTATGTTGCCAGATTGGAAATGTTAAATGGCTTCCAGATGTTTTGGGCAATTTCTAGTAGCCATGATTCTCCTGTCTAATAGGAATAGGAGTTCAACAGCTTCTGGGAGGTCATTGCCTTCCTATCCCTGGAATAGGACCTGCTATTTAGGAAGTCAAAATGAACATGACAAGATTTTTTTTTAATCCACAGGTCCAAAAGGGGAGTTACTCTGACTTATACCTTAAGTCTTTCATGGTGGGTTTTTTCCTAAATAAAAATAAAAATCCATGCTTAAGGCAGAGAGGATCATCTTAATACAGAACATTGCCTCAGAACATAAGGTTTATGCAGCTGTTCATCTGTGTGATATTTACTCCTGGATTAAATTTGTTATTCCCTGGGGAATTGCCATCTGTCCTCTCATTGCCTACAGCTGACCCACTCCCTTCATAGAATCATCTCTGCTGCAGGCTTAACGGCATATGTGCAGCTCTCCAAAATGTGTTGGGTGGCTTAAATCAGCCTCTGGCCAAACTCCAAAATCTATGATATCACAGCTCCATAATTCCCAGCCAGTACGTATATACCATCTGGGGATTATGTCAGTTTTTGTCAAAGACATCTGGAAGGTGTACCAGGTTAAGTAAGGCTAACATCCCCAGTAATACTATAGCAAAACATGTAATATATAAGTAATATCAACAGCGCCTTTCAAAACTGCCAGAGCCCGGAGAGAAAAGGAGTTTATAAATTGAGAACAAACCCCATTCCTTACTAGCACTGATGAGGTACATAGTTTAGATAATGAAATGTCTGCAAGAAAACATCCAAGCACAGAGAGCATCAAGGACACCTCAGAAAAGGAGCCATTTTGGCTTGGTACCTAAATGTTAAAAAAAAAACCAACCAAAGAAAAGAAAACCTTTTGGCATCAGAAAATGATAAAGGAAACCTTATCTTATAAATGAGATGTAGCTCTTTTCTACCTAAGATAACTATTGATTGCATTTCACCATCTTGGCAACTGGCAGGTTCACAAAGAAGAATGACCTTCAGTTGCTTCTGTGTGTACAGTAACTTAGTCTGCAATCCTCTGACTTTGGGGATGGCATCCCAAGGGACATTTCATCAGATTTTCCGTCTTTATGTCATTTGGGGAGTTTCAGCTTCAGATTCCTGTTGTGTCAAATTCCATTGGAGGAGTTGGGCAAAACATTGGTTTCAAAAACTCTAGTACTGTGATGGCAAATCTATGGCACGTGTGCCAAAGGTGGCACGCACCGCCCTCTGTGGGCATGTGAGCTGTCACCCCAGTTCAGCTCCGCCATGCATGCACATGCTCCTCCTGCCAGCCAGCTGGTCCTTGGGTCTCTGCCGTGGGGGGGGCACATTCAGGGGCGTGCATGCATGCACAGAGGCGGGGCACTTGCACAGGTGGCCGTACGGGCATGCGCAGAGGGCCGGGCTCCTGTGCAGGGAACACGCATGCATTACATTTTGGGGGTTCGCGCACTTTGGGCACTTGGTCCGGAAAAGGTTAGCCATCACTGCTCTAGTAGATTCCTGGTCCCTTGCCATGTCTCCAACCTGGGAAAATGTTTATATCCGTTCTTATTCAATGAGACAAATGGTTTGAAAGAAAACGAAGAGTTTAGAACTTTTTAAAAACCAATTCAGAATAGAGCTCTGCCCATAGATGCTTGCTTTCTATCATAATGAACAGTGATGTGTTCCTTGGACCTTCAAGTATGTATTCAAGTTTTAATGTATCAGCTATATATGCCAACCTTAGCTGAAAGCTATCATTTTGAAAGCTTCAATTATTTGGTCTTTTTCACGACATTCCAAAAATAGAGCAAATCATGCCCTCCACACATAAATTGATCGAGCATTTTACAACTATCAAACTGCTGTGTGGAACAGTAGAGTGACTGGCTCATAAATTTTCACTAAGTTAGGAAAATTTCCAGGAGTTGAATACAACAGTTGAAAATGTATTTATTTGTTTAATCAATTTGTATAGTTATCCATTTCAATAAGTGACTCTGGGCAGCAGACAATATTGGAATAAGATTAAAAACAATTACTATCAGAAATAAAAATAAAATAAAATACATAGCAACTGAGGAAGGTATTAGAATTGACAGTTGCTAACATCGCCAGGAGACAGATCTCTTCACACACCTTGGGCCCCAGGCCCAGATTCAAGTATTTAGGGCCTTACAAAAGGCCAGCAGGGTGGAGACCATCCTAATCTCCAGGGGGAGGTGGTTCCATAGGGCAGCCACCATATCAGAAAAGGCACATCTCTTGCTTAGCTAACTGGCGATCCATAGCTGATGGGATTCGGAGCATCCCATCCTATCAGACTGGATCAGATCGGAAGAAACAACTAGGGAGATATCCTCCCTCAGATGACTGGTCCTAAGGCATGAACAATTTTAAAGGTGACAACTAGCATTCAGAAGCACACTACAACCAACACAACTCACAAAGTAACGGTGTAACATATATCAAGTAAGCAGCACCATTGACTATCCATATTGCCACATTCTGCATCAGTTAAAGTTTCTGAATGCTCTTCAAGTAGCCCCATGTACAGGGCATTGCATGGTCCAGATAGAAGATCACAAGGGCAGAGGTAACAAAAAGCAGGGCCATCTAGTCTAGGAATGGGCACAATTGGTTCACAACCCAAAGTTGTGCGAAGACCCTCTTAGCGATGGTCATCTGTTTTTTTGAAAGGAAGCTGTTACTCTAGGATCGTGATGGCGAACCTATGGCACATGTGCCACTGATGGCACTGTGGGCATGTGAACGTTGCCCTAGCTCAGCTCCAGCGCACATGTGTGCTCCAGCCAGCTGATTTTTGGGCCTTGCAGGCCCACTGGAAGTCAGGAAACGGGCTGTTTCTGGCCTCCAGAGGGCCTCTGGGGGTGGGTGGGGAAGGCTGTTTTCGCCTTCCCCAGGCTCCAAGAAAGCCTCTGGAGCCTGGGGAGGGTGAAAAAATGGGCCTACCTACCAGGCTCACTGGGCCATCACGTGCCAAAAGTGGGAGTCGCAAGGGGAGGGTCGCATGTGCATGCGCGGGGGGTGAGGCGCATTAAATTATGGGTGTGGGCACACACGCGCATGACCCCCCTGCAGTCCCCCCCCCTTTTGGCACACGACGGCAAAAAGGTTAGCCATCACTGCTCTAGGACATTGCTCACTGGGTCTGTCTAAGGCAGTGCCACCCAGCTAGAACAAAGACAGAAAATCCCTGATACCAGGAGGCCACTCAGTCTTGCTTGGGTTGAGTCAAAGCCTGTGGCACCCATCCAAAATATTGACACATTAATTATAATTCAAATTTTATTTTTGTACACACAAGCTCTGCCCCTTTCTGTACAGGAGTATGAAGATAGCCTTGAAGAAAAGATACAACAGGCATTAAGAAAATACGAATTCATCCCATAAGAACAGGAAGGTATGGAAAAGAAACACAAGACAGCCCACCTTGATTCTATTTAGCTTAGGAGAGAGGTAAAGAGAAATGTTGGGGCTTCAAAATTCTGTTGTTAATAAAATATTATATTTCTTATGGTGCCTGTTATCAGATTGGTTTTACTTTGAGGAACTGACAGTTTCAAGCATGCATGTGTCATCAAAACATACAAAAGGGAAAGATCTTATGATGGTGTGATGTTGTTTTCATCATTTGACCCCTGCTTCCTGTGGATGCTTCTGCCCTTGGCATATTTGGGCATGTCCCGTTGCTGATATCTAAACCGATATCATGTGCTGTCTGTATGGTGGGAAATGATCACTGAGTCTGCTCTTTGTAACTGCAACAATTTGGATCTCAGATTCTTGAATGCTCAACGTGAAGTGACTTGAGGAACTCTCCAATGCTTTGCTGGCTGTCATTCCCAACGGAGCTTTGTTGAATAATGTAAAAACTCATTAGCTAATATGTTCATCTGCATAATTTCATCTTGAAGAGGCTCCTTCCTCTATTCAGTACGTGATTAGTACCTATTCCTCTGTGGTCATATGTTCATCACTTGAGTATGAATGAAGGTGACTAGGGTATTCACTTAACATCTCAATGGGGATTTCACAGTGCTTCACAGCAGTTATAATACTATTTTGTGCTAATATAAAGTACAAGGGGAATGGGAAGGCCTGCATATTTAAATTCTTAGCCATGAAGGTTACTGTCTGGATCCAGAAAATATGCTAGATTAAAAGGAATGAAAAGTTTAGTTCAGCCTTATAAGGGAACCAGGCCATTTACAGAGCTTTATGGGACTTCTGTTGTCACCTACCTTAATTCTCTTCTATGTTTTAATTATTATTTTTCACATGTTTTCTTCCATGAGAAGAAAAGCTAGCTAGAAGTAGAGTTCTTCCTTAAAAAAAAAAAATCTGTGAAAGACAAGTTAGCAAGTTTCTTTCTTCCTTTCCAGAAGTGTCAAGAAAGAACAAATTTCTCTGCAAAGTATCCAGCACTATTCTAAGAGTTCTGAGCTTCCAGTGAGTTTGTTTATTTACGTATCAAATTTCTACACTGCCCATCTTACTTAAGAGACTCTTGGTGATTTGCAAACAATATGATAAAATATTATAAAAACATGAATAAAAAGCACCGTTCTTAATTTAAATTTAAATAAGGTTAAAACGTACAAGTTAAAAGTAAGAAATCAAAGTTAAAAGATGAACAAGAGTAAAAGATTAATAAGGAGGAGGGGGTGCCATCAGCCATCCTCAATACATTATTGGCAGTCTTGTTTGTGTGTGTGTTTGTGTGTATTATCTTTATCTTAAAAGCTATAAATCAGATGGATTGGTTAATCTTCCCCATGTTACTTCGAAATTAAAGAATTTGTCTAGCCCTTGTTCTTTATCTTCAGGACTCAAATGAAGTTTCAGTAACCTCTTTGTCTGCCTTCCCCATAGCTTTGTAATAATTCAACTGACCTAGATTACCTGCCTATTCATGCAAATCTTCTATCCCATTTTTATAATTAAAATACCTGAATACTACGCAAACATTCCTGTGCTGTCTTGGAAGGAGTGACCAAAAAAAAAAATTATCACTGTTCATTTTTGTTCTTTTTGTTATTTTTAACAAGACAGGAACCTTGTTTTGTGTATCCAAAATGCTTACTCTGGCTTTTGTTAGGAAAAACCATTAATAAACAGCAACAATCTGACCATTCAGTATTTGAAAGGTTCAACTTGGGATGACTACAAAAAGCCAGCAAGCATGAGTATCAGTTTCACATGAAAAGAGACAAACCTTATAATAAAAGGCACAAGTCAGCCATCAACTTCACCAACCAAAAAACCAATAATAACCTCACATATCTCTTTCCTCCGCTCTACCTTTTATGTAAACTAACCTTTCCTATCTCTTTTTCAGCACTTTCAGTATATTAGATTACAACTTCCATAGTTCCCAGTCAGCACTGTCAGTGGCAAGATTGAATTATAGTTCTTAGCAGCCCATATCACCCAGGTATATGGTGAAGGATCCCATGACTAATGTTTAGCAACATTGGGAGTCAAAGGATGGTCAATCTGTGTAAATCTAGGAGTTATAATAAGAGACAATTGAAAACATATCATCTATCTTTTTAACATAGTCTTAAATTGCATTATTCTGTTAAAAAAAAACTAAATATATGCTAGAGAAATCTCATTAAGTTCTCTTTGAGCTGACAAATTGTTGTTTTATGGTCATCATTAGCTTTGCTAAAATATCTCTCTGCATTCTGCATTTTTTTGTGTCATGGAGCCCAGCTGCAGGAGGCTAAGCTACTTATTGACTGTCAAGTTATTGAATGATCTAAGGGTAATGAAAGGTTCAGCCTGGGACCTGAGGGACAGAGAGATGAATTTTTGCCAAAATAGAAAAGTGAGAATAAGAGCTGAATGTTCAAAATGCTTCAAGATATACTGCATCGCTAACTATACAGATCAGTATCAGTTTATTATGCATTGCCATTCTGTTCACTTGTAATTAAATTATTTAATTGTCCTGGCAAGTTAAAGAAAAATGATGTTTTAATAATGTTGAGAGGGATTTTTATTACTTTGTTGTCAATGTTCAGACCAGGTTGTAAGCTAAAAAGCAGCATATTCTCAGTGTCATAAAATCATACAAGTAAATTATCTGTATGCTCAGGGACTCACTGCTTGAATTCTTTTATTTTTTTCCGATTAAGAGATAGATGGGAAATTGGGAGCACTTAGAGTAAATTAAATGACTAAGACACAAACTCTCTTGACACCTCATTCTGATGTTGTAATGTTCCATTTCCCTATTCCATATTTTTGGCCTCTGGCAATGGTTGTAGAACAAATAAACAAGAGGATGACATTAAGACATGGGAAGAGAGAATCTCAATAAATGTTAAGAGCTGTTTGTCAATGGAGCCAATTACACAGAGAAGTGGTTGACTCCATATCATTGAGTGGATACAAGTAGAGTCTCCATCTTTTGGGGATGCTTATTTTGGATTTATGCAGGAGGTGCAGACTTACCCCATTAGCATATTCAAAGTTTTGGATTCTATATACCACATCCTGTGGAGGAGTAAATCAGAATTTGCTATGGTTCTTAGAGCTCATTTTACTAGGGAAAGTGAATTGGACAGAAAGCAAGAGGTTAAACATGGACATGCATGTTTAAAAATCAATCGTTTAAAGAAGATTTGAGAAATGATAACAATGAGAAATGATAAAAATACCATACCATCCTTGGAGGGGCAGAAGCAAGGAGATAACCAATTTTGTGTGCAAGAATGAAACATGTGAGCCAGATAGCCTTGTTATGAAAGAAGTCAACTTTCTATAGAATTTGTTTTTCATTTTACAAATATTGCTTTCTACTGGCAAATGTCAGCAAGGTTCTCCAAGACATGCTCAATGGGAAAGTCTCATGATTTAATTCTACTGCTGATGCAAAGTATCTCTTCCTAAACAGTATATAGTAAGTTCTGGATGGGAGAATGCTGGGAACTAAATGGAAAATTGTAGTAAAGTATAACTGGGATGGATTGAAACACATAAATAAGGGAGTTTAAATCCAGATGACTGTATCATGCAGGCAGTTTCAGGGTACTGCCTAAAAGGGTAAAGCCAGATGAAGAGCATGCAGCATTTAATACAATACTACGTAAACCTCTCAACATAATGTTTGAGAATCTACCCTCAGGGGCTGGAATGCAACTAATGCCCCAGAATTATTAAGAAACTTGGTATTCCACTGGCAACCATAGTGGAGAGTTCAGTACATTACAAATTCTCTGTCTATCCATCTATCAGATATATATCATACCTTTTATTCAGAAGCTCAGGGTAGTGTACACAGCATTACGTTCTCCCATTTTTCCTTACAACAACCATGCCCATGCCATGCAATCACAACTCAAAACCGTTCACAATAAAACTGATGAAATACAATAATACCAATAATGAGTGCAAACCACCCAAAAACCTATGAATTTAAGAGTGGGTGGGGATCCAAGGAAAGAAAGCATAAAGTCTGGTCCAGAGAGAGATATCTCACTCTAAGAGGAGCCATGGATGTGCCTGAAATGTTGGTACCCAGACACAGGTGTTTGCTTGTGTTTTTCTTCCTGGGTAATGCAGGCATAAATGACTAGATGATCTAAATCTACTTTATTGTAAGGCTTCATTAACAGAATCTTGTAAGTTAAAAAGTCCAGATTTCCTGCCCACTATTTTTAACTGCTAGATCCCAGTAGGGTGGGTCTTTCCTAAGTTTCTTTCTTTGACTATTGAATGACTGCAGGCTTCTATCTCTCTTGTTTGCTGGTTTCCTAGGCAGCATCTCCACTCCCCCTTCCTCAAGGCTATCCATGCATTGGTTACAATAGTGAAAAGAGGAAACTATGGATTAAAAAGATAGGAAGTGTGAGATTGCAACAGGAGCATTAGGAAAAGATCTTTAGGACAAGTCCTGATTATTCTCAGCGAGGACATTACAAGAATAAGACTTGTGACTATCATTTCCAGCACAATTGAGCAAATGCAATATGCAGACTAACTTAGAAATTAAATTATCTCCATCCCTTTTGGTATTCTAAAAAGTCCTTAAGACCAGGCTATGTGGTCAGGTCTGGGGCTCCCAGGTGACCAGGTACCTGCTCAGTTGGCTCCACAGTTGAAACGACTATTTTTATCTTCCTTCTCCTACAGTAGTGGCCACAATTGTGGAAACCTTTTGGGAAAAGTGTATTTTTGAGGTTTGATGGTTTTTTGGGAGTTTCAAGATAATCATATTCCACTGCTGGAATGGCCTGGGAATAGCCCAGACCTTAACCCAATTGAAAATCTATGGAGCTGACTAAAGAAACTTGTTAGTCAGAAGCGACCCAGCAATAAAACCCAGTTAATAGAAGCAATTATTCTATCTCGGTTTCACATTATAACAGCTGCAGAACTAAAAGACTTGGTTCACTCCATGGGAAGACATTATAAGGCCGTAATTCATGCTAAAGGTTACTCAACTAAGTATTAACTGATGTGATAATTTTTTGATATCTCATTTTTTTTCCTATGGTGATAATTTTTGTATATCTCATTTTTTCTATGTGTTTCACTTTTCTTCTTCATACTGTAACTGCTATTCTAATAGCAAATCCTTCATAAAAGCTATTGCATTACATTCTTGATTAAATTATCTTTCCATTGATATATAATTTTATGGTACTACTAAAAAAAATGGTGTTATTAGCTAGTTTTAGAAAATACACTTTCCCAAAAGGTTTCCACAATTTTGGCTACTACTGTATAATGTGTATTTTTGCATTTATAAAATGTATTAATAGGTTATTTTATGTTCTACATTTTTTGTTTATATTTTGTTCTTTTTGATTCTTGAGTCATCTTTGGTGAGGTATATACATTTGATAGATAAATAAGTAAATAACTACCTACTTGGAATAAGTAAATGAAATGACACAATGTCATTTAATTCACACACAGAGAAATTCCCTTCCAAGCTACCAAAATGAGAGTCTAAGACCACCTATTTAATTCTACCAAACCTGTGCTAGATGTGGGGATCAGGGAGCTTTATAAAGCACAGGAATAAGAACTTCAGGAGAATTAGTGGCAGGATGGAGTGCTTTGCTGCTCACAGAGAGAGATTCTGGTATTTGCTATGCTCCCACCAGTAGAAAGAACCCTCATTAATTGCAGAAGAAGCCCAGTTGTATGGCAACATCTGGCACTTGCATAAGAGAAGAAGTAAGACCATCTTGGTCAAGAGTATTAAAGAACAAGCCTTCTATCTACCTCATTCATTGAGTTCTAAATGCCTACAAGGTACCAAGCTCTTAATGGGACATTCTGATCCTGTTCCTGCATCGCAGCTTTTTGTCATCATTGCTTCTTTTTTTATTCTTCACCTTCCCTGAAACATAAGACCTGATCTGCTTCTGAATACTTTTTCTTTTCTTTCTTTCTTTCTTTTTTTTGCAACCAGCTCCTGCTGGGAACAGCTAGATGCTAGAAGTCATGGAAAGATACTAAGCCAGGAATGCAAAAGTTAACTAGCTCAGTACAATAAGTCCAGCAAGAAGCTGGCACAGGCTAAAGCATTCCATCTCCTCCTTTCACTTCTCTTCAAATCCTTCGGTCCTCTTTCTTTCTAGCCAGACATTCTGGCTATTCCTTCCCGCTGAGACAGGTGGAATGAACAAAGACGTAGTAGCCATTCCTTCCTGCTCAGGCAGCTGAAATGAATGAAAATTATTTATGGAACTTATGCAATGGAATTGCTGACTCCCTTGGCAAAAGCTGAGCCTCAGATAAGCATCCTGAGTATTTAAAGTTCATAGCAGGGAAGACTGCCAGGCTACAGGATGCCTAGAATTGGGCATGGAGGCTAGGAAAGGAAGCTGAAGCAAATCGACAAGAGGGACATGCTTTGGGAGAAGCATCACCTTACCTATGATGTAGGTATGCAGCTGATTTGTACCTGTGCAGTGTCCTATTGAGACATGAACATCAAGTGGAAAATGTCAAGAACCCTACTTTCTGTTTGTATGTTAGAAACAGACTTACATTCTCTAGGCCTTTGGATAAAGAATTGCTCTCTATAAAGGATGAGTTGGTTGTCTCTTAGGAGCGCTCTTAAATTTAAAAATTAAAAATAAAGAAGAAACTATACAAATAATCCTGGATTTACGACAGTTTGTTTAGTGACTGTTAGTTACAATGGCACTGAAAAAAGTGACTTATGGCCATTTTTCACACTTATGACCATTGTAGCATCCCCATGGTCATGTGATCAAAATTCGGACACTTTGCAATTGGTTCATATTTATGATGGTTGCAGGTCCCCAGGGCCATGTGATCATCTTTTGTGACCTTCTAACAAGTAATGTCAATGGGAAAACCAGATTCACTTAACAATGGTGCTACTAATTTAACAATTGCACTGATTTGCTAAACAAATGTGACAAGAAAAGTTGTAAAATGGGACAAAGCTCACTTAACAAATTTCTCACTTAGCGACATAAATTTTGGGCTTTCTATAACATTAGAAACATATAACATTTTATAGAACATTTCTATAAAAATGTTCATAGGTAGTGAAGACGAGGGTGCCTTACCTGTCTTCAACTCTATCCAGTTTCCAGGTCTACATCCCAAAACCATCATCTGATTAGCCTTACCTGGTCACCTGATAGTTGCACGGTCAGCTTATATCTCTCAAGAAGCTACTAGAGGGAAGAGAGTCACTGCAATTCTAAGAATGTGTCGGATTTGGCTTGGTTTTTTTCCCTTTTTGGCTAAGGGGAGAAAAGAAAGCCTGTTGGGTGGAATGATTAAGGGCATCAGGCTAGAGACTGAGAGACAGTGAGCTTTAGCTCTGCCAGAGGCACAAAACCCATTGGATGACCTTAGGCAATCACTCTCTGGCAGGAAGAAGGCAAGGCCAAACCTATTCTGAAAAATTTGTCAAGGAAGAAAAAAGTGGGGAACAGCTACAGATACCGATTAACATAATTGGAAGGGAACTTGTAGGTTATCTAGTTCAGAGCCAAGCTGTCTCAGGAATTCTGGGAGTTGAAGTCCACAGGTTGTAAAAGAGCCACAATTGGCCACCCCTGATCTAGTTCAATCTCCTGCCCAAGCAGACCCTACAGCATTTCTGACATATGACAGTCTGGTTTCATCTTGAAAGTCTCAAGTTATAAAGCTCCCAGAACTTCTGAAGACAAGCTGTTCCCTTGGTTGACTGCTCTCAGTGTCAAACAAATTCTCCTTATTTCCCGGTTGAACCTCTCCTTGATATCATATAACAGTCATCTGCAAGATAAGTTGCCTTTCCTGAATAATTCTCTTTAATTCCCTATCCCCACTCTGCCCTTCATGAACAGTTGACTTAAAAGAGACTAAAAAATTAGGTGAAATGTTAGGGAGAGAGATCGAGAGATCATGAATGGTCTTTCATAAACTCACGACACCGAAGATCAGGTACATAACCCCTTAAATATAACTTTTCTAAAACTAGAATTGCAGCAGGAGAATGAACACTAATATTTTATCTGGTACTGGGATCTCTTGCTGTCTTGTGCAGTAATAAATGATACAGCTCCCCAGCTTTTCTTGATAATATTCCTCCTCTCTAACCATACAAATAACTAGCATACTTTTTCTAGTGATTTGGATATTTGGGCGCTCTCTGTTTCTGTTAGGTCCAGGCTAGTGATGTTTACAGCTGTTACTTGTATAAACAGCCTTAAATCTGTTTTCTAACTTTTTTTTTTTTTACCTTAGAGTATAACTGGAGGGGAGCAGGGATAATTTGCAGACAGAAAATCAGTGAGATTTGGTTTAAAGGGAAATTTTCTATGTGTTCCCTCAATTGCATACCATTGTTACATATACATTTATTATACTTCCTTGGAAATAACTAAACTTTTCTAATTCCATGGCATCATCTTCTTCATTTGTCAAAAAGTTCCTGTTAATTCTAATACCACATGCAGAAGTAGTTCTGACTTGCCAATCACTTGCATTAATCTATCACAGCATACTTGTGATGGCTAGCAAATATAAATTTAGCTCTGAAAGCAAGCAAGGAACATTTTTAGTTAGTACTTCATGGAAATAATGCATATTTTAATGTCACCATTACCGCAGGGAAAGAGGTGGTCACTCTTTCAAAAAGTATTGAATGATTTTGAATTAAGGAATTGCTACAGCTAAGCACTCAGGAATCCTGTTGCTCCATTGCTATAAATCCTCTTCCAAAATAGAGCAGGCATCTATTGAAGATATCTTCAGCTGTATCCCTTATCAATTAGTAGAAGAGAATTGTACTAGATAAGTTATTTTGGTAGTCCTCCAGTTATGGCTGGAATTTCTGTTGCTAAAGCAATATAATCATAAAACATGACATTATGTGACCACATTGCTTAGCAAAGGCAATCCAACAGTCCCGGACCACACAAGTCATTAAATAGGAAGAAGCAGAGTCTTAGCCAGCAGGCTGGGCTGGTTCATGGGCAGAGGTTATGGAATTTAGTTGCAAGAGCTTAAAAAAGTGGCAAGAGCAGAAGCAATTTGTGGTCTCCTGTTGATTTCCCCACTTTGCTTGTGGGAAGCCAGCAGGGAATATCAGAAATCACAATCATCTGACCCGGTTTATGGTTGCAAATTTACTGAGGAGCTTATGAAGGAAATAAACAAGTGGTAAAGGAAATAGGAGTACAAAAGGCACACACACAGTAGAGAATTCAAGCCCTTCCAACTCCAGCATGCTTGCCTTGAGAAAATTCCAAATCCAAAACAGCAGGCACAAGAATGGTTAAGTGAAGTCCAAGTGTCCAAAAGTTGTCCAGGGTTGTCAGCTGGTCCAGGCCCAGAGTCAGAGTCAAACAGTTCAAACTCAGAAGTCAAGGTAAACAGAGTCTGGGTAACAAAATGCTTGTTGCCAACAGAGATGCTTGAGCTCAATGCTCCACGGTGTTGCTTATTTGGAAGGGCAAAGGTCCTTTCTAGCAAGGAGCCTTGCAGAATGCCTTCGCTATGCTCGCCTTTCTGCATGACCAGCCCTTGCGCTGGGAAGTAGTAGTAGTTCAGTCTCCCCGTCTTCAAGAATGGGCAGCAGCTGTGTTTTCTCATGAGCCAGTTATACAGGGTACAACTCTTCAGCTCCTCAGGCAGCAGTTTGTCCAGCAACTCTGGAACTGGATGCTCATTCTCAATTTCCTTTTCAGAGTGGAAGCTGCTTTATGACAGTGCCTCTCGTTAATTTCAGATGTAACTTTGAACAGTTGCTGAATGAATGGTCATAACCTGAGAACTACCTTTACACTTTTTATGCTGATGCTTTTATTTTTCACTGCCACTTTAATGGCTATATGTTTGGTACTTGTGAGAAAAAGCTAGATATATAGAAATTCTACCCTGTTTTCCCCAAAATAAGACATCCCCTGATAATAAGCCCAATCAGGCTTTTGAGTGCATGGCAATAAGGCCAAGCGCTTATTTCAGGGTTCAAAAAAAATAAATAAGACAGGGTCTTATTTTGGGGGAAACACGCTTTTCTGGCTTAATGGAATCCCCTTTGATGGGAAGAATTCCAAATAGGGGCAGCCTTTTTGTACAAATGTCAAAAAGAACCTTGGTGGTGCAGCGGACTAAGTGCTGTTACGTAGCACTTAGCTGCCAGCTGCCTGCAATTAGTGCGAGTTCAAATCTCACCAGGCTCAAGGTTGACTCAGCCTTCCATCCTTCCGAGATAGGTAAATTGAGGACCCGGATTGTGGGGGCAATAAGCTGACTTTGTAGAAACACCTCTTATGGGGGGCCCACAAGCCCTAATAAGCAGGTATATGCAAAAGAATGAAGGCTATTGCTATAAGTGCATTGTAAGCCGCCCTGAGTCTTTGGAGGAGGGCGGCATATAAATTGAACTAATAAATAAATAAATTGAACTAATAATAAAGACAGAGCCTCTGATGAAGCTAGCATGTGTGCACATGTGAATATCAGCACCAGTGGGGCATGATCCTGTACCATTCTCCCCGTTCCCATGCTTATGTATGAGTTGTAAGAGAAAGAAAGTGTACCTTTGGTTTTTTATGTGTTGATCAAGAATCCAGAAAGCCGCAAATCCCTTACAGAATAAATAGATCTTTGTGTACAGTACAGTTTCTCCTTCTGCCTCACACACAGCTGGCTTGGTATAAGTTGAAACACCTGAAAGCCAGTTCAAGCTGGGTGTGGTCTTTCTAGTTCCCACAAGCTGGAATAGATCAGATTTTGGGTTTTGGTGTTGTGCAAAGCAATGACTTGACTCAGAACAACTACCAATTGGTTTACGGGGTTAAATTTGAGGTTGTAAACCAGCAAATACCTTGAATTTATTTATTTTATTTTATTTGCCTTGTTGCTGAAATGCAGAGCTGCCCTCACACATCGAAGCTCAGCCTGACTGCTGCAAAGGACATACATTGTACCTTTAAGAAGACTGGTGTGAAATTTTTATGTGGTGATGTGCACTGAATGGAACTTGGAGTGCTTCCACTACCTACGTCAGTGGACTGCATGTATGTGAGAGCAAGAGAAAAACACCAATCTGTTGCTCTTGAGAGAGAGCATAATATTATGGAAGAATGGTTGCCCTGGTAACAAACATTTTCAGAAGAACCCTGACATAGCAAATGCTGTTGTCAGCACCCATCAGAAAAATACCTAAGCTACCGAGGAAAGACCAGATTTGGAGGTTGTCTGAGATATTTAGTCAAGAAGGATGCAGAATAGGTGAAGGGATTCAGATTGCTGCCCAGCTTTGATACAAGCATATGCTGGCTTGTTGAGATATTCCTGGGTCCCCTTCTGATTTAAAAGAACGATCCTGTTCAGGTCGCATGTGGTTTCTGTGCAATAGCTTTCCTTAAATAGGTGCAAAGAATATTTCACTGCAGGGCCTCTTGCTAAGGATGGATTTCTTGACCAATCCACTGAGAGATTACAGTAACCAAATACAAGTAATCCTTGAATTATAACCGTAACAGAACCTGCCCATCAGGGTCGTAAGTCTTGATGGTTATAAAATGGATTGGTTACATGACCAAGTAGATCTTATGATTGTTTTTGCAGCAGGCATTAAATGAACGCTGCAGTCATTAAGTAAATCAATGGCTCGCTGTGGGCGTGGTTTTGCTGGAAAACGGAAGTGTCCGTTTTCAGGAAAACTCTCCTAATGAGAGGTCATGTGACTGCAGGATGCTGCACATAGCTGTAAATGTGGCTGTGTTGCCAAGTACCTGAAGTTTAGTCATGTGATTGCGGGGAGGGGTGACTGTCAGAACTTCAAATCTGAGTTGCAAATAGCCCATCATAACTTTGAATGGTTTCTAAACAACTAGTCATAAGTTCAAGAACTATCTGTATTCTTCACTAAACTTTGATCAGGTTAGATTTGCACTCTCAGGAATTCTTCAGATGCATCCAGAATTTTTCAATCCCCAATACAAAGCATTTTAGCATTTTCCAAGTGACTGGGACAAGCTTCCATCAGCATGCAAGTTGGTAAGCTGCTTTTCATGTGTCTACCCATCTGAATTCTTTCTGCTGATAGGTGTACAAGATGAAAAGTGTCCAAATTAATAGGGCATGATGGATCCTTGTGGCTATTTAATCTAGTATCTTCTCCATGCTTGTAGAAATTCTCGGTCATCCAGGTCACGGTTGTCCCAAAAGTGCTTTTTCAAAAGGCAACTGGACTTTGGTTTGTTTTGGTTGTTGTTGTTTCTTCTCCCTTTTGTAGGTGGATAGTAAAAAGGTTATTGGCTTTGCAAAAGGTCTCACCAGTGTATGGTGTTTGGAAATTCAGTGGCAGCAAAATGCAGTTTCTTCACTGATGGAAGATATTTTAAATGGCTTACATTGCAGCAATTATCCATTTGTAGAAACACATTCATATAATAAAATGTAAGGTGAGATGTTGAACTTCTATCAAGTGTTTAATCAATGCTTTTTAATTTGATTGCTCTGTTAAAATGTTCATAGATTCAAGAAGTATAAATGTTAAAGGTAACTTGGTGCTATAAAGAGCGGACTTGGTTGCTCTGAGGGATTCCCCCCTCTCCTTGGAATGGCCTACTGGCTTGGCGAAGATCTACCTTAATGACGGGTCCTGGGACCCCGAGAGGTGGCACGAGGGTTTTAAGGGTTTTCGTAAAGGGTCATTGTATTGTTTTTTAGTAAGATTTTTAAGGGGTTTGGAGAGGGGGGTGGGTTTTGATATCCGGCTGGTGGTTGAGGGGGCCCCGCCGGGCTGTTGCCAGACCAGGTTATGGGGAGTTGGCGGAGGTTTTGATGTGGTGCTGGGTCATTCAGGTGCACCAAGGGTGAGGGTGGGATCTCAGATACTGGTAGTGATTGGGAATGGCTGTAGGTGGAGGAACGGAGGGCCGTATCAGACCTTGGGAGCCCACCCCCGCTATTTTCAAGCGGTGGTGCGCTCCGACCCTCCCAGTTCTATCCGACCTCCTGGGGGTTTGAGAGATTGGGCCCCTGGGCTTAGGCTGGTGTATTTTAATGCTAGGTCTGTGGTTAATAAGGCTCCCCTCATTCGTGATTTGATTGAGGAGGAAACCGCAGACCTGTCATGTATCACGGAAACCTGGTTGGGCTCAGAGGGGGGTGTCCCTCTGACTGAATTGTGCCCACCAGGTTTCCAGGTGCTGCACCAGCCGAGGGCCCAGGGTAAGGTAGGGGAGGTGGCGGTGGTTATTAGGGAGGTCCTTAGTCCATGGGAGATCATTGCTCCGAAGATTGACGGATGTGAGGCCCTCCTCATGAGGTGGGGCCCGTATGGTCAGTTGGGTCTGTTGATTGCATACCTGTCTCCCAGCTGTGTATCAACAGCCCTGCCCGGGCTGCTTGATGCCCTCTCGGGGCTGGTGGTGGAGTTTCCCAGACTTATTGTTCTGGGGGACTTCAATCTGCCGTCCCTGGGTGTGGCGTCGGGTGCGGCTCGGGAGTTCATGGCTTCCATGGCAGCTATGGACCTGACTCAGATTATTCAGGGCCCGACTCATGGGGGGGGGGCACATGCCTGATCTGGTTTTTGTCTCGGAGCAGTGGTTAGATGAGTTCGGTGGGGGATCTCCTTCTATTTATCCCCTGTCATGGACCGACCATTATCTCCTTCGGCTGGGCTTCCATGATGCCGCCCCTCCTCGCTGGGAGCCGGAACCAACCATCTGGTTCCGCCCCAGGTGCCTGATGGACCCTGAGAGGTTCCAGCAGGAGCTTGGGATGATCCCTCTCTCTCTCTCCCACGCCCTGGCCACGACCCTGGTGGAGGCCTTGGAAGAGGCTGCTGCCGGGGCTCTGGACCGGGTCATTCCTTTGCGGCCTCTGATTCGTCGCAGACCCTGGTTGGCTCCCTGGTTTACCGAGGAACTCTGGGGGATGAAGCGGCATAGACGAGGCCTAGAGAGCTGTTGGAGGGCCAGCCATTCCGAATCCGACCGATTTCAGTTAAGATTGGCCACTCAGGCCTATTTGGTGGAGTTGGCGGCGGCAAAGCGCTGCTACTTCGCTGATGTCATCGCGTCCGCAGAGAATTGCCCGGCTGCCCTGTTTAGGGTGTCCCGCTCCCTCTTAAATCAGAGGGTGAGGGAAGATCCTTTACAGGGACGAGCCAAGGAGTTTGGTCAGCACCTGTTGGACAAAATCGCTTGGATTTGGGATGGCTTGGACTCCGACTGGGCAGAGTTAGACGGGGGTGAGACAGCGGGTCCTGTGCTTTGGGAAGAGTTCGATTCTGTTACCCCAGAGGAAGTGGACAGGATCATGGGAAAGCTGAGTGCGGCCACCTGTGTGCTGGACCCATGCCCCTCCTGGCTGGTTTATTCAGCCAGGGAGGTGACACGAGGCTGGATCCAGGCAGTGATAACGGCTTCTTTGAGGGAGGGGAACTTCCCGACCACCTTGAAGGAGGCAGTGGTGAGGCCCCTCCTCAAGAAGCCGGCCTTGGATCCAGTTGTATTAAATCATTTTCGTCCAGTCTCCAACTTTCGCTTTTTAGCGAAGGTTGTTGAGAATGTGGTGGCACATCAGCTCCCACTGGTCCTGGATGAAGCGGATTACCTCAACCCGTACCAATCAGGTTTCAGGCCCAGGTACAGCACGGAGACGGCATTGGTCGCTCTGGTGGATGATCTCTGGAGGGCCCGGGACAGAGGTTATTCCTCTGTTCTGGTCCTATTAGATCTTTCGGCAGCATTCGATACTGTCGACCACGGTATCCTGCTGCGTCGCCTCAAGGGGTTGGGAGTGGGAGGCACTGTTTTACGGTGGTTCTCCTCCTACCTCTCGGGTCGAACGCAAGCGGTGTTGGCAGGGGGGCAGAGATCGACCTTGAGGCCACTCACTTGTGGGGTGCCTCAGGGGTCGGTTCTCTCACCCCTTTTGTTCAACATCTATATGAAACCGCTAGGGGAGATCATCCATGGTTTTGGGGTGAGGTATCATCAGTATGCGGATGATACTCAGCTTTTTATTTCCACCCCGAACCAACCCAGTGATGCCCTCGACGTGATGGCCTGGTGCCTGGAAGCGGTACGGGTCTGGATGAGTAGAAACAGATTGCAACTCAACCCGGCCAAGACCGAGTGGCTGTGGGTACCGGCATCTCGGTTCAGTGGAGAGATGCCATTGCTGACTATAGGGGGTGAAGTTTTGCCCCCTGTAGATAGGGTGCGCAACTTGGGCGTCCTTCTGGACTCACGGCTGAGCTTGGAAGACCAGATAATGGCCGTGACCAGGGGGGCATTTGCCCAGATACATCTGGTGCGCCAGTTGCGCCCCTACTTGGACCGAGATGCCCTACGCACAGTTACTCACGCGCTGGTCACCTCACGGATTGACTACTGCAATGCTCTCTACATGGGGCTGCCCTTGAGGACCACTCGGAGGCTTCAGCTGGTACAAAATGCAGCCGCGCGGGTTGTGATGGGAGAATCCTGATACTCCCATGTTACACCTCTCCTGCGTGGTTTGCATTGGTTGCCAGTTGCCCTCCGGGTGAGATTCAAGGTGCTGGTGATGACCTACAAAGCCCTACATGGCCTAGGACCAGGATATTTGGCGGACCACTTACAGCCAGCAACGATATCCCATCGCCCGGTTCCCGCCCATAGAGAGGGCCTACTCAGGGTACCGTCAGCTAGAGAGTGGCGGCTGGCGACCTCCAGGGGTAGAGCCTTCTCGGTGGGTGCCCCCACCCTCTGGAATCAACTTCCTTTGGAACTCCGATTAGCGCCTGACCTTCGCACCTTCCGCTGTGAATTAAAAACTTGGTTGTTTAATTCCCTTGACCTGGACTGATAATGGGGTTTTAAGGGTTAATTTTAAATCTTTTAAATTTTAGACTTTATTTTATATTGTGGCTTGTTTTTATTATTGTGAGCCGCCCTGAGTCCATTGTGAGATAGGGCGGCATATAAGATAGATAGATAGATAGATAGATAGATAGATAGATAGATAGATAGATAGATAATCTTCCAAATCAGTTGATGAAGCTGAAATCTAATGAGACAAATAAGCAGGGAAAGGGATTAGGAAGCTTTTAAATTCCTGACGTCACAGAAGAACGTTTGGGTCAACTTGATCTACTAACTTTCTTCTCCATGGAGATGCAGCTCTTCTATGGATTTCCGTACCAATTTGTTTGCATCTGTGTATATTTATTTGACTTGCATTGAAAGAACTGTTTGACAAAGGCTGAGATGATGAAGGAGGGAGAGAGAGAAATGTAAGAGCTGTGAGGATGTTGTGGGTGGGAAGGTGTTGATATGGACTAGCAGAACATGGGACAGGAGCCAGATAACAAGCAGAACATGTACAGAGCCAGATAACAAGCAGGAGAGCAGATGCTGCTCTGTCTTCAACAAGAAGGATAGATTTTAGATTTCCAAGCCCTGCTTCTGTTTCCAGTTACTATTTTATTTGGGATATGTATGTTAAGAACCAGAGTATCTTACATGCGTTTATCAACTTGACTTATCTCAAGTTCCCTGTGGATCAGAGGGAAAAGGTCACACCTGCTGGGTAGAAAAATGGTGTGCAGAAAAGCCAAAAGGAAGTTGAGAATGAATCAGATTTCATACTTGAGTTCAGTTTCATTCTATTCGCTCCTGGTTCTTTTCATTCTCTTTCAAGCTGTATAGCTGTTAAGAACATGTCCACTCTTGTTGGCCAACATACTTTGCTCTTGTTTTGCCAGTAAAGTGTTCCTTCCATAGCCACAGACTTCCTGAATTTACAACCATAATACCAAACTGTATCTCTGCCAGGAAAAGCAATAAATCAGGTTACTCCGTTGGCCGAAAATGGGAGTGAAGGAAAGAGTAAGTTTTTGACAGACAAAAGACACATGGCTTATACAGTGCATTTTGAAGAGATGTCTGATGTTATGCCAGAATAACATCATTGAAGTCTGCAGTATTGTCCATTTATCAGTTATGCTAAATGACAGGGCTTAAAATTCATGCCAACATTTATTGAACAAATGGTGAGATTTGCATTATAAGAGAAATCATTTTTCTGGGATAATTTTCCTATTTTAAATTGCACAGTTTGTTTTGTATGGCATGCTAATCCATGGTCTTTTTAAAAAATATATCAGTCACCATCTGTATAAAGTGGGTGGGGGGGAGGGCTTTTAAAATATTTTGGTTCTTCAGAGTGAGAAAACATTAGGCAGGTTGGGGAGAGAAATATATGAATTAGTAGTTGTAGAAGATAAAGATGTGTCTTGACTGAATAGAGGGAACTTATACAAACCCGAGCTTGTTTCCACATTGACAAGCCAAGGGAAGGAGCACCGTTCAGTGTGTTTTGCCAGGAAATAGAGGGCAGCAATTTGGTGCAGATGCTCACATTTGATCTCATTCCTTTTGCTGGGTGACAGCATTACTAGGTGTCATAGCCTAAAGCTGCTGTTGAATAATGCCAAATCCCTGTGCAATAACATCATGGTGAAAGGTGAGTTCAGAGATCTGGCTTACATCACCAAGATGAGATTGGGTTAAAATGGGACCTATCTGAGAGTAATCTACCAGGTTTCTGGGCATTCCAGTAGCTTTGATGAAGTGATCAGAGAGGAAGCATGATGATAATCATTTATAAGGCCTTGGCAGTGCTCCTCAGATAACTGGGGAAAATGCCTGTATTGGGTATCAGAAATAATATGGTATACCCAGTCATGGCCCTACCCACTCTTGATTCTTGTTGCTGGACTGGTGGTAGAAAGCCCTCTTGGCTATTAGTCTTAGTTTCATTGTCCTGGGGAGGGAGTCTGCTGGAGTTCAGAAGTTCATGCCCCCCCGGTGATCATGGGTTTGTCCAGAGATACCTTGGGATGAATATATATATATATATATAGGTCACAACATGTTAGACCTGAGCTTTTCCTTGCAGGAGAGGCAGTGAGGGCATAAAGAAGTGACTTCTTGTTTCTCATAGATCCCAGAGGAGATATTGATTTATTGAAGAGCTGCAGGACAAATAAACACAGACACTCCTACAATGACAGAGGAGGAAAACAAAGAATGAGTATGACTAATCACAGTTGTGGATCTTTTTTCCCCCCAAAAAAGTTTTTATTTTTATTTTTCATAAACATATTTAAATGTACAATCTTTTATCCATCATTTTCCATTCATCTTATCTTTTAACTTTCATTTTTAGTTGTTCGGGGCTGCTCTTTTACCATTTACCATCCTTTATTTTATCACACACAGTTGTGGATCTAAGGAGGAAGTTTATAAATAAGTATGCTCATTTGTCTATCTTATTGCAACTGCAGATTCACGTTCAGTAGTGTCATTCAGTGTCAGTAGTGTCACCCTCCTTACTTTTAGGGAAACAGATAGATAGTTCAAAAGTAACATAGCTTGCATTTGCACAGTGATGGATAGAGTTCGGTGATATGATTTGGGTGCCATTTTGCAAATCTGTCTAGGGAGCAGATTTTTCTGGATGGATTTGCTTCAGACCTGGGCACAAGATAGAAATGGTGTCAGGGTTCCAAGTAACACCCCCAACGAAAGAAGACTCCTAGGCTTGAAGTTCCTCAAAGTTCCATTTTATTAGAGATATCATATTGGCACATCTGGGAAAACCTGAATCTGAAAGCTTCCAGGTTTCCCCCACCCAACAGAAAATCCACGTACCTGCCCAGCACATACATTTCCATCACATGGCCCAATCAATGCACTGTCCCAACTGGAGATGCCTCCCAGTTTCAAACCCTCCAGGTGCAGGGCAAAATGTATTGACGCTCTGAGAAAGGAATGTTATTATGACTATATATCACCCATGCTCCATACAATCCCCCCTCCCAGTTTCCCACAGTAGGAAATATGGCAGGCCTGAAGGCCCAATGCAAAAGATGGCTTCCAGCCCTGACAAATGGCTTTGGTTACCTTTTGTTCTTCACGGGGACATTGGAAGTGATGTGCTGCTGCACTCTAATAATTACATCTGTAAGTACTCTGTAACACTCACTACTGTGATTTCACATAGAGATTTCCCTCAAAGCAACAGCTACATTGGATAGCATCGTAGCATGTGTCTTTCAATATCAGTTGTGCCAAAAAGGAGCACATGTAACCGTTTAGTTTTTGTGAAAGGATACATCATAAATTAGCCATCTTACTATACATACATACATACATACATACATACATACATACATACATACATCCAAAAATTAAAGACCCTGGAAATATGGACCCAACCTGTTTCTGCAATAAAAGTTTAAACTATTACAATAAAATGAAGCCTTTTGCTTCTTTTGTAAATAACATGATGGGGGTGGGGGTGGGGGGAGGTATTGCTTGCATTTAAGTTTTTGCCAGACTTGATGAGCTTGTGACTTGTGAATTCATATTTATTGTTGCTTTTCTGGCAACAATCTTTGAGCGGATGTGAAGCCATGTGAACTTGTGACTTTCAGAAATGCACTTCAATTATACAAATCTGACAGCACATTTTTTTCCCCTCTGGTGTTTCCTCCTCTTCTACTCTCTCTGCTTCAGCAGAGACATGCTCCCTTCCAAGACTCCTCTGCTCTACACCAACATGGGATTTGCCAGGAATATGGCACAGAGAAAGCACTGGAATAAAACCAGTGGGTGGAAGATCCACAACTGGACAGCGGAAACCTTTACTTTTACCTTTAACCCAGCAGATAAGCAGAACTAGCATAGATCAAAATGTACTGTCAGAACAACTACATCTGTGGGAACTAGGGTTCTCTTGCAATGCCAAATAGGATCCTGAGGGACATTGTCCAGATTCATTCCAAAGAACAGCAGATGGCGCTAAATCTCACGTTCATGAGCATGTGGACAATGGTTCAATTTTCCTTCAAGTCCAAAGATTTGTTTCAGAAATTTTCTTCATCAGCAACTCCTCAGAAGAATTAGTATAGACTGCAAGCAATCAGTTAATGAATAACACTGACACTTTCTCAATGAATTTGAAAAGCTGGGCCCAAATGTACATGTAGTAGAACTCCAGAAAAATAATAAAGCCTTTAAACGGGAATTGTAATCGCTTTATTTGTTTCACCTCACATTCTATGATATACCATACAAAGCATAGTATCTCATATGAGCATTAAAATAAAAAGTACATTTAGAAACCAATGTTTCCTTGAAGCAGAGTAACACATTAGATACATAGGCTGGTAGTACCTTCACGATTACCTTTCTATGGCAGCTGCTCACAAAAGCTTATATCCTTAATCTAGTTAGTTAGTTTTAAATTTTTTTATCAACCTTTTTGTTTGCTTTGTTATCATATACTGTCAGTGCTTCCCCATTACAAATGTTTCATAAGCTAAAATTTACTTAGTGCAATCAGTTCAGTTAGTCGTCATATGACACATAAACAAATATTAATAAACTACCCACAAAATATACATATGTTTCAACATACTCCTGAGATCCACTAGGGTCATAACATAGCTTGGAATTGATTACAGTAAACCAGGTAATCCAGCAGCAGATTTCTGGTTGGTGCCAAATGAATGTTGATTGAAGCAAGCATTTCTATTTCCCATAAACCCCAATGTTAGGAAATGCCCAATGTTAGGATTTATGGACAGCGATAGTATGAGGAAAAAAGCCAAAGCATTCAAGGCAGAATTCAGAGTAAGCATCTCTAGAGATTAGGGTGCTTCTGCCTTTGGACTGGCATTTCTGTATCTGAAGTACCAGAAAGATTTTGAAAGTCAGCATGTGATTTCACCTTCATCCCTCAACTTTTAATAGAATTATAGAGCAGCAGCAATAGCACTTAGACTTATGTACCACTTCATAGTGCTTTACAGCAGTGGTGGGATTCTGCCGGTTCTAGGCGGTTCGGCCGAACCGTTTGTTAAATTGCTGGCTCGCCCCGCCCCTTGCCCCGACCCTCCGCACCACTGGGCGAGGGGTGGGTGAGCCAGCAATTTAACAAACGGTTTGGTATTTTTTTGTAATTTTATAGGCCTTGCAGCTGCCGTGGGGCTTCAAAGGGTCACCCTATAGCTGATCAGTGTCAAAAGAAAACAAATGAGTAGACCCCTGCCTGCAAAAGTAAATGGGTAGACCCAGTGGTGGGATTCTACTTCGGTAGAACCGGTTGTTAAGGAGTTAAATAGTTAAGCCAGTGGTTGCCAAAGGGGGCGGTACCGGGGGCGGTGGGATGCCTTAGGGGGGCAGGGCGGCAGGGGGGCACTAGAGGCAAAAGGGGGCGACAGGGGGGGCTAAGTGGCAAGGAGTGTGGCCCCCACCCTTTGGCCTGTGCCTCGCAGCAGTTACCTCCTTGCAAGCAAACAGCAGGAAAAAACAACTCCTTTCAGCTTCAGCATAGGCTTGATTAGATCTGCCTCCCGACTCTCAGCTGATTCACTCTCAGCTGTTTTGCACAGGCTCTTTTGCAAGCTCTTGTTTTGCAAGCTCTTTGCTAGCTGCAAAGAGTGACTTTTTTCCCCCTAGCTAAAAGGAAACTGAAAGTAAAGCAGGCTCTACTGCAACGTGACAAAATGAGACAGGGAGAGAGATTTCTTTTTCTCTTTGCTCACCAAAAAAGGTAGGTGCAGACAATGGGAAATTTAGTTCAAAAGAGGAGAGTTCAAGATTTTAAAACACAAAAGGAAAAAAAGCTCTATTTAACTAGGGAATTGTAATAATTGAGATACTATTAATTGTATATTGTATTGAAAGCAGAAATGGTTAAGTTGTGGTTTGGAAAAATATATGGGGGAAATTATTTGGTTTATTATTATTGGTAAATATAATTAATGGATTTGTAAGAAATTGGATTGCATGGAAATAATTGGAATATTCATGTTCATATTGATTAATATACAAAAAAGATAGTTATATAACTAATTGATTTATATTAAAACAATGAATTTGTATTAAACAACTGCAATATTACATAATTAACCAATGTGAGGATGGATATAAAAATAGATGACAATGGAAAGGGGTATAATATAGAATAGAAGGGAAAAATTGAATTTGATTAAGATTAGAGATGAGCATGAAGGGTAATACTGTTTTTTTAAAAAATAGATGAGGAATAAATATGGCAAAAAGGAAATATAGAAATTGTAAATTTAATTGAAATGACTAAACACTTTTTAAATTTGTGAACCGGCCAAATACTCTGTTCAAAGAAAATACATTGTATGTTTGTATGTGTGTTTCTAATTATTGCTATTTATTCATATTTGTTCTCTTTTAGTCTTTAAAGTTTAACAATTCATTCTTTATCTTAATATTTTTATATTTGTTTGGGGTTCGCTTTCTTCCCTTTCATCCCTTTTTTATTGTACAGCAATCTTTCTCCTCCAACCTACCACCTCTCTTTTTTCTTTCCTTCTTACTTTCTCTCCCCCCCTTCTTCTCCTCCCTACTTCCTCTTCCTTTCTCCTTCTCCTCCTCTCTTCCTCCCTCTCTTACCCTCATTCCGACTCTAATTTCCCTTCCCTTCCTTCATCCCTCTCTTGCTGTATCCTTTTATGCATATGGACTACTCAGAGGGCTGAAAAAGTTATTTTTGACCGGTCCTCACACTTTTGACCAGTCCTCGAACTTACGACTGTCCTCACTGTTAGATCAGGCGCAGGAAAGAAGACAAGACCAGCGGGGTCTGTTCAACAAGTTTTATTCAGCTCTTAACTAAGTCAGAACAGACGAACGGCTGTGCTGCCGGAGCCCTTTTTATAGCGCTCCGGCAGACCAGCCGTCCAATGACAGCGGTTTAACTTTCCCGCCCGGAGGATTAACCAATCCCCGGCCGGATGTCCTTATAAGGACATAACACTCCTCCCCCCCTAGATGAAACATGGTTCAGCTCGTGTCAATCAACAAACGTAGTCACGCAGGTAGGCGGGACGTCTGGAAGCCCTGCTCGACCTGCGCAGTTCATTCTGTTCTCCGTCGTCCGTCTGGAAGGTGGCCGCTCCGGTGTCCTCCGACCCTCGCCCCTGGGATGCCTGCCGCTGGGTCGTTGAAGGTGCCGGTCCTGTCCGTGCGCCTCCGGCCTTGCTGCTGGGCTGCGAAGTGGTCGTTGCAGGTACCGGCTCCGGTGTGCCGCCTCCCGACCCGCTGTTGGAATATATCTGCTGGTCCGGTTGGTCTCTTCCCTGGCCTGGGTGCCGATCGTCGTAGGCCGGTAAGTCCCTTGGGTTATTTGTATTTTTTGAAAATTGTCCGTTTCTTTTAGACTTGTGCTGGTCGACCCTGTCTGGGTGGTGCAGGTCGACCTGGTCGGGTCGTTGTTGCTTGGGACGGGGGTCAGCTGGACGGGAGATTTCAGACGGGCGTTGTAGTTCTTGCATGCAGGGGTGTCGTAGGCCTCCCTCACCGGGTTGTTGTTGGCCCTCTCGGTTGGGCATGTCCCGGTCTACTGGCGTTCCCTGGAGTTCCCTGCCGTCGGGGTGGCGTTGGGCCGCCTTGCCGGGGAGGCGTGAGTTTTCGTTGCCGTGGAGTCCCCTGTCTACTCGGCAGTTGCAGTACGGTAGCTGGTCTGCTGGCTGGCCGGTCATGTTGGGGTGGTACGGCCCCTCCTCGACTGGGTGTTGCAGGGCTACCTCACAAGGGTGGTGTTGTCCTGCCCTGCCAGGGTGGTGTTGCCCTACCTCGACGGGGTGGTTTTGGCCTGCCTTGTAGGGGTGTTGTTGTCCTACCTCGTCGGGGTGGTTTTGGCCTGCCTTGTAGGGGTGTTGTTGTCCTACCTCGTCAGGGTGGTTTTCGCCATCCCCTTCCCACCGCTTCCGGAGTTGGTCGATGTGACGTCTACAGACCACTCCATCTTGCAGTTCAATAGTGTAGGACTTCGGGCCGGTTGTGCTCTCGATTCTCCCCTTAAGCCATTTCGGCAGGCCGTGGAAATTAAGCGCGAAAACCGGATCTCCTGCAGAGAAGGCTCGGAGGGGGCGGCTCGCGGTTGCGGTGACCTCGGAGTGGTACAGGGGGTGAAGTCGGTCCAGGGGTGACCTCAGCTTCCTGCCCATCAGCATTTCGGCCGGGCTCTTTCTAGTGGTGGCATGCGGCGTAATATGCTGTATCAAGAGGAAGTTGTCGATCTTCTCTTGCCAATCGCCCGGTCCCATCCTGGCAAGGGCCTCTTTAGTGAACCTCACCATCCTCTCAGCTTGTCCGTTGCCAGCCGGTCTGTAGGGGGCAGAGAGGGCATGGCGAATGCCCAAACTGGCCAGGAACTCCTCCATTGGTTTCGAGGTCAGCTGCGGGCCGTTGTCGGAAACAAGGACGTCCGGCAGCCCGTGGGTAGCGAATAGTCGCCGGAGGGCTCTAATGGTGACTTCAGTAGTGATGGATGCCAGGGGAATGACCTCAAGCCACTTGGAAAATGCGTCCACCACTATCAGCAGGAACTTCCCTTGCATCGGGCCCGCAAAGTCTATGTGTATTCGCGCCCACGGGTTGCTCGGTGTTTCCCATTCCGCAATAGGCGTTTGCGGAGGGGCGGGGCGGACTTCTTGGCACGGATCACATCTGGAGACCCAGTTCTCAATGTCCTTGTCCAGTGATGGCCACCAGACGTAGCTCCGTGCCAGTCCCTTCATGCGCACGATGCCAGGGTGCCCCTTGTGCAAAGTTTCCAATGTCTTTAGGCGCAAAGCCTGGGGAACCACAACCCTGTCACCCCACAGCAGGCAGCCCTTCATGGTTGACAGTTCCTGCTGCCTCTTTGCAAACGGCTTGAAGTCGTCGGTCAACGGTCCTGCAGGCCAGCCGCGCAGCACCCAAGACATCACTTGCTTCAAAGTCCGGTCTTTCTGGGTTAGTGCCGCGACGTCTGCGGATGTGACTGGGCAAGCCAGGTCGCCATCGATGTGATGCAGTCCCAGGGTGGGGGCAGGGTCCTCCACTAAGTCCTTTGACGGGCATCTGCTCAAGGCGTCAGCGTTGCTGATGTTACTGCCCGGCCTGTGGCAAAGTTCGTAAGAGTACCCGGCCAAAAAAATTGCCCAGCGTGTCATCCTGGGCGATGAATAGTTAGGTGTGGGCTTGCTTCCCGACAGAAGGCCCAGCAGGGGCTTGTGGTCTGTGATGACCGTGAACCTCCGTCCATATAAATACTCATGGAAGCGCTTGACGCCAGCAACGATGGCCAGGGCCTCTTTGTCCAGCTGGCTGTAATTTCTCTCGGCGCTGGACAGCGTCTTCGAGAAATAGGCGATGGGTGCTTCCTTCCCGTCCGGGAATTGATGACTGAGGACTGCTCCGATGCCGTAGGGGGATGCGTCGCAAGTCAATAGCAGGGGAAGTGTCTCGTGGTATTGGATGAGGACACTCTCGGAAGAAAGCAGGTTCTTGACAGCTCTGAATGCTGCTTCCTCTTCCTTCCCCCACCTCCAGGAAACCGCCTTCCCCAGCAAGCGATGGAGCGGTTCAGCCACGGAGGCTTTCTGTTTCAGGAAAACACTGTAAAAATTCAGTAGTCCCAGAAACGCCTGAAGCTCCGTCTTGTTTTGGGGGGCTGGAGCTTCATGGATAGCCCTAACCTTAGATTTAGTGGGGTGAATGCCGTTCTTATCAATGAGATAACCCAGGAACTCGACTTCCTGGACCCCGATGATGCACTTGTCCCTCCTGACTCTCAAACCCTTCTCCTTGAATCGCTGTAAAACCATGCGCAGTCGCTCAAGCAGCTGGGTTTTGGAGTGGCCGGAGATCAAGACATCATCGAAGTAAGGGACCGCCCCTGGAATGCCTTGAAGAAGGCGTTCCATAAATGATTGAAAAATACCTGGGGCTGCGCTGACCCCAAATTGGAGGCGCGTGCATTTAAAGGCCCCTCTATGGGTGACAATGGTTTGTGCCTCCGCAGTTTTTTCATCCACTGGCAATTGCTGGTAAGCTTGGGCCAGGTCCAATTTTGCGAATATTGATCCGCTCCCAAGTGAGTGCAGCAGATGTTGCACCACTGGAACCGGATATGCGCTCTGCTGGAGGGCCTTATTTATCGAACACTTATAGTCGGCGCAGATGCGCACAGACCCATCATGCTTCATCGGGGTCACAATGGGGGTCTCCCATGCAGCATGATCGATCGGTTCCAGGACCCCCTGGGCGACAAGCTTATCTATCTGGGCGTCGACCTTGGGCCGCAGGGCGAACGGAACCCTGCGGGGCTTAAGCCTAATTGGGGTGACATCTTTGTCCAAATTGAAGGAAATAGGTTTCCCCACAAATTTCCCCAGCTTACCATCGAAGACTTCCTTGAACTCTTCGATGATGGCGTCGAGTTCGTCCCTACGAATTTGGTGGATCCCGCTGATAGACAGCCCCAATGGCTCGAACCACTCCATCCCCAGCAGGCTCGGGCGGTTTCGCCCCACGACAGTGATGGGTAGGACGCCCTGGAAGTCGTGGTAGGTGACCCGGAGCGAAGTCCTCCCCAGGATCTCTACAGGGTTGCCGCCGAAATCGACAAGACGGGCCCGTAGGGGCTTGAGGTCTGTCTTCGAGATGCCCGGTTTCAGGCGCTTTAACTGGTGCCAGTCCATGATGGAGTAGTTCGATCCCGAATCAACCTCCATAGAACAGGGTGTTCCCTCCACGATTACGGTGGCATGGAACTTTGCGGCCGCATCGTCAATGGTGTGGATGCCGGAGGACAGCTGATCAGTTCTGACTGCCGCGTAGCCGCCGCCTCGTTGCTGAGACCTGGCAGAGGACCGTTTGGATGGTCTCTGGTTGTCTTGCCGTTTCTCGCCCCAGCCGGGGGGAAACGGACCCGGGGTAGGTGCTTCGGCCCTGCAGGCTTCAGCGATGTGCCCCCGCTTGTTGCAGCGTCGGCAGATAGCGTCTCTCCAACGGCACTTGGCTCTGGCATGGCTTCCTTTGCAGCTGCCGCAGGGCTCGATCCGGGCGCCATCTTGTGTGCGCTCGCGACGGTTTTGGCGGGAAACCTTGTGAACGGCCATTTCGTCGTCGGAGCAGGAGCTGGCAGACGACTCCTCAGACGAGCTCTTGGGTTGGCGGTGCAATTTGTGCACCCCTTTAGCCCTACTCATGGCGGCAGCCGCCTTTTCTGAGATCTCGGCTGCGATTGCCTCCTCAACGACGTCTTTCAACGCAATCTTCTTTCGGCTGAGGAACTTACGTTGCAGTCCAATGTCCCTCATGCCGAAGACAATGCGGTCTCTGATGGCGTTCTCAACGTTGTCAAACTCGCAGTTTGACGCGAGTTGCCGCAGAGCTGCCACAAAGTCCTTGATGGGCTCCCCTTCCAGCTGATTCCTTTGTTGAAAGGTGAATCTGTTGGCAATGGGAGTTCCAGTGGGAGCGTAGTGCTCCTTCAGCACATCTTGCAGATCGGCCCAAGACATCTCCTCGATGTTCCTTGGGGACACGAGGTCGATGGCCATCTCCAGCACCTCGGAGCCGCAATGCGCTAGGAACAGGGCTCGTTTCCGTTCATCGGAGAGGTCTTGATAGTTGTTTCCCCGCAGAAACTGGCGGAAACGAACCAGATAGGAGGTCCATTTCTCCACTCTGGGGTCGAATTTGGAGATCGGAGCCATCGCGGCTTGTGACGCCTCCATCTTCAGTGACTTCAGCTCAGTGAGAAATTCTCGATGAGTGACTTAGCTCCGCGTGGCGGTTCTTTTCAAATCCTTCGTCGCCAGTGTTAGATCAGGCGCAGGAAAGAAGACAAGACCAGCGGGGTCTGTTCAACAAGTTTTATTCAGCTCTTAACTAAGTCAGAACAGACGAACGGCTGTGCTGCCGGAGCCCTTTTTATAGCGCTCCGGCAGACCAGCCGTCCAATGACAGCGGTTTAACTTTCCCGCCCGGAGGATTAACCAATCCCCGGCCGGATGTCCTTATAAGGACATAACACTCACATTTTACATTTTTGCCCTATCTTGTCACCATGGTGAAGAGAAGCAGTTGTGAAATGAGTCTCACAGTTGTTAAGAATGCTACAATGGGCATAAATGATGACCAGTCATAAGTGCGAAGACCGGTCAAAAATGTGAGGACCAGTCAGAAATGACTTTTTTCAGCCCTCTGAGTAGTCCCTATGTGCATATGGACTACTCAGAGGGCTGAAAAAGTTATTTTTGATCGGTCCTCACACTTTTGACCAGTCCTTGAACTTACGACTGTCCTCACATTTTACGTTTTATGCCCTATCTTGTCACCGTGGTGAAGAGAAGTAGTGGTGAAATGACTGACACGGTTGTTAAGAATGCCGCAACGGGCATAAGTGCGAGGACCGGTCAAAAGTGCGAGGACCGGTCAAAAGTGCGAGGACCAGTCAGAAATGACTTTTTTCAGCCCTCTGAGTAGTCCCTATGCACATAGCCACGCCCACCCAGTCACATGACCAGCTAGCCATGCCCACCAAGTCACATGACCACCAAGCCACACCCCCAACTAAGCCACGCCCACAGAACCGGTTATTAAAAAAATTGAACCCCACCACTGCTTTACAGCCTTCTCTAAGCGGTTTACAGAGTCAGCATAGTGCCCTCCAAAATCTGGCTCCTCATTTTACCGACCTAGGAAGCATGGGAGGCTGACTCATTTGAGCCGGTCAGGATTGAACTCCAGATTGTAGGCAGAATTAGCCTGCAATACAGCATTCTAACTACTGCACCACCACGGCTCATATACTCTTCAGAAATGTAACATGTGAAAATGCCAGTGGGTGGTCTGATGATACAGTGTTTGATGAAATCAGACTGCTGAAGCTAAGCAAGTCCATACTTGGTCACTGGTGATAGGAAATCACCTGAAAATATGAGTTTGAGCTCTTTTATGGAAGTGTGTGTGTGTGTATATATATATATATATATATAAACACACACATCAGGGGTGAATTCTAAATTTTTTTACTACCGGTTCTGTGGGCGTGGCTTATTTTGTGTTCGTGGCTTGATGGTCATGTGACAATTCTTTAGGATTTAGAAGAGGTACTGGTCTACCAGGCTTTTAACTGCTTGCGGAGCTGTACCGGTCTATTCATGTATTTTTGCAGGCACTGATCTACCCATGTATTTTTGCAGGCACCGATCTACTCAGATCTACTTGTTTTTGGAGGCACTGGTCTACCAAACTGCCTTTTACCACTGATCAGCTGTAGGGCAGCCCTTTGAAGCCCCATGGCAAGAGTTTAAACAGTTTTTCCTTTTAGCCCATCAGCTGGGACTCAGGAGGCAGCAATAGATTGGGGGTGGGGCCAAATAAAAGGTAAGAATAACACAGGTGTGTGTGTGTGTGGGGGGCAGAACCGGTTCGGTGACGTCATATCATCACCGCTACTGGCTCGGCAGAACCAGGCGGAACCAGAAGGAACCCACCACTGCCACACATATATATTAAATTAAACAAATGATTTAAAAGATCTCCCCTTTATCTCCCAATGAGAAGCAGGGATAAAGGAATCTATAAAGATCCTAAATTTTAAAACCTTTCTGGCAGATTTAATATTGCTAAAAAAAGGTCTTTGGATCCCCCCCTTTAACAAAATTCAACATATGCAAAACAAAACAAAGGTGTTTCTTCTGAAATCAACGAAAACAAGCTAGAACAGAAGCTTCATTTGAAAGACAGGTATAAGCATTTGATTAATAGCAGTGATTGATGCCTAATATTCTTTATTACTCCCAACACATTCCTAGTACTACAAGACTTGAGAACAATTTCCAAAGTGGCAGGAGTGCTGTATTCAAAAAGAGACAATAGTGCAACAATCACTTCTTTGGGCACTGACTAGTGATGGAAGGGCTGGGGTTAATTTATTTGGATTTACATCCCACTCCATGGCAAGAATGTGGCATCCGCTTCTGAGTAGGAGAATAAAAATTCCTCTGTATTAAACTGGCTTCTTGTGATTTCTGTTCTTCTGTTTGTGTTTATGGAAGTACAATGGCTTCCATAAGCCATTGAACAGCTATATGATCTCTGTCCAAGGCTGATGCAAGATGTTTGTTCCAGTATAATCCAAACACAGGACAATGTTGGAACCTTAGAAACACAAAGTTTTGCCTATTCTGGCTGGGAAAACAGAGAGCAAAGAATTCAAACAGTGCCTACAAAACAGCAGCCAATTCCCCCCCCCCCCTGTTGTTCAGAAATCAGCCTGGGGAAGTTGATTGAATACGTTGGGTACCAGCAAATGGATGTGGGTGCCAAAATTTTCAAACCCACCCCCTCCTGTGGGTCTCTTGTCTTTAAGAGCGGCCATTGTCTGCCTGGTTTCGAGAAACCCTGCTACAATAATTGAGAAGAATGACTCTTGTAAGAAATGTATTTTTAGAAGCTTGTTACTAGGGCAACTAATGGTAAAGTTCATAAAGCCTGATAGAACAGAACTAACTTAATACAATTTATGCCAGAGGTGCTTTAGCCTAAGGCCTGAAACTACATACAGCTTTCACTGTGACCCGCAAAATCTCTCCAAAAGTTTCCATAAAATATGATTGAAAGCTACTAAATGGAGGAGTGATGATATCAAAATGAAAATCAGATCACTTTAATTCATTAAACCCCAATTCAATGCTTATTCTGGCTCTGCCCATTTTTGTATCGCACCCTCTTTTTACTGTCTAGCAGTCTCCCTGGACCTAAAAGAAGCTTTGTGACCTCTGTTACTGTAGAGCAGCATTTCTCAATCTCAGCAACCTTAAGATAGGTGGACTTCAGTTCCCAGAATTCCCCCAGTCAACATGTTGAAATTCACTCATCTTAAAGTTGCTGAGGTTAAGAAATGTTGTTCTAGAGCAGGGGTCTCAAACTCAAGGTCTGTGGGGTGGATCCGTCCCACAGGGTGCTTAGATCTAGCCTGCAAGGCCATCTTGGAAATAGCGAAGGACTGGCCCGCGGTGCCTCTGCCAGCAAAAATGGAGCTCCGGAGGGCCACATGCAGCCGTCCCAGACTCCATTTTGCTGTAAAAGTGCTGCAGGAGGATCCCCCCAGTTCCGCCTGGGGCACCACAGGTGCCCCATAACACAAGTGACATCAAGCTGGTCACACCCACCTCGGCCATGCCCATCCGGCCCCCTGAGGTAAAATATAACCCTGATGTGTCCCTCAATGGAATCGAGTTTGACACCCCTGTTCTAAAGTACATTTTAGCCTGAAAAAGTATTATATACTTTTTATAGTATACTATATAGTATGTAGTTGTAACAGAAGAGAACCTTCTTATGTAAAGAGCTAGTCGGGATTGCTTTTTCATATTTACAAATGATGGAAAGCAAATCAAGTTTCATTGTAATACCCAACTCAGCATAGGTATTTGCTGTACAGCATATACGTACAGTAGTAGGATTTAACACTGATGTAGATTTACATGAATTGTTGCCTAGTATGAAATACTTTCCATCTCTATTGCTGATTTATGCATGTTTTATAATGTATTAAAAAATATACCAGTCTAAGAAAAATTAGTCGTATACATTGAGTAAGCTAATTATAAATTTTCTTTAGGCTTGGACCATTGATATCTTTGACTTTTAAGAAATAAAAAAAACGAAGATGACAATTTAGAGGCATTGTCGTTAGAAGGTTAAAATGGTAACATTCTACTCCACACACAGGGCTGTAAATGATCCTACTTCCTTTTAGTTATACAAAGGAACAGAATATCATACAGCAGGCCTCAAGGCACAACTTTGTCAACCAGCATTTCATTCAGTTCAGCTTTTTATCACCCCCAATTTCTGTGGCTGAGGTCCCATCTGAATCTTCCATTCTCCCTAATGGTAGTGGTGGCCTATATCACTTTTGACAAGTCTGCTTCCATCTAAGAGCTGAAGACTCTCTCAAGGCAGCCTTCACTCCTGCAGGTTATATGGGTACACATCCAGATGGATGCACGGGCAACAATATGGAAGTGGTTTTCCATTCTATTCTTCCAATAAGCTTCCCCACCCCCCCATTCTTCCAATCCAATTTACAGCCCTAGTATTTCCTGTTAGTTTCCCAGTCAAAGACTTGCCAGATCTGACCCTCCTTAACTTTTTCAAGATAAACTAAGGCCAAGTACATGCTGTGAGGGAAAGCTTTAAAAAAACCTATTTAATACTGGAGTTGTTGCTATATTCGCTGGTCATTAATTCCCTAAGATAAGAACTTTAGGACACAGGCAAGTTATCCCAGGTCATGGGATTAAGGCTGGAGATCAAGGCTGGGTAAAAGAAATAGAAGGGGGAGAGGAAATTATTCTGTTTTTCAAATGAATAAAAGCTGTAGAAGGAAAGGGGGCCATTTCCTCCAGTCTCTCTCACTCCAGACAGCACAATTCAATGTTCTTTCCTAAAAGAGGAATAATGGAAATTAGAACCTGGGGGTTTCATGAATACATCTGGAATGAATTGTAAAGCAATTCAAAATCCAAGTACAGACAACTGTACTCAATTATGTATGTTTCTCATCCCTGGTTCCTTATCAGGATCTGTTAAGATAGTAATCTTGAAACATTTGGCATTATTTATCAACAAGTGAGTAAGGAGGGAATGAAGTCAGCCTATTTATAGACCAATGCTTAGAGAGAGTCACATTTTAAATCAGTTTAAGATGACAGGAGCTCTCTATAAAATGTCAATCCTTTTTATTTACTATCTGTTACTGCCAGCTGGGCCTAGAAATCTATGTCAAAAGAAAATCCTTCTGTGGGGCGAGATCAAAGTGAAATGCACTGTTATAAATATGATGGCACATTTTCACATTTGTCATGACAAATACAGAATGGTTGTCAGGATGAAGGAACGCTCGCTTGGGTTGCTTCCCAGTGACATAACCAGACCCTATTACAACTGCAGGATAAATGTTGCTAACACAATCACATACAGTATGCAGATTGTAGAGGATTTGTACTGAAGTCATATGAAGGCCCTGCATGCCTCAGCTTGTCTGCATGGCTTCTGGCTCAATCATGACACTTCCCTCTTTATTGTCTAAGGGAAAATCCTTTAAGGACCACTGCCCCCTGCATTCCTGGTGCTTTGCTTTTGCAGAATGGGAAGAACATATGGGCAAGGTGTGGCAAATAAAGTTAGGCAATGTTCTGCCCCACCCAATGTGTTTGATCTCCAACTTGCTCCCAATACTCAGTGTTTCATCTCCAATTCATCCTTGTTCCTTCACCAGCTGCAGATTACAGATGCTGCCATCCAAATGTCTGGGACTCTGTAGCTCAAAGCCAGCTGTATCAGCCACTCCTATACAGCCGAACTGAGGCCAACCCTGGAATGCACTACCTGACTCTATAGTTTCTTCCCCAAACACCCAAAGCTTTAACCTTAAACTGTCTACTGTTGACCTCACCCCATGCCTAAGAGGTCTGTAAGGGGCGTGCATAAGTGCACCAGCGTGCCTACCGTCCCTGTCCTAATATTCCTTTTTACTTACTTCAAATTATGTTTATACTTTTACCTGTTATCTTATATATGCTTGACAAATAAAATAAACTTAAACTTGTTGAACGCCAGGGATGCAAACCAGCCAATCTCCCAGTTGATCCCTCCCAGAACTTCCAGCATAAAAGAAGCAGACCTGCTCCTTATCTTCCTAGAAGAGAAAAGGTGAAAAAGCAAAATGTTCTGCCAGATGTGTTGCAATGGCAGGTGTTGTTTCCATGGGATGCTTGTAAGAGCAGAACCTCTTGGGAAACCATTGGGAGGTCTACCAAAAAGTCAGAAAAGGTTCCTTTTCTACTTAGCACCAGTTCTGCTTTGGCACTGGAGTCTGTTTCCTTAACTGAAAGTCCTGTGAGTTTCATATGGCCATAGAAGAATTCCTGAGCCTTTTCCATGAAGGGGGATGATCCAACTAGAGCAGAGAGTGAGGTCTGGCTTCCACAACTCACAAACAAGTAAATATTAAAATGGCAATGGACCCGGTTTGTGTCCTCAGCAGTTATTAAGAATATGACCCATCACATAGCAAAGTGTGTGATGGGGGATATTTATCACAAGGGAGTGAAAGTGTTTTGAATGTTCTCTCTTGAAGCATAGATTCTCTCTCTCTCTCTCTCTACACACACGTACACACACAAATAAATCCAATTCAATTGCAGAATCATAAAAACAAATTAAGAGTAGCTAGCTGCCCAGTTCAAGGTTGTGCAGGTTAAAAACAAAAGCATAATAACATGGAATAAAATCAAAGGAGATAAAAATAGCTCAGATAAAATGGCAAGATGCATCTGAGTAGCAAACTATAAACTAATCACACTAATAGGCTTGTGAAATCAAAAAAGGACAGCCATGTGTAGATCTATCAGGGGAGATAGTTCACAACAGAGAAGTACATGTACATCAGTGGTGGGTTTCAAATTTTTTTATTACTGGTTCTGTGGGCGTGGCTTGGTGGGCAGGGAAAGGATACTGTAAAATCTCCATTCCCACCCCACTGCAGGGGAAGGATACTGCAAAATCCCCATTTCCTCCCGATCAGCTGGCACTTGGGAGGCAGAGAATAGATGGGGTTGGGGCCAGTCAGAATTTTTATTACCAGTTCTCCAAACTACTTAAAATTTCTGCTACAGTTCTCCAGAACTGGTCAGAACCTGCTGAAACCCACCTCTGGTGCACATGTAAACATCTATTGAAGTTTCATATGATGGAGAATCTCAAGAGTGGGTAGAAATTACTTACTATGATCTTAAGCTGGGATAGAGGATCTATGGTCATCCCAGATGTTATTGAACTAAAATTTCCAACTTCTCTAATCATTGCAAGCTGGTGCCAGTGGAAACAGCAACTCAGCCATGCCTGAAAGGTCATAAATTCCACACCCTTGCTGAAAACAATAAAGGCTTTCTTCACTGACAATGTTAAGTGAAACTGGGACTCTGAACTGAGCTTGTAAAGAAATTGATGTCTGAAGTAGTGAAAATAACACCATTTACTGTTGTTCAATTTAAAAAGAAAAACACCCCAAACTTTAAAAGGATTTCCTGTAAATGGCTTGACAGAAATCCCAGGCTTGTGCAGTTGGTTTTATCATGATAATATGCAAATCTGAGAGCAGATTTGTTTGGGGAAATGACTTAAATGCTGGATGAGAGTTTTGGGAATCTAGAAACTGGAAGAAGACCCCGTCAGGATGTATAAACTGTTAGAGAATCTTCCCGTCTGTCTTACCCAGTGTTGGAGAACAACCTCTCTCTGGTGAGGCCTCAGTGATAGATCTACTGTTTAGAGTCTTCTGCTCCTAAGATACTGGATTTGTTCATGAGTCTAAATCTAAACGGGACACTTTTGGAAAGCTAAAAATAAATTGCACCTGTTAAAGAGTTATTAGAAGGTGCTGCTGTTTCTCTTGAACATTTGCAGCAAAGATTTCTTCTCACTCTGTGTGCACCAAAATGCTTTTAAGTTGCACTCCACATAAGTCTAGTGAGATGTCTTGAATGTGCAAAATTGACTAGCACATAGAGGAACAAAAGGTATAAGAAGACTTAGTGGAGCTGCTTCATGCTTCCAAATCCGTAAGAAAGTGGGATTAAATAAGAAAGCAAGGGAAAGTATTTCCCTGTCTCTATTTAACCTTCTCTGTAGGATAATATGCTACAGAGGATAACATAACTCAAACAACGACAACAGGGAAAAGATGGGTTTTCTTCTAAATCAGCTCAACAAGTACAAAATAGTTACATATTCCTCATCTCGTAAAATACTGATAATGCTCTTAAATCTCTATCTGGAACATCTCAGTTGCCATGTTGGTCTCATGATAGCTTCCAGGTCATGCCAACAAAAAATGATTAGCATAGTCTAGATTTGACCAAAACTAGATGTAATTAAGTCTTACTAAAAGTTACAGGTCATGAATGCCACATTGAAATCCCATTAATTTCATGCCATTGGAGATATTTAGATTTTCATATATTGAGAAACAGAGACACCTTGCTATGCATGGAGACTGCAGTTTGATTAACGAATATGCATATATAATGCAATGCCTATGATGTCCCCCATTTCTGTATTACATAGGTGTACATTACATGTGGTTGATAGGAATGGATACTCTGCTCATAAATTTAAAAAGGATAATATTTTAATTGCATACAGATGGAATGTTTGCTGGATATCTATTTAGCAAATTCATCTATTTATCACAACTGTAACAAGCAGAGCAGGGGTGGTATTCAGTAGGTTCTGACCTGCTCTGGAGAACTGGTAGAGGAAATTTTGAGTAGTTTAGATAATACCACCTCTGAGTGGCCCTGCCCCCATCTATTCTCTGCCTCCTGAGTCCCAGCTGATCAGGAGGAAATGGGGATTTTGTAGTAACCTTCCCCTGCCACGCCCACCAAGTCACACCTACCAATCCATGCCACGTCCACAGAACTGGTAGTAAAAATTTTTGAATCCTACCAATGAGGCAGAGCCACAGCTTGTAGTCTCTCTTATTAAAACCAATTGCCTTTTCAACTTTCTATGGTGTCTACAAAAATAATTTAAGAGGATGAGGAAATAATTTTCAAACACTTTCTATTCTACAACATCATAGGTTTTCTGAGTTTCATAATGAAGTCCTTGCTTTACCGCACTAACCTTATCATTAAATTTATAATTGGATGACCATATTCATAGTCTCAGATTTTTCTCTGAATTTTATCTTTCTTCAGATAGTGATGGATGTCTTTAACACCATGTCATAAACATCTCCGGAACTGAATATATGCTGTATTCCTTCGATTTTGTCAGAATTTATTTATTTATTTATTTATTTTATTTATTATATTTATATACCGCCTTTCTCCCGTAGGACTCAAGGCGGTGTACATTTTAAAAGATCATTTACATGTTCATGTTTAGCCCCGCTTGTTGGAACATCAGGGTCTTGAGGGCACGGCGGAAAGCACGGAGATCAGGGATATTCCGTATCTCTGGGGGCAGTTCATTCCAAAGGGTTGGAGCCCTCACAGAGAAGGCCCTCCCCCTGGGAGTCGCCAGTTGGCATGATTTGACTGACGGTACCCTGAGTAGTCCCTCCCTGTGAGAACGAACTGGTCGGTGGGAGGCTATTGGTGGCAAAAGACGGTCTCGTAGGTACCCAGGTCCTAAGCCATGGAGCGCTTTAAAGGTGATGACTAACACCTTGAATCGCACCCGGAAGACCACCGGGAGCCAGTGCAGCTCGCGCAGGAGAGGTGTTACATGGGCGTAACGAGTTGCGCCCATAATCACCTGTGCGGCTACATTCTGGACCAGCTGGAGCCTGCGGGTGCTCTTCAAGGGGAGCCCCATGTAGAGAGCATTACAGTAGTCCATACGGGAGGTGACTAGGGCATGAGTGACTGTACGCAAGGCATCCTGATCCAGAAAGGGACGCAACTGGCGGATCAGGCGAACTGGATAAAAGGCCCCCCCTGGCCCCGGCCATCATGTGCTCTTCTAAAGATAGCCGTGAATCCAGGAGGACACCTAAGTTGCGAGCCCTCTCTGTGGGAAGTAAGGTCTCATCCCCAATTGTCAGTGATGGTACCAGCTGACTATACCAGGATGCCGGAAGCCACAGCCACTCGGTCTTGGAGGGGTTGAGTCTGAGTTTGTTTCTCCCCATCCAGATCTGCATGGCCTCAGGCAATGGGACATCACAGTAAGGGCATCATTGGGGTGGTCTGGGGTGGAGATGTATAGCTGTGTGTCATCAGCATACTGATGAACACTCACCCCGAAACCACAGATGATCTCGCCTAGCGGTTTTACATAAATGTTGAATAAAAGGGGTGAGAGGACTGATCCTTGCGGCACCCCACAAATAAGGTGCCTCGAGGTCGACCTCTGCCCCCCAGCCAACACAAACTGCGAACGGTCAGAGAGGAAGGAGGAGAACCACCGAAGTACGGTGTCCCCTATTCCTAACCTCTCCAGCCGGTGCAGTAAGATACCATGGTCGATGGTATCAAAAGCCGCTGAGAGATCTAATAGAGATCTAATTTAGCAGGCTCCTACAGGGTCGGGTTTTTTTGTAATGGGAAACTGATTGATCAGAAATCAACTCTGACATTTTGAGTTTTTCTTTTAAAAATGGTTCTTGTGAATTCATAAAAAATTAGGTTCATATTTTGTGATCTTTGACTTGGTCTTGGTAACAGGTTTGGTTGGCTTCTTTGAGTTAAAATGAGTCTTCACAAATAATTTAGCAACAAAAGTGTGGTTCTAAGCATGTGCATAAAGCAATTCCCACAATATGTGCTATTTATATCAGGCAATCACACATGGTGTAGCGGTGACTGTACATTATTAGGCTGGCATCCAGGAGGCTCAGCTGCAATTCTACCCTGACTTGTAGAAGCTAAGTGACTGGGTGCTTTGGACCAATAATTTTCTCTTAATCCAACCTGGCATTCCTGAATGACAAAGGAGATATGGCTCTAATAAACAAGCAAAAAAGCAAACAAGCAAAAACTTCAGCATTATTGACAATGTTCCCAGATTAACTTTGAGCACTAGTCCTCGTTTCTATTTTTATTTTGAATGAATTACTGCCAATAGATGGCAGATGTTTCTTTCAAGATCAGACCATCAAGCTCATTCTGTGTCTCCGAGAAGAAATAGAAGCTTCCATCCTCACATTCCACCCCACCTTGCTTTCATGGTCATTTAAAGTCACCGGGTTGCAATTTACACTCTATTTTTATTCTGAACTGACCACAACAGACCCTTTAAATGCAACTAGGCTCCCTTGATGAAGAGAGTTATTGACTCTTAATACTCCCATGACTAGCCTTCCTGATTTTGAAAAGGGGTTATGAGTGTGCTATTAATGCTCTATCCATTTCAAGAAAAAGAAAGAATGACCCATGTTTTTTATTACCTGCCACTTTGAAGGCTGTAGGCTCAGGGGTTAGGGTTAACCACCCCATAGGGTGGGTAAATCTGGCCTGTAGGGCCAGCCTGGAAAAGACAAAGGACCAGCCTGTGGTGCCTCTGGCAGCCAAAATGGGGTACGCCTCCCCCATGTGGCCCATTTTCAGCCTGGATGACCCATGCGCACAGCCCATGTGCAACCCTTGGTGCCTTGGTGGTGCAGCGGACTAAAGTGCTGTTAAGTAGCTCTTAGCTGCCAGCTGCCTGCAATTACTGCGAGTTCAAATCTCACTAGGCTCAAGGTTGACTCAGCCTTCCATCCTTCCGAGGTAGGTAAAATGAGGACCCGGATTGTGGGGGCAATAAACTGACTTTGTATAAAAAAGAACCGCTTAAGGGGGCCCGAAAGCCCTACTAAGCAGGTATATAGAAAAGTATGAAGGCTATTGCTTAACGCATTGTAAGCCGCCCTGAGTCTCCAGAGAAGGGCGGCATATAAATCGAACCAATAAATAAATAAATAAACACATTTTGGCTGGCAAAGTGCTGCAGGAGGCCATCCAGGCCAAAAATCGGCCGCGAAAATCCCACCTCCCGGGCCAGCCCGCAGAGAATAACTACGATGCTGATCCAACCCTCGAAGAAATCCAGTTTGACACCCCTGCTGTAGCTGATACTCACAGTTGACTCAGATAAAAATCACATTGAAGAAAGCTTTTCTTTCTAGGATAAATGATATCTCACTTCACATTTGTAACTTTTTATATACATCTTACACTTGTGTTGAAGAAACCATAGGGGTTTTCAATCACCATCAGGCCAGGTTCAAGATTTTATTAATGAAATATTAAGCTCTATATAACTTGCGACTGGGGTATCTACTAAAACCCATCTGTCTCGTTTTCAATGATTTTTGCAATGATTTGCAGCAGATTTTCTGGATGGTTATGCCTGCTTTTGTTGGAAGACTGTCTCTGCTGATATCCAAGGCAAGTCTTATTATATCATTGAGAAGGTCTTTCACAAAGACCTTCCCTGCATCCATTTAACATATATGATTCAGATCAACTCATTTGACAATGATGTTTTGTTGTTGTTTCTCTTTTTGCAGCTTGCCTCATTCATTCAAATCTTCATTGTCAGTGCACAACATATGTACAATGAGATTGGTTGAGCTCCCTCAGTGCACCCCCACCCCAACACAATACAACTCAAAGCCTCAACATCTTTTATGGGAAGTGGTATACAAATGTCTTTATTAATAAAAATGTTTGTGTTGTTTTAAAATATCAGTATATTTCTGTTTATTCCTGCTGCAAAGTTGATGTATGGAAGTATGAATATGGTTGCTATTATTCTAATGATAATATTATTCATTAGGCTGTTCATCAGGACATTGATGTTGACAATGACATCTTATCTTCCTTCTGGGGACTCCAAGATGGCTTGCATGGATAGGTGGGGTCTTCATACTTTCAGTATGTTTGTGGCAATTAGTTGGTTCTTGCTGTTCCAATCTTTGATACATTACTTCACGGCAGTGTGTGTTGTTGTCTTATCGGGTTTTTTTTTTCCTCCCCTAAGATGAGATGTTGAGTTTCCATAATTTAGGGCTAATGTTATGTGGCCTTAATAGTCTATTGCAGACTCTCCCTATCTGATGCTTTCCTCAAATCCGGGAAACAGAGCTCCCAGGGTTGTAGAATTATTTAAGCCCAGCATTTTCAGAGAAAAGCAAAGGTTAGAAAATGCTGATGCATTGTGATTAATTAAGGAGATTCATGCAAAGATAATCACAGGGTGAGAGAATATCTAGAGTACTTCAATCCAGATAGCACAGCGGTATGTTGGCTAGGGGATGATGGGAGTTAACTTCAACGCATCTGGTTGGCACCAGATGAAAGAAGCTGATTTAGGGGGAATGTTTCCATACTGAAAATGGTGATATAAACAATATAGATTCTACTACTTGATAACCTACTAATTGGTAAGATAGAAAAATGTAGGTTAGATGGAATCACCACCAGGTGGATTTGTAACTGGATAATCAACATGGATGACCAACTTATAGTCCTTAGTGAAACTACATCTATGTGGAGGAGTATGCAGTATGCAGTGGGTACCCTAAGGTTAATATCATCGTCGATGATTTAGACAAGAGGATAGAAGGGGAACTCATCAATTTTCAGAGGATTCCAAGCTGGCAGGAATAGCCAACACTCTAAAACCATGATGGTGAACCTATGGCACGTCTGCCAGAGGTGACATTCAGCGCCCTCTTTGTGGACATGTAAGTTGTCGCCCCAGTTCAGTTCCACCGCACATGCTCGCACGCTTCCCGCTGGCCAGCTGGTCTTCTGGTTTCTGCCATGCATGTGTGGGGGGCAGGAGGGGCGTGCGTATGCGGGGGGGGGCATCTGGGGGACACATGCATGTGTGGGGGCCACATGTGCATTGCATTTGGGGGGTTTGGGCACGCGCACTCTTTGGGCACTCGGTCTGGAAAAGGTTAGCTATTACTGCTCTAGAAGATAGGTTAAAGTTACAGAAGAATCCTGACAGACTTGAACACTAGGCCCTACCTAACAAAATGAAATTTAATGCTGAAAAAATAAGGTTCTACAGTTAGGCAAGAAAAATCAAATTCACAGGTACAGTATAGGTGGAACCTGGTTCAATAGTAGTACCTGCAAGAGGGATTTTGGAGTCTTAGTGGACAATCACTTAAATATGAGCCAGCAGTGTACCCAAAAAAGTCAGTGCAGTCCTAGATTGCATTAACAGAGGTATTAGAATAAAGATCACATGAAGTGTTAGTGCCATTTTATAATGCCCTGGTGAGACCACACGTGGAATATGGCATCCAGTTTTAATCACCATAATATAAAAAAGATGTTGAGACTCCAGGACAGGGCTGTCAAACTCATGGTCCCTGGGCCAGATGCGTCATGCTCTGGCCACACCCATGCCTGGTTTAGCAAAGGAGAAAAAAGTCACGATGTGTCATGTTGACAATGCTGTGATGATGCAAATTTGACACGCCTGCTCTAGAAAGAGTGCTGAGAAGAGCAACGAAGATGATTGGGGGACTGGAGGCTAAAACATATAAAGAACTGTTACAGGAATTGGGTATGTCTAATTTAATGGAAAAGAAGGACTAGAGGTGACATGATAGCAGTGTTCTGATATCTCAGGGGTTGCCACAAAGAAGAGTGAGTCACAGTTTTCTCCAAAGCACCTGAGGGCAGGACAAAAAGCAATGGATGGAAACTAATCAAGGAGAGAAGCAACCTAGAATTAAGGAGAAATTTCCTGACAGAACAATTAATCAGTGAAACAACTTGCTCCAAGAAGTTGTAGGTGCCCCAACACTGGAGGTTTTAAGAAGAGATTGGATAATCATTTGTCTGAAATGCTATAAGTTTTCCTGCTTGAGTAGGAGGTTGGATTAAAAGACCTCCCTTCTAAGAAGGTCCCTTCCAACTCTGTTGTTCTGTTATTCTTTGATTCCTTGGTAAATATTTTTACAACTATTTTCTCAATGCTGTTTTTCCAGTGTGTTTCTATTTATCTTGATCAGGGGTGCCAACCCTTGACAACTTTAAGACCTGTGGACTTCAACTCCCAGAATTCCCCAGCCAGCCATGTTGGCCTGAGAATTCTGGCAGTTGAAGTCCAGAAGTCTTAAAGTTGGACTTCCATGGTCTAGCTCCACCCATATTTGTTCCTATCAGTTAAGAGGAACTGATGGATTCCACAGTATTTATTTTTCATTTCATTGCATGTTTCCATTATGTTTGATGAAAATGCATTGGCTAGCATTTCACAAAACCCAACCGTTCATTGACGGAAATAAGTATATACCTTACAATTTGCTCTCAGATAAATGGGTTTGCAATCTAACTTTGCTTGAATAAATGTGGCCATTGTGCTCTTGCTAAAGCCAATAACAAAAAAAGATGGTTAATGGTAGATTATGAACCATCTTTTCCATCCCTTCCTAAGAAAGAAACTCTTTTTAGAAATGATTGAGACATGTAAATAATCTGTTCGGCTTGATCTCTGACCCCATGCTCTGAAAGTGAAGCTTGTATTCCCCTGCAACCATTGTTCACAGGATGGAGGGCTGTGAACAGCATTCCCATAACCCAGGGGTGAATCTTAATGTCTCCCTTAGAATGTTATTTTATATATTTATTTTGCAGCAACCTTTCCTAAGAGAAGTAGCTAATTTTGCTGCTTAACCTTGTGCAATTCTTATGTACAAACAGCTCATCAGTTCTTGGAAAGAGCAATTCAGAAGTGCTATATTTAAACTCCTCTCTAGGTTATTTTTGATACATTATAGGGGACAAAAAATACAGGATTGATTCCAAAATCAGCTGGCCCAGATGTACTTTCTTCTGCATTTTTAAAAGCTATATTAAAGCCAGCCTTTGAATGCTATGCCCTTGCTTATAGGGTGCTACGCAGTGGTGGGATTAAAGTAATTTAACAATCGGTTCTCTGCCCTAATGATTTTTTACAACAACCACTTTGCCAAACTGCTCAGAAAGTTAACCACCGGTTCTCCTGAAATGGTGCGAACTGGCTGAATCCCACCACTGGTGCTATTTAAGTACTGAGGGCTGGAGAGGGAAATGCAGTGTCCTCAAAGATCCATGCCCCCCCCCCCAAAAAAAGGTGGGGGAGGGGAATTTTTCTGAATAAATGCTTCTACTCCAGTATTGCCTTCTTATAGCTAGTTGTAGGATTCTCGTGTCACATCATGTTGTATAGAAGAACCATCCATGCCCCTCAGCCAACAGTGGAAAAACTAGGGTCTGAAGAATGATTTCTTTGTCTTGGACTGTACATATTTTTGGTTTCATTTTCTCCAATTTATGCCAATGGAATTCTATATCTTCTGGGGTTACAGGTAGATATTTCTTTCTTGGGAGAAACCTGACAATGCTTCACCAATTAGTCTGCACATCTGTCTGCTCCTCCATAAATTATATCTATAGTATACCCCAGAATCCCTGGAACTTAGGCAGCATAGAATTCTTGTTCTTGCTCTGCTCTTCCTCCTCCTCCTCCTCCTCCTCCTCCTCCTCCTCCTCCTCCTCCTCTCCTCCTCCTTCTGCTGCTGCTTCTGCTTCTTCTGTTTCTTCTGCTCCTCCTCCTCCTCCTCATCTATAAAACTGGATATCACTAAATGCTATATGTAATGGGACATTATGGTACTATCCCCTGGATTTCTTGCTGCTCAAGAAACTGGAAGAAGCAATGCACTGAGCAAAATCAAGTAGGATAACCTTGCACTTACATTTAAACATTACATATTTAAAATTAGGTCTCAAGATATGTTTTCTCCCTTCCAGTTCATTCCCAGGGTCAAATTACTTATATACTAGGATTTTAAGAAAATAGTTATGGTTATTGCTATTAGCCAATACCCCTGGGGTTTTCTTGTGGATTTACACAGTACAATGCAGGATAGTATCATGTTTGAAAGCAGCCTTGTTTCTTTCTTTCCAAGCCACTTTTTAAAAAAAGAAGTGCAATTGTTTCTGTGTTTTTAACATGATTAAATGTCACGCACTAATGCACAGAGCTATAACTGTGGGAGAAATAGAGCTTTGAAAGGGCATGAGTGCCCTGCAACTTGTATTTATAGTGGGAGCACACATGCCAGAAGTACAATGCTAGAGCTTCCAGAAAAGAAGCTGTGAATGCCATTTGGGTTATTTCAAGTTCGTTTTTTCAAACCTTGCAAATGCATCTACGGTACAATGGCAGAGCAATACAGATTTGTAAATCAAAAGTTTATGTAATGATGTGCAGCTGTCTACATGCATATTACAATTTAGGCTCCTCTCAATGGCAGATAATGAACCCCAAATGTGTGTACTGTATGTATGGTAAGGGGAGGGTTGCTCACATCTATTTATTTTAAACCTAGGAAATAATGGCTATCTTAAAATGTACAACACCCACTAGGATTTTCATTGGCTTGAAGGTCACCTGCAAACATTGAAAAAGTTTTTATTTTATTTTATACACAAACAAACATTTAATACATCATCCCTTCTGGGCAACATCTCGGCGTTTTCTCCATGACTTCATTTTGTTGTCGTTGTTGCTGTTTCTTCTGTCTTCATTATCACCCAATCTATTACAACGTATCTCCATCACCTGCAAACATTGGATAGGTGCTAGAGAGGTTGATATTCAAAGTTTCTAAAACAATGAAAAGGCGGGTGCTCCAGCTTCTGCAAAGCTTAAGACCCTTTTCTTGCTCATAAAACAGAAATCCCAAAATAGATTTCTTCCATTTTGGGATGGCTTTGTGAGTGGATTATTAAGTTAAATGCAGCTTGCAGACCATGCTTTCTGAATTCTCTATGCCAGGGGTGGCAAACTCAGGCCCAGCCGGGATCGTATGCCTCCCCCACATCTCTGCTGGGCCTGGGTGGCCATGGTGACAATGGGAATCTGACTTTCCCTGCTTGCAGTGCCTGTCTTATGCCTGCTGAGCCTGGGCGTCCTCTACCACCTTTACTTGGCCTTTCTAGCTGGCTGCTTTGCCTCCTTTGGGCTGGGCGGGTCTGCCGAGCAGCAGCGGGGACAGCCTTCAGCAGGGCTGAGATGCATCAGGTGTTCAAGGGGAACATGCTCCACATGCAGGCCAAGGGCAGGACCCACGAGGGGACCAAGGAGAAGATGATCAGTGGTGACCTGCTCTACAACCGCAAACCAAAACAGACAGTGGGATGGAGTAAGCGCATCCAGCAGTCTGCATCACATACCTCCCCCTGCCTCTATCTGCTGCTTGGACAGCCAGTCCGGTGGTAGCAGTGGGCTCCGGAGCTGCAGCATGTGCCAGCTGAAGGGCCAACGGCCTGTGGCAGCAGCCAGAAACCACCGCCCCCCGCACACAAAGGGCAGCAAATATGCGGTGGCTGACAGTTTCTGGCTGCAGAGCCCCGCTCCCTGTGTCGTCTCACCTCATCCCACAGGATGAGTCTCCTGCCCATTGCCCCACCCACGGGAGACCCCTGGATTCCCTCCCAAACCCCACCCCGCTGCCACAGGCACCACCCATGTGAGCAATGTCAAGCCATGCCCCAGGCCACACCCAGTTGGCCACCCTGGCCACACCCCTCCTCCCAAGCCCCTGAAGGACAACCACAGTGCTGATCTGGCCCTCAATGAAATCGAGTTGGACACTCCTGCTCTGTGCTATGGAATAGGAGGACTATACAGGTAGTCTTTGACTTGCAACCATAACGCAGCCCAAAATTCCCAATGCTAAGCAAGGCAGTTGTTAAGTGAGAATTTTATGACCTTTCTTGCCACAGTTGATAAGTGAAGCACTGCAGTTGTTAAGTTAGTAACATGGTTGTTGAATGAATCTGACTTCTCCATTGACTTTGCTTGTCAAAATGTCGCAAAAGGTCATCCTACAACCCTGGGACATTATTATTATCATAAATACATGCCAGTTGCCAAGTGTCCGAATTTTGATCACATGACCATGGGGATGCTGCAATGGTGGTTAAGTGTGAAAAACAATCATAAGTAATTTAGTACCGTAACTTTCGGATGATCACTAAATGAATGGCTGTAAGTCAAGGACAACTTGTAACCATTTGCGTATGGGTGTTAAAATGTAACACTTAAACAACTCAGATAATTAAGCTATGGGTGAAATCCAGCAGGTTCTGAGAGGTTCTGGAGAACTGGTAGCAGAAATTTTGAGTAGTTCGGAGAACCGGCAAATACCACCTCTGACTGGTCCCCAAGTGGGGTGGGAATGGAGATTTTGCAATATTTATTTATTTATTGGTTCGATTTATATGCCGCCTTTCTCCGGAGACTCAGGGCGGCTTACAATGCGTTAAGCAATAGCCTTCATACTTTTTATATACCTGCTTAGTAGGGCTCCCCCCCCCCAATATCCTTCCCCTGGAGTGGGATGGGAATGGAGATTTTGCAATATCCTTCCCCTGCCACATCCACCAAGCCATGCCATGCCCACAGAACCGGTAATACATATTTTTGGATTTCACCACTGAATTAAGCATAATAACATTACTATTCATTTTTTACAATTCCATTTCTACTTCTCACTCACTTTTGTTTATATGGCTACATCACCTTTTGAAGCAAGGTGAGTGTGGTTCTCTGCCAGGCAAAAATTGTCTGCCCAGGCCTAGAGGTCCTCTTAGACTTAGACTTAGAATAACTTTATTGTCACTTTGAATGTACACTAATCGGCATACATTAAAATGAAATTTTGCTGCATCTAGCTCTCAAAGGGTCTCCACCTCCAATATACACTACATAAACATGGCACAATAAATAAATAAATAAATACGCAATTATCCATATACCCACATATATTATATGACACGGAGAAACAGCAGTGTCTAGTTCAGATGTATATATGTACATGGCAGGGGTGGGTTCTACTTACCTTTGCTACTGGTTCACAACAGGATCGCGTGTGTGTGCAAGCAAAGTGGCGATCTGCACATGCGCAGATCGCCAATGATGACATCCAGGGTGGTGGGCGGGGCCTCCTGCCGGTTTTACTACTGGTTCTTGCGAATTGGTCCAAACCCGGGGGCAACCCACCACTGGTACATGGCGAGAGAAACAAATCTTGCGAATTTACCAGACAGATAGCATAGGGAACAAAGCTGTTACATAATCTGAAAGTCCTGCTAGAAATACTTCAAAATCTCCTCCCAGAGGGGAGCAACAGAAACAGACTGCAAAGTGGGTGTGTGGGATCTTTAACAATGCTTTGAGCTCTAAGCACTTAGTGCTTATAAGCAGTATCCTGAATACTGGGAAGTGAGCTTCCTATAATCTTCTCGGCTGTCCTTACCACTCTCTGTATGGACTTTCTACCTGAGGCACTGCAGCCACCAAACCAAACAGTCATGCAGTTTGTTAGAATACTCTCAACTGTGCCTTTGTAAAAAGCGGCCAGGAGAGAAGGAGAAAGATGTGCTCTCCTCATCCGACACAGGAAATCATTCATTCAACCTAGAAATAAGAAGAAATTTTCTGACAATAAGAACAATCAATCAATGGAGCGGTTTACCTTCGGAAGTTGTGGGAGCTTCGTCACTGGAGGCTTTTAAGAAGAGACTGGACTGCCATTTGTCATAAATGGTGTAGGGTCTCCTGCTTGGGTAGGGAATTAGACTAGATGACCTACAAGGTCCCTTCCAACTCTGTTAATCTGTTTAATTCTGTAGACATGGGCTTTTTGAGAAGGGTAGCATCAGATAAGTGACATTGGAGGGAAGGGGCTACTTGAAGCTGTTCACATGGGTAAGTAAATCCTTTTACATCTCCTGAATAAAGAACCGGTGGACTTTTATCTCCCACAGCAAAATGCCAAAAGAAATATAAGGGAAAAAACATATTAAGAGAATCTAGGGCAGCTTCCTTCCTTTGCAACATTATTGCAAAGATTTCAATCCAAAATTAGAAGGGTAATACAAAAGAGATTTTTTTAATCATCCTGAATTATGCGGGCGGGGGCGGGGGGTGGAGAGAAAGTCCAATTCGCTTAACAAGAAAAAGAACAATTCATATGAATAATTGAAAAATGGACTTCATATCTATAATAATTTGCTTGTCCTATTATTATGGCCTCATTATTACTTCTGTTTAATAAAGAAGAGGAAAACAAATGACAGAACATATTATGTTTTGTCTGAGTCCAACTCTGCAGAATTATGAAAAAAAAACCCAAACTAGATAGATCCCAGATCCTAGATTCACCATATTTCTACATCAGCTTGATAAAGAGGCGTCCACATTTATTATGTGATTACCTGGTCAAATGAGAAACCTCATATAATGAATCATTAAGTGAGTTAAGAGTTTTTTTCTGTTTAAAAATGGAGCTGGGTATCTTTTAGATAACCTTGGAAAGTTCAGTAACAGGAACTCGTCATTCCAAGTACTGAGCCATAAATATAGTAGTTGATCTGCAGCCAAAGCAAATGTTAGAGAAAATTATTCATGGCCCTTCTATGTTAGCTCTTCAGAGTTGTGGGGGGTGGGGAAGAGAGGATATCACTTCTCATTGTTTCCAGAGAGGATGTCTGAAATCACAGCTGCTTCCTTGAATTGCCACTATCTTTTGTGGGGAGAGATACTAATCGATCTTAAAATTATTCTCATTTATTGGATTTATGACATGGAGATCTCATAAGGGGCAAACTAAGAGTTATTGTCTCCCTAAAAGCCTCACACGATATTGTGGTGGAATAAAGGTTTAATTCCAGATCTCCATGTTAGTTACTGATGAGGTGGAACTAAACAAGTTTGCTGAATTTTCTACATGTATAATATCTATGCAAGGGTTGTTATCAAGTCTATTTTGCTTCTCATCTGCTGCTAACTTTCAGAAGACTTGATTTCCAAAATGTTTCTGCTTTGACTCTTGAATCTGCTTTGCTCTGAAAACACTCAGAAATGATAAACCTTCTTTACTATTTTAAACTACATCTACTACTTCATATACTCTGTTAATGCTGTCATGTTCAAGCATCTGATCCTTTGTTGTTGTTGTTAGTTGCGAAGTCGTGTCTGATCCATCGCGACCCCATGGACAACATTCCTCCAGGCCTTCCTGTCCTCTACCATCCTCTGGAGTCCATTTAAGCTCACACCTACTGCTTTCAGTGATTCCATCCAGCCACCTTGTTCTCTGTCGTCCCCTTCTTCTTTTGCCCTCCATCGTTCCCAGCATTAGGCTCTTCTCCAGTGAGTCCTTCCTTCTCATTAGGTGGCCAAAGTATCTTCAGGAACTGGCCTTCTAAAGAGCAGTCAGAGTTGATCTCCTCTAGGACTGAATGGTTTGATCGCCTTGCAGTCCAAGGGACTCGCAGGAGTCTTCTCCAGTACCATAGTTCAAAGGCCTCAATTCTTTGGCGCTCAGCCTTCCTTATGGTCCAACTTTCACAGCCATACATTGCAACTGATCTGATCCTACTAATACTTAAATCTCACCCAGAAGAGGGAAAGAGGAGGCAAGATTGCAATTCAGAAACCAGTTCCAAGTACCATTTCGGAGGTGGAACTTGGCAGGTGATGCTTAATAAACTTTATAAATAAGCAAAGCTGTCAGCTGACTGCAGCACTAGAATGGCATGAGTTAGTCATTTGTTTATTACATGTGCCTACTTTCTTTTTCCTTTATTGCTTGGACTATAGGTTTCTCATAATCATCAGGTGAAACAAGTCCAGCTGAGAAACTCTGGAGTTTTCCCAACTTCCTTTGCAGTCTGCCAGCAGAAATCCTAACCTCCTAGCAATTTCCAGAACTCAAATACAACCTAGAGCTCTCTCTCTCTCTATAACCCAATTCTTCTCTCCCTTCCCCCCCATCATTTTCTATAAGGAAGAAAACACATTTTTTTTCTTTTAAAATCTGTACTGTTAGTAAAGGAGAAATTTACCTATGCCAGTGATGGCTAACCTTTTTGCCGTTGCGTGCCGTCGCGGGGGGAGCACGGGAGGGTCGTGTGCGCTTGTGCCCAAACACATAATTCAATGCGCCCTGCCCCCCCCCGCATGCGTGCCCCCCCCCCGCGCACCCCCCCCACTTTTGGCACACAATGGCCCGGTGGGCCCGGTAGGCCCATTTTTTGCCCTCCCTAGGCTCCAAGAAAGCCTCTGGAGGCCAGAAATGGCCCATTTGCCGACTTCTGGTGGGAACAGAAGTCCCATTTTTCACCCTCCCTGGGCTCCAGAGGCTTTCTAGGAGCCTGGGGAGGGCAAAAACAGGCCTTCCCCATCCCCTGGAGGCCGGAAACAGCCCATTTGCCGGCTTCTGGTGGGCCCAGAAGGCCCGAAAATAAGATGCACGTGCCAGAGCTGTGCTAGGGCAATGCTTGCGTGCCCACCAATATGGCTCCATGTGCTACCTGTGGCACGCATGCCATAGGTTTGCCATCACGGACCTATGCTTTTTCAATTCACCAGGATGATACACCAAGCTTTATACACACTGCATTGTGTGTAGAAAATCTGGTAGAAGCATAAACACCAGTCATCTAACAGTGCTAGCATATGCATTGTTTAAAGCTGATCTTCCTTCATTCCTCACAATTTAATATCCTGCTGCTACAGTCCCAACCCTTCAGAAAGGCAAGGCTTTGAACACAAGTCATCCCCAATGCAATCGATCAACTTTGGGTGTGAAAGCTTTTGAAGGGCAAGCTTATTGCCATGGCAACCAGGGAAGCCTTTTAGGGCATCCACTTACATTATTTACAATCTATCTTCTCTTGGTAGCGTAGCACGATTCTGGAAAAGGAATATTTTTGCAAATTAGTAGACAATAGGGGTCAGCAGCAAGCCACAATGATGCCAGAATGGTGAACCTTGAACCGTAATGTTACAATGCAAGCCCTTTTGTACTTGCATTGCAACACTGTACACCTTTCTATAAAGATAATAGTACTGTTCATGTTTTGACACTTATCAACCACTGACTCAACTGCAAAAACCCATGCACAGAAATATAACATACAGACACACGGAGCATTATAAGTGGAAGGCAATACTAGTGAATTATTTCCTTTTGGCTTAGAAAAAAATCTGTGATATTCCCTTGATTGTTTAATGTACCCATGGGTAAAGAGGAATGTTTGTTGTGGTGTTAAAGATGTATCGATTGGTGATGGGAAAACACATGTTCCTTTTGTACCCAGGTGATGCCATGTCGTTTGAGACCCAACATGATTTGTAATGAACATTAGGTAGATTGTAGGATGCAACAAGGATTATGAATCTGAAAATTAATGTATGAACGATTTAGTGTACAAAACACAGGCAATTGTATTTAACACACACACACACACAAAATAAAGTGAATAATTGCAAGTTTTACATAAATATTGAAAAACTAGAGCAAATAAAGGATTTTATATAAATGTTGACTAAAGATGGAAAATGGATGAAGAAATTTTAAGATGTGCAGGTGTTGGTAGGAAGATAGAAGATGGCATGTGATCTGTTCAGGAGCAAAGACAGCTTTTGTTTGTTATTGTTCAGTTGCTATGTCATCAGTGGTGGGTTCCTCCCAGTTCGGCCCGGTTTGGCCGAGCTAGTAGCGGTGACGATATGATGTCACTGAACCGGTTCTCTTTGTTCAGGAGCTGGGCCCTCCCCCCCACGTTTTTCTTACCTTTTATTTGGACCCACCCCCAATCTATTCGCTGTCTCCCGAGTCCCAGCTGATCGGTTAGAAGGAAAAAAACTGTTTAAACTCTTGCTGCGGGGCTTCAAAGGGCTGCCCTAGAGCTGATCAGTGTGAAAAGGCAGTGTGGTGGTAGACCAGTGTGCTCGAAAAACAAATGGGTAGACCGGTGCCTCCAAAAACAAATGAGTAGATCAGAATGCTCCAAGAACAAATGGGTAGACAGGTACAGCTCTGCAAGCACTTAAAAATCTGGTAGACCTGTACCTCTGCTAAATCCTAAAGAATTGTCACATGACCATCAAACCACGCCCACAAAATAAGCCACGCCCACATAACCGATAGTAAAAAAATTTAGAACCCACTATACATCATGTCTGACTCTTCATGACTCCATAGTAAAATAGCTATGTTTAAGTGTACACTTCTGTTCACTTTGTTAAAATGAAGCAACAGTACTGTATGTCAGGAGAAGCATAAAGATATTTTAGAGGCAATAGAAATTGAGTTTGGAACAGAATCAAGAATAAATCGCTGCTGGATCAATGTGGACCGTATAAAAAAGGGAGTGTTCAGTATGAAGGAAGTAAATTGAGAGTTGAAATTGCGAAACAAATATATATATATGTTTTGCAACACACACACACGCACACACACACACACACACACACACATGAAGAAAGAGTGAACTTTCAAGAGGAAGTGCAAAAGTCATAGAATTCTTGGATAGAATTGATGACATCATTAAAAAGAAGTGATCAACATAGCAGCATATTACATTTTATGCACAGATATGTTTCTTCCTTTGCAGTGCCATTCTGTTCACATAAAACTTAGAGAAACTGAGTTAGATCATCTATATTATGTACTTCACATTGTCTGTTCTAACAAATGGAGGCTTTTACACAGAGGCTTTGCCATCAATGCAACCTCATACTTCAACTGGAGAAGTACAAACCCGGAATGCGGGTCTTCTATGTGCAAATGAGATGTTTGAAGTCTTTCAAAAGATTTCTTTCAGGAAAGTTGAGCTAAACGTGTCAGATCACGGCCACCAAATTATTTAAACTTAGTTCCCCCTAACCTCAGGATCAGCCTTTCTCTTGATTTTAATGGGTAATAAGTTCGGTGAACTTAAGCCCGGATTCATTTTTGTTTATTGAGATTTTATTTATGGTCTATCCTGTACACAGTCAGAAAAAAGTTAAAGTAGTGTCCTTTGGGGGTTGTGTACAGATCATGGAGTACAAGATCTGGTGCTGCCTAGTATCAAAAAAAATATATTAGTACTGTGTGAAAAGTTATAAAACAGGCATATTTCTTTTTTTTACATTTTTTAATTTTATTTCCAAAGTTAAAGTACAAAATAAAGAAAAGACAAAACAACTATCAAACACTAATAATAATAATAAAAAAACCATGTGTACAAAAAAAGGATGAATATAGCGATCGCAATAGCACTTAGACTTATATACCGCTTCATAGTGCTTTACAGCCCTCTCTAAGCGGTTTTACAAGAGTCAGCCTATTGCCCCCAACAATCTGGATCCTCATTTTACCCACCTCAGAAGGATGGAAGGCTGAGTCAACCTTGAGCCTGGTGAGATTCGATCTGCCAAACTGCTGGCAGTCGGTGATCAGCAGAAGTAGCTTGCAGTACTGCACTCTAACCACTGTGCCACCACTGCTCATTATACATAATATACTTTAATGTCATTCACACTGACATTAAAGATAAAAAGTCCACCCTGGTTGAATGCTGAAAAATATATCAAAAATCTGATGCATTCTCCTCATAGACACATTTCTTAATGTATTAATTTCCTTGAATGGAGACTAAGACTTTTCTGAATTTGGGCTTAAGCTGCAAGTAAATTGGCTAGAAATGAATCTGGTTTAAGGTACCCTTTAGTAGAGTTTAACCCCTCCTCCTTTGGTCATTCTGTCCAGACCAGGCCTACCAAGGGACATAGACTGGGAGAATTAGTGCTTCTTTGTCTCTTCCACCTGTGCCAAGAAAAGACTCACTAGTTGCTTTCCTTTATGTGGGAGAGCTTTTGAGAATATGCTATTTCTGTCAATAGATTTTTTTTTATGAACCTCTTTTTACTGAGTCATGCAGGCCACTTTTCTTCCTGATGTGTCTACCATGGACCAATAAAGAAAAAGAAATGAATGAAAAATACCACCACAGTTTTACCATTATTTCTGTCATGTGGACTAACAAAAATGAAAGCTAGTAGGACATTTATGAGAGAGAGAGAAAGAAGAGAGGAACGAAGGGAGGGAGGAAGGGAGGAAGGAAGGGCCACCATTTCACTGAACTTTTGAAGAAAGAAAACATCAAGCTTTACCATTATTCCTGTCACTTACAGTAGTAGCCAAAATTGTGGAAACCTTTTGGGAAAAGTGTATTTTTTAAAACTAGCTAATATCACCACTTTTTTTTGAAGTAGTACCATAAAATTATATATCAATGGAAAGATAATTTAATCAAGAATGTAATGCAATAACTTTAATGAAGGACCTGCTATTAGAATAGCAGTTACAGTATAAAGAAGAAAACATGCAGAAAAAAATGAGATATACAAAAATTATCACCATAGAAAAAATTATCACATCAGTCAATACTTAGTTGGGTAACCTTTAGCATTAATTGCAGCCTTACAACGTCTTCCCATGGAGTGAACCAAGTCTTTAAGTTCTGCAGCTGTTATAATGTGAAACCAAGATTGAATTATTGCTTTTATTAACTGGGTTTTATTGTTGGATCTCTTTTGACTAACAAGTTTCTTTAGTCGGCTCCATAGATTTTCAATGGGGTCAAGGTCTGGGCTATTCCCAGGCCATTCCAGCAGTGGAATATGATTATCTTGAAACTCCCCCCCCCAAAGGTGGTGTTATTACCTCAAACCTCAAAAATACACTTTCCCCAAAAGGTTTCCACACTTTTGGCCACTACTATAAGCTAAAAGTGGAAATTGACAGAACTTTGGTCAACTACCTGAGGACCTAAAATTTCATCTTTTGTTTAAAAAATAATAAATAGCACAGTGTTTCAACAGTCACCTTGGAGGGCTTTTTTCCATTCTCTGGAGTAGAAGCGATTGCCACAAGGAGATGAAGCATAGAAGGTGACCCAGACAGCTCAGCCTGAGTCAGCAAAAGTCTGAAAGGGCTCCTTTGAATACACCAAAGGGAAAGGAAAAAGGGCTTTCTTTTATGGGTTTGGATCTGAGTGAGAATGATAACATATTGTGTTGTATATGCCAATTCTTGAGAAAGGGTTAGTGGTCTGAATTTGCAGTTGGGCTTCCTTATTTCGGAAATAACACCACCGACAATGCTCCTACCCTTCAAAAAGACCTTGACTTTGTGTCGGAATGGTCAAACAATTGGCAACTCCAAATCTCAACCAACAAATGCTCTGTCTTACACATTGGCAAAAAAACCCAGAACACAAAATACATGCTGAGTGGACATGACCTTGTAGATGACCCTCACTCTCTCAAGGATCTTGGAGTACTCATATTTAATGATCTAAGTGCCAAAGCCCACTATAACAACATCGCCAAAAAGTCATTAAGAGTTGTAAACCTAATCTTGCGTAGCTTCTTCTCCGGTAATATCACACTAGTAACCAGAGCATACAAAACATTTGCTACACCAATTCTCGAATACAGCTCATCTGTCTGGAACCAGCACTGCATATCGGACATTAATACAATTGAACGTGTCCAGAAATATTTCACAAGAAGAGTCCTCCACTCCTCTGCTCGCAACAAAATACCTTATGCCACCAGACTTAAAATTCTGGGCTTAGAAAACTTAGAACTATGCCATCTTCGGTGTGACCTAATCGTAGCTCATAAAATTATCTGCTAAAATGTCCTACCTTTCAATGACTACTTCAGCTTCAACCACAGCAATACACGAGCACACAATAGATACAAACTTAAGGTAAACCGCACCAAACTCGATTGCAGAAAATACGACTTCAGCAACAGAGTGGTCAATGCCTGGAATACACTACCTGACTCTGTGGTTTCATCCCCAACCCCCCCCCCCCCCAAATTTTAACCTAAGACTTTCTACTATTGACCTCACCCCATTCCTAAGAGGTCTGTAAGGGGCATGCATAAGAGCACCAGTGTGCCTACCGTCCCTGTCCTAATGTTTCTTCTATTTGTATCTATTTTATGTATCCGATCCATGCTTATACTTATTACCAAATACGTTCTTGACAAAAAAAAAAGAGTCTTGAATTAATGTGTGATCCTTTCTTTTTTCTAACCTAATAACCTTTGAAACAGTACGATCCTACTGTAGCATTTCTCTAAGAATTGTATACTTGATAAAAGAGACAAAGATGGCACATTAATAGAAATCTCTTTGAATGAAAAATCTGTTTCAAGAATACTGGAACAGCAACATTGACTTTAGATTTTATTTTGGCTAAATAGGAAATTCCATGTTAATTTACAAACAGCAAAACCTGCATTCATTTCATAATGCTTTAATCCACAGCCATTTTTTTTACTCTTTAGTTTTATTGATTTTTGATATCTACAAAGTTTGTTCAAAGCTAGTTCTAACATTAATTTGAGACTTATCCCTTCCCTTGATATCTTGAGGCTTTTGAGTCAAAACCAAGGGAAACAGGTGAGTGATTTAGGCTGCAATACTATACGCATCTATCTGAGGCTTAGTTTTCTGCAGGCCTATATTCCATTACACTGTATGTCTATACAGTGTGTCCCAGAGCCAGGTTATAACTTCAGTATATTCAAATAGAGAAGTCTGTTCCCTACAGACTGTTCATGTATTTTTAGTAGGGTTTTAAGCAGGGGTGGGCTTCAAAAATATTAGCAAGGGGTTCTCTGCCTGGTTGCTGGGTGGGCGTGCTCCCAAGCCATGTGCTCCCCGAGCCTCTGTGTGCATCCTGAACTTACCTGCATCCAAAACGGGCCACGTGGGGACTCCTGGGAGGGGAGGGGCAGGGTGGTTGGGGCCAGCCAGGAGTGGAATTTGGGGGGTTCTCCAAACTGCACAGAATCTTAACTAGAGATTCTTCCAAACTTTTGCGAACCTCAAGCAGCCCATCCCTGGTTTTAAGCATATATTCTGAAGCCTTCCCTGCTAGTAGCATGAGAGCACTTTTGCTATAGGAGAAAGCAAGGTAGACCATTTTCCCCTCCACATGTGACCCAGTCTGTAAGGATTAGAACAAGGCCCCCCAGCATCCTCGCTGGCTGAGGAATTCTGGTGGTTGAAGTCCACAAGTCTTAAAGTTGCCAAAATTGGAGACCCCTGGATTAGAAGGTCAGATGAATAAAGCGTAATAAAACAATTCCTGGAATTCTAGTTTTACTATGGTTAAGTGCAGATTTCTACCTTTGTAGACCCAAAGATAAGAGATAAAATGTACAGGAAACATTTCTCTCAACCCATTGAATTGAAAACCAACCTGTTTTTTTTTAGTAACAGTTTTATGTTCTGAATCAATGAATGAAGTCATAGCAATTATTTGCACAATGATTTGCCTTCTTCTGGTGATGAAACCTTTTTCTTCTTCAAGGAAAGAAGTGATTGTTCTTCTCCAGATAATAATTTCTATGAAGTTGCAATCATGTTGATTGACAGTGGTAAGAAACAAAGGCAAGTGTTTATGATCTTCCTAGAGGGTTTTATTTTTTTCATTTTAGTTGATAAACTGGTATTAAATCACAATCCTATTGCAAACAGATAAACCCTATCATTAATATAGTAATATAATAGTAAAGTGAATCATATAGAAGGCTCATCACTACCTAGTAGTAAAGTCTACTAATTTGCAGTGGAGTTAAAGTAACATACTCTAATATTCCTACTAAGCCTCCTGACATCATTGATTAATCTTAGAATATTAGGTGATGGATTGTGATTCCCAAGTAACCAGGAGAGCATAATGTCTTTCTTCCTTCCTTCCTTCCTTCCTTCCTTCCTCCCTTCCTTCCTTCCTTCCTTCCTTCCTTCCTTCCTTCCTTCCTTCCTCACAACAGTCCAACACTGTGGCTCTTGTACTCTAGGAGGTGAAGATAAAGAGTTTCGCTCTGCAGCAGCTCCTAATTTAAAAAGACAAGGGGAGAAAACAGAATCCTTATGGGAAAGATCAGGCCTGGTAAGGCTTGAACCTAGTCCTTTAAACTCCAAAGAAAGTGAAGGGGGCTAGGGAAATGATGGAGAACTTCACCACAAATATTATCCAGGCACCATGTCCTCCCACTGGGGATCAAAGGAGATGCTAGGTTTTGTTTAGGGTTTCAGAGGTCACATCTATCTATCACAGTGGACAGGGGTATTCACCAGAGATACCAGAGTTGTTACATCTTTGTTGTTTCTGTATATGTGCTAGTTGCCCACTATTTCTTAAAATAATTCCTGTAGGGTTTTGTTTTTTTTTAATGCGTAAAGCTTATTCTCTAAATGTCTTTTTGAATTGCTGTTATGTCTATCTGGTGTGCTGCTGTGACCATGGTTAAGTCACATAGAATCATGCATATAATTTCAGGGCAGGAGAAAGCATTCTAATCACATTTAGGAAGTGTCATGATATCATTCATGTGTAAATCTGCTGTCAAGACAGGGCAAGTTAGAAATGCAAATTAAGTAAAGTCACACGGAAGGTAAAAAAAATGGTGTTTATTAAAACGTTAATGTAAGGCTAATATGAATAGGCAAGAAAATATGGAAGTGCAATGAGTACATTAATTATCGATAAGAAATGAAACTACAAGATAAGATTATTCGAAGTTCTCATTAAGGCAGGTCCATGATCCAAATCTCAATACTTTACCCTAGCTTCTTAGGTCTGTAATTGGTGCTGACTATACAGATATGTTTAGTACATATCTTGTTGCTCAGAAATCCATGGGTAAAATGAGAGAGCCCAACAGCCGTGCACTAATATTGAGATGATTGACAGTTCCTTAGTTTCAGATACATAGTTACATTAAAGCTGCTGAGTAAGAGGAAACCCTAGAAGCTGAGATATACCCATCCATTATGGATTATGCATCTAAAAGACATACCCCTATAAGTTGCCCCAGCCTTCCCTTGAATAACTTTGCAGATTGATGATCTGCTTTAAGCATGGTCTACTTATGGAACAGGACCTTGAAGGTTGAACACTTTCCAAAAGAGATGCATGAAACCCAAGAGCTTCCTTGTTCATTTATTGGTCTTCCCGGTAGTAAGAATAGCAGGTGAGTCAGAGGACAAGCAAGCACCCTGAATGTATTCATCATCTGTACTATACATTCCAACAGGAACAGGTGCAACCACAGGGGGAACATGAAAAAATTATATATTTTTTTTGGTAGAGGAAGGAGGATTTAGCAGAAATCCAAAGCAGTTGGATCTCATTTGGGTCTGAAATGATAGCTGCTGGTCAGAGTTTCATATCCTTCTTGGGAAAAATGCCCACATCTAAGGGCCATACTCATCTTTCCTGCATTTTTGACCCAGCAAGCAGCAACTGCAATGAAATGTGGTTTTTTTAAATGCTCAAAAAGACATGTGAGGTCTTGGAAAGAAAAAAAAAACCTGGAAATGTTGCTAGCCCAAGGATGACTGTTCATCTGAACTACTCAAACTACATGTGCAAATTAATCTTGACTCGGAGATGAGCAAAATATTAAGTTAAACACATAGACTTGAGTACAATATTCATGGCTAAGCAGTTCCTTGATAATATTCCACTTTCAGACCAAAAATCTAATTTGCCAGTCTGCCATTTAATAATACAATTGATTAATGTATCAAAAGGCCCAGGGAATATGGGCATATTTTAATAAAACTAGCAGATGTAGTGGTTGAACTCTTCCTAATTTTGAATATACTGCCACATTCTGTAACATATTCTATGATGTGTTAGGCAATCCCAGCCATGTAGAATTCTAGCTTCTGCCTTTTCTTTTCTTTCTTTCTTTTTTTAATTTGTTCTTCACCACCTCATGCTTAGCAAGCATTTCTTACAATGTGTTATTTAAACCTTTTGTGCTGAAGCTTTAGTTCTGATAGGGGTCAGGAATTTTGGTTTAGCACTGAAGACTGACCCTGCTGCGATAACCACAAATTGTGTGGAGACCAACAGTCTTTACCAACATCATGATTCATGGAGAACCATCAGAACAGACAAGTTGTTTTGAACACTCTTGCAATCTCTTTCCTTTTATTTAATTTATGACTTGTTCATCAATGCGATGACCTCCCCTGTGCAGGAGAGATGAAAGCGGGAGAGAATCTATTAACATTCTGCCTCCCTCTAGCACATTAGAACAAAGTGCTTATAATAGGTGAGAGAGGAGATGAAGCAGAACAGACAATCAGATGCCTCAGATTTTGATATGCCTCAAGATACTGGTTGAGTCAAGTAATCACAAACATCATAACAATACACTTTGTTGGAAAGATGTGCAAGCTTTAAAACATCACAAGAGTCATCTTTGGAAATATGAGTGTATTTAGAGTCTGCTTTGAACAGGGTCCATCCTAAAAAGTGACCACTGGTACTTACAAAATGTGTGTGTTACGTAGCATACAATGGTATGGCTTGCAATAGCCAGAGAGTCAAGCTGGGCATGGACTTTCTCATTAATGCCCACAGCATCTGCCCACACAGATATGAGAAAGGAGAAAAGCTGTCGCTAGTTATTGCTCATCCTTCTGAACATTATCGCAATTCTATGTTTACCAGTTCCCTTTCCTCATCCTCACTGCACTCAGGCTGTTGATTGAAATGTTAGCTTCATGGAAGCTGAGGGGGGACATTGTCTTTATTCAAAACTTTGAAGGATGGTGTTATCTTTTTTTAAAAAAAAAGATTAATAATTTGATTTATATGCCGCCCTTCTCCGGAGACTCAGGGCGGCTTACAATGCGTTAAGCAATAGCCTTCATACTTGTGTATATTTATACAAAGTCAGCTTATTGCCCCCACAATCTGGGTCCTCATTTCACCTACCTTAGAAAGGATGGAAGGCTGAGTCAACCTTGAGCCTGGTGAGATTAGAACTTGCAGTAATTGCAGGCAGCTGAATGTTAATCAGTGCCTTAGTCTACTGCGCCACTCAGGCCCCTAGCCTTCATTGGCAGGCTAACTCATTAGATTATCAAAATAGAATTTTTCAGGTTTGATTTCCTCTTTTGCCTATAGAGCCAGCTATGACCCCAACATAACCCCTATATGACCCCATAGGAATCTGACAACAGCCAATAGAATACATGTTCTTGAACAGGAACAGGAAGCTCAAGTGCAAAGCGAAAAAGAAGGTATAAAACCACCCACTCTCAACTCCATGTTGTCAGCTGCACCAGAACCAAATGTGGTTCTGCTTCATCATTAAACTATCTTTCCAATCAGCCTTCATGTTTCCAGTGTCTTTCTCCCAGCTTGGAACTGAACCAGATGGATATTTCTTCCCACCTTCCCTGCCCTTCCCTTCCCTGCCCTGCCCTTCCCTTTCTTCTGCTTAATTTTGCCAACCCTTGTTTGTTATATTCTCCTATTGTAATTTTTCCACTCCTATATTGTGGCACATGTTTGCATTAAATTGCAGTCTCATGCCAAGCACCTGGCAAATGCTCTCCAGTCTTTTTAGTATTTCTGAGCTGCTAATCCTGTTTGCAACTCCTGCTTGTTTTATTACTCCCTGTTGCACAGTTGAGGGATTAGTGATGAATACTTATTTAGTTACCCCCTGAATAGCATTTCTTAATTTCCCCCATGTCAGTATTTGTTCCCATAGGGGGAAGGGGACTTTAATTACAAGTTTCCTCCTATTTGTCTTTACTGTCATCTAAAATAGGATTTGTTTGTGGTTGCTTTCCTCTTTCATACAGAGGGGGGGAAAAGACCTTGAGTTGATTAAGTCTGAATTCCTTTCCTCACTTACAGTATGTGGGAGAAAGTTCCATGGAATTCAGTGGGTTGAATTCAGATGTGAAATCAATGGGGACTTTGGGACTTGGCATTCCATCTTTACTTGATCTGTAATCTTCCAGAGGAGAATGCTGCTTCTGGAGCAAGTTAGGGTAGTCTGATTAAGTTTAGATTAGATCCAGCTTTCTTGGCAGATAGCATTGCACTATAAAAGCTTCTCTTCACTGACAGAATTATAGGGCTATCCAGGGCAGAAAGTTATATTGGCATGAGAAGATTTCCAGAGCATGTTTGTGCCATGATCAGGTGCTAATGGGGACATAAGATAAAGACTCCTTTGATCACTAGTCTATGACTTAGAAAAAAGTATACAAAAACATCTAGCACCTGCAGAGATAAAGGTCTGGTATGGCTCAATGTTTTGCTTGAAAGCATTTACTTGTAAGTAAACATTATATGAAGACTTGGGCCTTAGTGGAGGGCTTTGCTGATAATATGATGTATTATTTATTGCCCGGACTTCTGTTTTAGTTCTGATGCTGCTTAGGTGCAGAAAAATATATGACTTACTTGTACGGCTAAAGAATGCCATCCCAAGATTCATTTATTCCTCTTTGGGATATGATTTTGAATTTGGCACCTTAGCTTCTTCTTGTTAAACATACTTAAAGAAAACTGTACAAATGCAATTTGCTTGGTTAGAAACATGTCAGGAAGAAAGGCTGACTACCCATCTTTGGCCCAAGGTCTAAAGATAGGCCTCTGATATTCACTGATGATAGCATCTGCCATCTTGTGGTGAGCCACTAGTGCCTTGTTCCAAGGCCCACCATTTTCTTGACTGCTTGGAGGCTGTGCCAACCAGTTTGCCACTTAAAGAACGAGCACTTAAATCTTAATCACCAGTGGTATGTAATCTTGTAAGTAAAACCCTGAGCTAAAATACTATTTGATATGTTAATAATTACCACCCTTTTAAGTTTGTTCGAGCTTTGATATTTTCAACAGTATTGACAGAGTTTCTATTGAAAAATAGCCCTTAAAATCTGAAGAAAGAAATCTTTGAATATGACTGAGACAATAATAATAATAAAAAACACCTGGCAATTGTGAAACACAGCCGCCCAACTTTAATCTGAGTAGAATTATTTTCTACTTTAATAATAAACATACAACCATACAAAGGCTAAAGGTTCAGATATGGATATCACCAGCCTATATCCACTTCTGCCACTCTTTAATAATTAAAATCCTTTTGATTACAGAGAAAATGAAATGGCTTCAATCTGAGTTACCAGGTTAACTGGATTGTGGATTAACCAGGGGAAAAAAAACCAGTTGCATCAATAAAAGCACTTACGTTGAAGCACCAGGTCAAGCCTAAGGAAATTGGACTCTTGATTGGAAATCACCTAGATTTTGGTATTGTTATGTATTGTATATAGTTGTCAGTTGAATTCTCAGTCTGGTCCTCTGTTGGAGCGGGGAAAATATTCTCTCCTGATTGGTTGTGGGCTGATCAGCTTCCCTATAAAAGGAGCTGTGTCAGCCAGGGAGCAACAGTTGCCTCACAGGCAGTATTGAATAAAGAACTGTTAGAAATCACTCTGGCCTCACATCCATTCTTCACCCAGAACATAACAAGTATAAAGATGTATTGTTATATAAATGTTTAAATTAAAATAAATTTAAAAAATAATGAAGTGCACCACCCAACAAGTGCATTTACTTACATTTTTCTTTATACTTACACTTGTTAAACAGCAGAATGGTAAATAAAACTATACATTATAATTGAATAAACTATAGGTTACACTGATTATTCCATAAATATCAATCAGTTTTTCCCTATGTATTGCTATGATGTTTAACCTTTAGGAGCATGGAAGTCTCATGAATAAATTATCTGAGAAAACCAATTTTCTTTCTGTATGGATGTTTAAACTGTTACTAGGAACAAGAGAATACTTTAAAAAAAATCTTTTGGTTTTGGTTACCTGCAGGTTCAATTTGGAAGATGCCCAGTCCTTTTAGTATGTTTCCTGCAGAGTGTACCATTGCTACAATCCAATGTGTTTGGGGAAATAATAACACTTGATTAATAGTGTTCAGTGTGGTCGAAGGAAAAATAATTAGAAAATGTTTTGTAAGCACCTCAAGAATATAATCCTTTGGCAGAAAATATCAAGCAGCCTGTCAGCATCAGCAATATCACAAGCTGACTCATGTGTTGATGAGATAAAGGGAAAGAAAATCACGCCCATGCTGGGCCTTGGTTGCCAGAATTAAATTATTGTTGCAATGTTGTTAATAAATGCAATTTTTCAGAGCTGAATTGCTCCAGCTTTGAACCCATCAGAAGAGGAGAATAGCTAATAATGGGTTCCTTTCCAGGTCCTTTCTTAATAAATAATGCTGATAATTCCAATTAAATCTTGGCTAGCACCCCCAAAGGTTCCTGCCTAAAACCCAAAAGCCACTGCTGGTGATGAATATTGATCAAGAGGAAGGAATCCGTGAGCCTTGTAATGTTGCTGAAGTACAGTTTCCAGCAGCTCCAGGCAAAATGATCCGTAATTGAAAGTTATTGGGTTTTGTAGTACAGTGGACTAGCAAGAGGTTTTTCAGTTTAATTAACTCAGGTTCCTGGAAGTTGTAGTCTAATGATTTGGGAAATGATGGACCAGTGCCTATTTCTTATGCTTGCTTACAACCATTTTTATCGAGCAATGGATGTATCTAATGCAAACAGCTCTTGAATGCAACACATATTAAAAATTTTTCTTCTCTTCCATGCACTAAGTCTTAAAACGTTACTTGCATTTGGGAGCATTGTTGTTGTTATTGAAAAGTGACCCATAAATTAAGTCTATTAGCAATAGTGACTTATAATTGGCTTTCCATAAAGATTATGACATTCCATAAAGATTGTGTTACAGCTTGGATCAATTTTGCTGGTGAGTTTTTACTTTAGCAAAAGAAAAGAAAAACTCTTTCTCTTGAAGAATAGAATATCTAGAAAGTTTCTCATATGCCCCAGGAGAGAGTCAGTAAAGATTTAATGGAACGTTGAATAAATGTTTCCTAGCATACCTTGGAGGTACCTTAATTATCTTAAAGGTAATAGTAAGGATTCCTACTCCATATTTGGTTCTTTGAGGAGTTGGTTCATCTATTGGTCCAGCCAGGGACAAGAACCTACGTAAGCTATGCATGGGTGACTGACAGCAGTTTGTGAGATAGGAAAGGGACTTAACTTTTCCATAAAATCTAGTGCTATATGGAAGAGAACAGTATTTTGCCATAACATTCTAGAGTCTCAAGGCTTAAATAGACAACCTCATTATCTCAGTTAAACCTCTACGTCAGATGATATTTTTCCATGGTCCTGGTCCTGACTCCCACAATATTATTTTAATGGGTTATTTTAATCTCCTGCCAAAGACATCAGCTTTCCCCAGCCTTCACGGATAGGATGTCTGTCTACACTTGCTCCTTAAGGCAAGAACATTGTCATTTTGTTTTCCTTCTGGGAGTAAAGTTGTTGTGAGTGGGCATATTAGTCAGTCAAAGGAACATGCTGAAGGCATCCGTTGTACAGGCTGTCAAAGCATTCTCTCGTAGGTATCTTTCATTTAGTCAACAACTGTGATGGCAAACCAAAAATCTAATTCCCTGGAAAATGCAATGTGAGCAGGAGAGTAAGGAAATAGTTATTGTGCACCTAGGATCTTGAGTAGACCTAGTCTACCTCTCCTGATAAAGAGCCTTTTTCTGGAATCACAGGTACTCTTGGCTGAGGGCACATAAGGAGAGATCTCTCTCTCTCTCTGGGAGCTGGTTTTGTCCTACTTGCATGCTTGATTCATTTGTCACATGAACTCTTAAGTGGGATCCACAGAGCATCTGCTTTATGATATCAGGAAAAGGGTTACCATGGGTAACCGATCCTTTAAGTAGCTCATCATTCCTGTGGCAGCTCAGTATGACAAGAGTCTCTGAGGAGAGAAAACAGGTGGAGTGTTGCACTTTGAAAAGATTCTGGTTCCACCTTCAGGGACATCAAGAATTCCATTCATGATCTGTGAGACATCAAAACCCTTTGGGGAGAATGGAGCAATATTGCAGAAGAAAGCTTTATATGACACTTCTCACTGTTTCTACGAGGCTGAAGGGTCAGTGTAAAAATAGGGTAGACTTTAGAAAAAGCCACTCACTCTTCATTCCTATTGAAGTCAATCTGGAACAAGGTTATCATATCTGCACTGTAAACATCCAGGTGACTATTGGAAGAAACCTCTCTTTCTCTTTGCTGCCATCTAATGTTAATCCAGACTTTTCAACCTAGATGTGGTATGAAAGGTTTTTCATAACTAATATGGGTTTTACTGATTTCAGCTGCAGTGAAAAATTCAGTAAGTCAATCCACTGATCATTGAAACAGTAAAATTTAATTCAGTTTAGCTTTTAAATGACTTCAGTCCATACCTCTTGAATTGTGAGCTAGGTTGTCCTATAAAATCTTTGCTAGATTGGCAGCTGGTGCTTTAGAAAGCATGCATTCCCACCTTGGTTCCTTTATAAGACAGCTTAGGCCAACATACACTATGCGGTCCCATGGAGAATACATAAAACAGTTTGCTTATATTGGTGAAAGAATATATACTACAGATACTATGGCAGCTTCCAAATCACTGGAAGGCTCTCACATTTGCTGTGGCTGAAAGAGAGCAGAAGTAAGAGGTTGAAATTGTAAAGAAACAGATGTTAACAATGGAAGAAATGTTTCAATAATGTGAGCTATTTAACAATGCTTCAAGTAGCAATTAACTCATGGGAAGTGATGGATTCTCCTTCTCCAGCGTCATAGACTAAGTCTCAATCCAGAGAGGCATAAAGTTGGATTTTACATTGAGTAGAAGTTGGGGGGGGGAGACTTGCATAATTTCTTTCCAGCCGCTGTATTTAAAAGAGCTAAGTAGAGATTGGAAATCAAGTCTTTCATAGTCTTAAACTAAGCTCTTCCAGATGCTCCAAAGTAGGATAGGCCAGTTTCTAAGGCCCAAATAAATAAATAAATAAAACAGCACAACATGATTTCTGAAATCATCAGCTTTGGAATCCATTGCACTTTCTCCCTGTTTTTGAACTTTTCTCATACTCAGGACTTGGAAAGGCGTTTTGTTTTTTAAGGATTTTTGTTTTTCAGGAATGATCAATATGTTCCTCTTCTATTTATATCACTTATATAAATCATTTATATCACTTCCTGGGGAAAAAAAACCCTCATTTCGGCACCATACTTAGATTCTATTTTTTTCTTCTTTTTTAAAAATAATAAAGTTTCCTTTTCTTTCCCTACTTCATTTAAAATGCAGAAAGAAAACTAACTAAGGAACTGGACACCAGTACTCTAAGGGAAATAGACTGCATGTTTTAATAGAGTTTTAAAATGATCATTCTGAATGCTAATTTTACAGTTTCTTCATTTAGACTATTTTTGCAATTATGGATGGGAAGGTAGGAAGTGAGAGATATATTCTCTCCAATGCTCACAGCATCAAGCAGATATTTTCTTCTATACCAGGGGCAATAATGCAAGACATTCCTGAAGCCAGTTTCAGCTTCTGGCAATCCAGGTCAGGTGCCATTTGGTTTCTCATTGACACAAACACAGAAGCACTTACAAACTGGGAACCCTTTGGACAGAAAAGATTCTCCTCCATTAACCTCCTGACAGAATTGACCCAGGGGTGAAATCCAGCAGGTTCTGACAGGTTCTGGAGAACCGTAGCGGAAATTTTGAGCAGTTCGGAGAACCAGCAAATACCACCTTTGGCTGGCCCCAGAGTGGGGTGGGAAGGGAGATTTTGCAATATCCTTCCCCCAGGAATGGGGAGGGAATGGAGATTTTGCAGTATCCTTCCCCTGCCATACCCACCAAGCCCCACCATGCCCACCAAGCCCTGCCCAAAGAACCGGTAATAAAAAAAAATTAGATTTCAGCACTGGATTGACCTTTGGAAAATGAAGCATAAGGCCATCTTAATACTAAGAAGAAAGATAGGAAAAAAATGACTTCTGCGATCATATGACCCTTAGCTCCATTTTTCTGCCCTACAGACCCCTCAAATATTGCATTGCTAAAATGTTACCTTAAAACCATAGAACCCCATAAGAACCCAAAATTATAAGGGGGTGGGAAATCTTTCCTAAAGTTAACATGTTTCTACTGTAGCTCTTGGAGGCCATTTTTCAAAAATAAATAAATAATTTGCATCTGTGTTGTCACTGCTGTAGAACAGCAAAGGAGAAAATGGAGAGGAAATTGGTGGATGATTTCAATAAAAGGTTAGCAATCATGACCTGAATGATTGAGAATCTAAATTGATTGAGAATTTCCATAGAGACTTGTCATTTATTTATTATCAGCAAAAGTCCAGTAACGACTGATAACTGATTATCTATCCTAATCTTGATTGAATAAGCCAATCTTGTATTCCTTCCTTATACTTTTAACAATCATAATCTTCAACTCATTCAAGTAATTGCTATTTGCTATTCCTTCCTACTTATCTTCTATTACCTCACCCTTCCATAAGCAGCAAAGAGATCCCTAATATATACTATATATAATATAGATACTGAAGTTCCTACTTCAATTTCAGTTTGTGAGGTGCAAATAAGGCCTTTTGAAATAAAGGCCCCATCTCCTTGTTAGAGACATTATTAGAAGGGGGAAGACTGCTTTTTTATATTAGTTTTTCTCCTAATTGGCTATTATCTGTCTAAAATCTCCCACAGGTAACCCTGAGACTCTCTTGTGCTGAATTTGAGAAAAAGTTACTTTGGATGAACTGGACAGAATGATAGATGGGGAAAAGATTATTTTGTCACTCCATTTTGTTTGGCCATGAGACAAGGTGGGGGAGTTGTCAGGAAAAATAGACATTACCTAGTTGAATAATGAAACCTCTGCAAGCAAGCCGCTCAGTTCTGAGAAGCCAAACACTTCACAAAATAAATGATGCTGAACTTTGTATAAATCAGTTTAATCTATTCCAGCAAGGAAACTACTCAAGCCCATGAAGTTTGGCCTCTGGCTCTCCCTTGTTTTAATTTTTCTTGCATATATATCCTATTGTTTGGACCTATGTACATTCCAATGGATTGCACCCAGAATTCCATTCACAGGATAATCCCTTTTGGAAAGAAGGTGATTTGCATCATTTTTCCTTTTCCCCTCATAACTTCTGAGAAGCTGCTTTGAAGGACTGATGGACCCTTCAGGGTACAGTGGAAAATGTAGGAGTTGTCAGGGTGCGATTATGTTGTGGTTGAAGTAGGGACCGATGCACGCATAAAGACAAGCTATTGAGAAGCCATCCTTGAGAGAGAATGGTTACATTAAGTTGACAAGCCTCTCCAAAGGAGACCCTTCCTTCTCCCTTTTTCAAACTAGGAAATGTTTACATTTGGGCAGTTCCTATAAATATATTCTGGGCCACAAGCAGTAATATGAAAAGGCTGATCCAATTTCACAGAAAGTAGCAAAGGGATGAAATTTAATATATTCAGCTTGGAAAGGTTGAATATAAACAACACTTTTTGCATGAAATTATCCATTTGCTGTGTAGCTTTAGATTTGTTCATATTTCACAACAGAAACTCACTTATGCCTGTGGCTCTTTGGAATTTTCTTTTCCTTTTGGGAGAAATTCCTGACTATTCTCTATTTCTCATGAGTTTGCTATTGTGTAAATCCCCAGAGAACTTTAAGCCTTGAAATGAATTATAAACAAGAAGGAGCACAAGGACGTCCTCAGAAAATAGTGTGCAATAGCTGGTAGCAAAATCTTTTGTGACCTCCAAATTATATTTCTTCAAGATTCGGTGCTATAAATATACGACTTCTTTCAAGGATTGGTGCAATTATAAAGGACCCAAGCCTAGGTCCCCATGAATAGGGTTGTTGTCCTAAATTCACAGGTGTCCATGATTGTATGTGTGTGGGGAAAAAAACACAAGCTGACAGCTGTGATCAATCAAAGCCATGCCCTTTTGTTAGGGCCAACTTTTTTGACACCACACCCTCCCATATGGATGCCCTGCTTAAGTCTATTTCTGGTTCCTTTTACTTTCTAGTGTCTTTACTCATAGTATTTTCTGGCCCCTTTTCACATTAAATTGCCGAATTTTTAAAATCTACATGAAAAAAAATACGTATTTTGAACATATATGCTCTAAAAATATTTCCTTAATTGTGTATTGGTTGCTTTTTTACAAAGAGGGCTGTGAAAATATTTACAGACTTTTTGCATCCTGGACATAAACTGTTTCAACTCCTACCCTCAAAACAACGCTATAGAGCACTGCAAACCAGAACAACTAGATACAAGAACAGCTTTCCCCCAAACGCCATCACTCTGCTAAACAAATAATTCCCTCAACACTGTCAAACTAGTTACTAAGTCTGCACTGCTATTAATCTTCTCATCATTCCTATCACCCATCTCCTCCCACTTATGACTGTATGACTGTAACCTTGTTGCTGGTATCCTTACGATTTATATAGACTGTTTCCTAATATGATTTGATTGCTTATTTGTTCCCTATGACTATCCTTAAGTGTTGTACTTTATGATTCTCAACGAACGTATCTTTTCTTTTATGTACACTGAGAGCGTATGCACCAAGACAAATTCCTTGTGTGTCCAATCACACTTGGCCAATAAAAAATTCTATCTATCTATCTATATATAGAGAACTCTACAGAACATTTGAGGGACGCAAAAGCCAGTGGATAGCAAAGTGTGAGCCTCACATTAATTCTGGAACTCCAAAATAAGATCAGGCTGCACTAGAATTGACTAAGCTGTGATCCCTTAAATTTCCCTTTCGCTGCCTGGCCAAGAGCCTCTGATTACCTGCTACTTAATCCCTTTTTCAAAACTGGAGATCCTCAGCCTGAGCATTCTGCCTGCAAAGCATTCTGGAACCTTTCCCTGATCATGTTAATAGCTTAATGGTTGCCTCTTCCTGGCATGCAAAATACTTTCTATAACAAGTTAGCATGGACTTTAATAAGATTACTTTACAAAGGCATTTTCTATTCTTGCCAAAGAGCATAAACTTTTTTTTTATTTAAAAGTTTTATTAAAAAGAGCATAAACTTGATCTTACAAAAGTTTTGTATTTATACAGTCTTGATACAATGGTCCTAGCTATTTAATATACAAGCCCACATGTTTCACTTCTTGTTTCTTCCATTTTTTAATATTAGGAGCACGTAGATATGATACATAGGTTTGTACCAATTTGGGGGGCATATTGTTTACATCAACTTTTCTTTAAACTCCATGTAGCTTTATTGAATCTATGAATTTTCTGTCGGTGTGAACAATCAGTGAAAATGTTTGCTTTCAGAAGTGGTTTGTGCTCCATCACTGGAGGCTTTTAAGAAGAGATTGGACAGCCATTTCTCCGGAAACATATAGGGCAGTGATGGCTAACCTTTTTGCCATCGCATGCCAAAAGCAGGGGGAGCGTGGTGGGGTCACACACACACACGTGCCCACATCCATAATTCTATGTGCCCTGCCCCCCCCTTTTGGCACACGATGGCATGGTGGGCCCGTTTTTTGCTCTCCTCAGGCTCCAAAGCCTTTCTAGGAGCCTGGAGAGGGCAAAAACGGCCTTCCCCACCCCACCAGAGGCCCTCCGGAGGCCGGTAACAGTGTGTTTTCTGACTTCTGGTGGCCCCAGAAGGCCTGAAAATCAGCTGGCTGGTATATGCATGTGTGCCAGAGCTGAGCTCGCGTACCCACCGATATGGCTCTGCGTGCCACCTGTGGCACCCGTGCCATAGGTTCGCTATCACGGATATAGGGTCTCCTACTTAAGCTGGGGTTGGACTAGAAGACCTCCAAGGTTCCTTCCAATTCTGTTATTTCTTCATTCTGTAATCCTGTAGTTCTGAACTATGTGATCAATTCACAATTGACCTGAACTTTGTAGACATACTTCTAAAATAACAAAGGGAAATTCTTAGTTTCTGATGGAAGGCACCTGTTGTTACAACTAGATTTTAAGAGTTGGGATAGGTTTGAATCCAAGGACCCTGTGATTAGATTCATTTGGAGGAATTCCACTTATTATGTACCCTATTTTGTTTCAGAAGCAGCTTGAGTTAGCATTCTAGCTAAAGTCTTCTTACACTATTGGACTATAAATCATGGTTAACAGAAAGAAACTAATGTTAATTGCCCAAGTATTCTTTTTTTCTGTAATGGACATTGAATTTTGTGGTACTATATCTGTATCTGAACATTCAACACATTCTTTGGTTCAGTCTTTGTAAACAGCAACAGCTCATGCCCCTCATTTCCCAATCGTACCATAACTAATCACAACGATCTACTACATGTCGATTTCACAGAAGATGCCGTTGAAAAGGCACTATGCAATCTAAAACCATCTCTATTGATTGGCCCTGATGGATTATGTGTCTACTTCCTAAACATTCTCTCAACCACCATAGCAGAACCACTTAGCATAATCTACGAAATATCTTTCAGAACCAGCTCCTTACCTAATTTATGGTCATTAGCCACAGTCATCCCTATCTTCCAAAAAAGGTGATCTTAGCCTAGTTGATAATTATAGACCAATCTCATTATGTTGTATCACCTACAAAGTCATGGAATCAATCATAAACCAATCCATTACCCTCTACGTAGAGACTAACAACCTACTCTCTAACAAGCAGTTTGGCTTCAGAAAAAAAATATCCTGCAATCTGCAACTATTACACTGCAAAAACGTATGGACTTCACAACTCGACCAGGGTAAAGCAATAGACACAATTTATATAGACTTCTGTAAAGCCTTTGATTCAGTGGTACAAGACCAACTACTTCTAAAACTAAAATCTTATGGCATTTCCAGATTCCTGCATAAGTGGATAGCTGCATTCCTATCAAACAGACAGCAAGTAGTCAAAATAGGGAATGCCTTATTAAACCCTGCGGTGTCCCCCAAGGTAGCATTTTAGGACCCACACTCTTTATACTTTACATAAATGACCTTTGCGATCATATTGTAAGCAACTGCATTGTCTTTACTGATGATGTAAAACTATTCAACACTATTGACAATTCTACAAAAAGTCCTTGATTATGTGCCAGAATGGTCAAACAATTGGCTACTCCAAATTTCAACCAACAAATGCTCTGTCTTACACATTGGCAAAAAAAATAATAAATCAGAACACAAAATACAAGCTGGGCAGATACGACCTAGTAGACGACCCTCAATCTGTCAAAGACCTTGGCATTCTCATCTCAAATGATCTAAGTGCCAGAGCTCACTGTAACAGTATTGCCAAAAAAGCATTAAGAGTTGTTAACCTAATCTTGCATAGCTTCTTCTCTGGTAATATTGAACTGCAAACTTTTGCCAGACCAATTCTTGAATACAGCTCATCTGTCTGGAACCCACACTGCATATTGGACATTATACACTTGAACGAGTCCAGAGATACTTCATGAGAAGAGTCCTCCACTCTTCTGGTTGCAACAAAATACCTTATGCCACCAAACTTGAAATTTTGGGCTTAGACAACTTAGAACTCTGCTGTCTTTGGTCCGACCTAAGTGTAGTACATAAAATCATCTGCTACAATGTTCTTCCTCTCAATGAATACTTCAGCTTCAGCCAAAACAATACAAGAGCACACAATAGATACAAACTTATGGTAAACCGCTCCAAACTTGATTGCAGAAAATACAACTTCAACAACAGAGTTGAACAGAGTTGTCAATGCCTGGAATGCACTACCTGACTCTGTGGTTTCTTCTCCAAACCCCCAAAACTTTAACCTTAGACTGTCTACTGTAGACCTCATCCCATTCCTAAGAGGTCTTTAAGGGGCACGCATAAGTGTGCCTACCGTCCCCGTCCTAATGTTCCCTTTTATTCGTATCCATTCCACGTAATCATAATCATGTTTACACTTGTATCTGTTATCTAATACATGCTTGATGAAAATAAATAAATAAATAAATAATTAAAATAAATGAACTTATTTCTATGTCTCATATGTTTTGCATAGTAACAGCAGGAGTTAATTTATTGAAACAAACATTGAATAACAACAAACTCTTAATATGTCAGAGGAACAGTCCAATATCCTGATATTCTAGAGCAGGGGTCTCCAACCTTGGCAACTTTAAGCTTAGAGGACTTCAATTCCCAGAATTCCCCAGCCAGCAAAGTTGCCAAGGGTGGAGACCCCTGTTCTAGAGTATATAATGTTGATTTCACGATCAGTGATCCTTACTATCTTGCTCCCTGCTTCCTTTTGTGAAGACAACATCTGCAAAATTGGGATGTTATAAATGTTCTGTCACTAAGCAATGTTCTTACCCCCAGTGTGTGCAAAAGTCAGAAAACACAATGACTGTATTTCACAATTGTAAAAAACAACAAGTGAGGTCAATAACTGCCAAACCTCGTATTAAAGGTAGAAATGTTTATGTTGTGGCTAAAAAGAATCTGTCAAATATATCAATCACAAACCACAATGTTTCAAAACAGAGAGCATATTTTCTCTTTTTTCTTTTGCTAGTTATTCTAAGTGCACTCAGAGTATATGAGGAGATGCTTTAACCTGTAGTGAGGAAGAACATGTGGTAGTTCTTTAACCCCTTCTCGGTTACTTGCTGTGAATTATGCATGCAGAAATAATTCTGCTTTCCTGTGATTGCCCTAAAGTGTCTAGAACAGTGATGGCTAACCTTTTTGCCATCGCGTGCCAAAAGCGGGGGGACTGCAGGGAGGTCGTGCGCGCACATGCCCACACCCATAATTCTATGCACCCTGCCGCCCATGCATATGCACGTGATCCACCTGCACTCCCCCCACTTTTGGCACGCGATGGCACAGTGGGCCTGGTAGGCCCGGTAGGCCCATTTTTCACCTTCCCCAGGCTCCAGAGGCTTTCTAGGAGCTTGGGGAGGGTGAAAACAGCCTTCCCCACCACCACCCAGAGGCCCTCTGGAGGCCGGAAACAGCCTGTTTCCCTACTTCTGATGGGCCCAGAAGGCTCGAAAATTGACTGGCCGGCATGCACATGTGCACTGGAGCTGAGCTCGCATGCCCACCGATACGTGTGGCACGCGTGCCATAGGTTCACCATCACGGGTCTAGAAAGATAAGGAAACATTTTAATTTTTTTAAAAACAAATTCACATAATCCACTTGAATATGTGGAATTCTTGCTAGTCCTTGAGTTTGTTTGCTTGCAGATATTTCATTATGCAACTATTGAAGATAAAATTATCATCACACTGATGATATTATCTAGTTGGGTAATGAAATGTCTGCAAGGAAACAGTTAAGCTCAGATAACATTAAGGAAGCACTAAGGACTCCATAATTCAGTCCTGAGCTACAGACATTATTTTCTATTGCCACCTGAATATATTGGTGTGATGGATTGAAAGTGGAGGAATTTTTTTATTTACATAGAATTTTTACCAATGTTGTCCAATAGTATGTAAGGCCCAAACAGTTTCCAGAGCATCCAGCATCCAGAATTTTTTTTCTTAGCATAAAATCTGATGGTGTATTTTAGAATAAACCAAACACTTCCTTAAGGCTAAACATTTAAAGAGGTTAAAATCTTAAGAGAAACTAATTTGAATATTCTATTAATGTACCATAAATATATAAGGAATCCAATTGCCTCCAAAATTCTGCACTTTAGGGAGGCGGGGGGTGGGGGCGGAGATAACAAACATACAACTGCAGTTTCTTCACAGTTCAGCAAGCAGAATCAGCAAGCACTGATTATTTTATTGTCTTGTTTTTGTATAATTTATAGAGCTGGAATTGAATGGAATATGTGGTGTGTGTGTGTGTATAAAGAGAGAGAGAGAGAGAGCGCAATATGAAATAAGCACATTTTTTAAATGACAGCTTTTATGTGTTACTTGTTTGCTTAAATGCTATAGGAGGCAATGAAGTACTGTAAATGCTGTCCTATGCACTTTGGACTTAAGGATCTGTTGATATCTGTAGAAGAAAGGCAAACAGAGCTGGGGGGTGGAGTTAAATGTGTCCTCAACTTAGAGTCTTACATTGCCATAAACAATCCAAATCCAGTTCCTCTTGAAGTCTGTTGCCCCTTATCTAGCACCGATTCAGATTTGAATTTAATTGAATAGATTCCTGTGTATAGGCTTGAATAATAAATCCTTTGTGCTGCAAATTAAATTATGGTCCTGATTCTTTGCACCTAACAGTATCTGCATTACCAGGTTATCGCCAACTTTAATCCATCCAGCAAGGGACTATATCAGGGTTGAAATTCATCTGGTTCTGTCTGGCTCAGGTGAACTGGTAGCAGCAGCTGTGGGAGGCTCCGCCCACCCATGCGGACATCATGTCGCTTTTTTGCAACAATTTTAAGCCTCTGCGCATGCGCAGAAGGCTTTGTGCATGTGTAGCATGCGCACATTTGCGAACCAGTAGGGAAGGTAAGTGAATTTCACCCCTGGACTATATTCCCATAACACTTTATTGGCATCGATTGATTCAGCATACCCTTCCCTTCAGTGGCATCTACGGGCAAAGTGTCTAAATCTGCAAAATAGCAGGCATAGCATAATGTCTGAAGTCCCATTTCTTTTGTCAGGCATAAAACGTTAATACGTGTATCAAAAGGTGAACCTTTGATAGCAATACCACAGCAATACCGATCTTGTAAGAGCTTGATATAGCACGCACCCTGCCAATGCTGCTGATGCTTCCATTCTTTACCCCAGAGAAATTCAGATCCTCTTCATGGGTCTCATTACTCTCCTTCCCAACCCAATAGCGACAGCAACATATATCCATGTTCAGAGCTATTTGAAAAAGCGCTGTCTTGTAAAGTTGCTGTTGTATGATCATTCCACCATCACAATTCACAGCGGGCCTATATTTTCAAAACCACCTCCCCATCCATTTCCCTCAAAGCATCACTTCCCTCACTCCTCTTTCTTTTTCACAAACTACTCACTGCTGTGCATAAACATAGATCCTGGGAAATACGTGTGAATGTTGGAGAGCAGTGGGCAGTTAGCTCATTGTTTCATTTCTTCCTTTTTTGCAGTGGGAATGGATCTTCCTAGACTAATAGCAGCACCAAGGTCTGCCGAAATGACCATGGGTTCAAGCCAGTTTGTTACAGACTGCTTGCTGGTCTGGAGGTGGCTTTATCATTTGTTTTTCTCCAGCTCTTCCCAGATTTTGAATTATCACTCTTTCAGTCCTAAGCATTTAATATATGAGTGAATGTACTGTATGTTGTGTGTTTGTAGGTAAGTGTGTACGCTGGTCTCATGTGTTCACAGTTACTATCAACAAAATATTTTTTTAAACCTGGATTTTCAATAGGAGGTTATCCCTGCCTCTCCTGCTTTTTAACAAGAATTGGATCAGAAACTGTCTGAGATAATATGACAGCTTTCAAAGTAGGCCAATATTATTAACAACATGCTGCAGAAGACACACACACACACACACACACACACACACACACACACACACACACAGAGAGAGAGAGAGAGAGAGAGAGAGAGAGAGAGAGAGAGAGAGAGAGAGAG
>WNWU01000011.1:26308637-26333085 GCA_012654045.1 Ptyas mucosa | reverse complement strand
GAGAGAGAGAGAGAGAGAGAGAGAGAGAGAGAGAGAGAGAGAGAGAGGGTTGCTCAAGCCCTATCCTCACCCCAATCAGGTTTTGTGGCTAAGTTGAGACAGATATTACCAATGCTGTCTATGTTATTGCACATCACATTATTCTAGATTTCATGGCTAGGTATTTCCAGAAGTCTGGCTGCCTCATTTCAGTTGTCTCTCTCCCAAATATATCATTTTCACACAGCACAAAATAATCTCAGAGGCCAAGCCAGCTTTCTGAACAGATTAATTCTAAGTCTTCAGACATGTCTGGTTGAGGGAGGCTGGGAGTCCATACACCTTAAAACGGTCAAGCTTGAAAAACAGTGTTCTACACGGTGTATATTTTACAAAGACTAACTATGACCAATTCAACAACTTTCTGTCCGGGGGGTTCAAGGAACATATTTATACTTCTCCACAAAGAAATAGACTGGCCTCTGGAACTGGTCCTACAGTGGTGTCAAACAGCGCATTAATCTTTATTGCAGGAATCCAGGCTGAAGACTATTGTACAACAGAAAGCACCAGAGAAATCTGTTATCACATTGATTGCACACATTGTGTCCTTGAAGGACTTACTTGTTTTCTCTTTCTCATGTATCCCTTTTCTGTAAATCAGTAACTAGGCAGAACCCTTTGAAAATACCCTGAGCCTCAAGAATAATATGCTTGCGAGCCAACCTTTGGCGTATTTTTGTATTGCCTGAAAAAGCAAGCGCAAAACTTTCACTTGAGAGTTCAATAGAATTTACAACTATGGTAGTTTTAGCTGAGGGCTTTTCTAAACTTTGGCTTCCCACCTCAGATATTATAAAAGCCAGAGAAAAACTTCTACATGCACCTTCTCCTCATGTTTTACCTTACAGAAATTATTCTTAAATATTGACAGAGGCAAAAAAGAAATTAAAGAAGAAAAGAGAGATGGGATCAGGTCCTCCAAGCAACTTGAGATACCAGCCTGGTTTTGATGGGGGAACTCTAGTAGTGAACAGCCGTGGAACTCAAGAGGAACAGCAGAGAGGCTACCACAACAGCCTCTAAGAACGTGCCTCATTTTGTGCAGTGGTAAGGCCTGAAAAGATTTTTTGTCCAAGTTTAGAAGAAACAATCCATCACATCGTGTTTTTCCTTTCCTTTGATCATTCCTTTGGGATCAAGAACCATTCCTGCCTATGTAAGGAAGGTGAGATGGGCAGCAAACAAATTTAATAAATGTATAGATAAAAATAAATTTAAAAAGCATAATGAAACATGAAGCACATTGGAATCTATAGACAACATTCAGGAACCTTTGATACTATCCTGCCTAGATGGATACAATTCTTATTGGTTTCGAGCAACAGATATTCTTTCTCCCTCCCGCAACCACCTTCCTGTCTACTGCAATCTTTTTACCTGAAACATTTCAATTGCAGCTTTTCTGAATTCTCAGCCAATAATGAAACTCTGGCATAGTAAGAGATTCTGGGCAAATTCCATTACTTATAATGAGCATGCCTATTTCAATTTAATGCAATTTATTTGCCAGTAAAAATTCATAAGGCTAGCTTCTTACTGAAATAAAGGCCATATAAGGATGTTGTCATTAACATCCTTTGCCTGTTTGTTAGAAAGAAAGGCCCATTGACCTCAGACATTATTATTCTGCGGAAATCATCCATAACTCTGTGTCTTCACTTGCTTCCTGTGGGATTTCACCAGGACTTCACATCAGCTCTATTGTGCCAAAGTCTACATATTACTCCCATAGGTTTTCTAGTAGTGGATAATAGTAATAGCAATAGCACTTAGACTTATATACAGCTTCACAGCCCTCTCTAAGAGGTTTCCATGTTGCCCCCAACAATCTGGGTCCTCATTTTACTGACCTTGGAAAGATGGAAGGCTGAGTCAACCTTGAGCCTGGTGAGATTCAAACTGCCAAATTGCAATCAGCCGGCAGTCAGCAGAAGTAGCCTGCAGTACTGCATTCTAACCACTGCGCCACCGCGGCTCATCATGACAGAGAACTATGCATCAGACTATGACCTGTGAGCTCCATTGTTTGGAACTAGGAGGCCAGTACCAGTACTAGCACCAGCATCTCATTTTCTTTTACGGTTCAAAGGAAGGAGTGAAAAGTGATTAGGCAAAGTTTCTATGGAGATTCTCAGTCATCCAGGTCATGGTTGTCCCAAAAGTGCTTTTTCAAGAGGCAACTGGACTTTCTGGTTTTTCTCTGAAGATGTCGCACTTCTCATCCAAGAAGCTTCTCCAGCTCTGTAAAGGCAAAGTGTGGAAAGAAAGAACGTGACAGAGCTAGAAGAAAGCGTCTTCAACCTTTGTCTTGTTTGCTGTGTTCTATCTTTCGTCCCTTAGAACTACTTCTGATGGTGCTAGAATAATCAATTCTAGCATTCATTCCAGCCATTAGAAAATGATCTAATGACATAATCATGCTATGATCAGGCTTGGTAAATATTATCTTGCTAGGCCATTTAAGCTATCTCCCTCTCCCTCTCCCTCCCTCCCTCTCTCTCATACTACTTTTAGATGGTATTTCTAGATAGTACTTCGAGACCGCCTGCTCCCACCGATGACCTCCCAACGACCCGTGCGCTCCCATAGAGAGGGCCTCCTCGGGGTGCCATCAGCCAAACAATGTAGGCTGGTGACCCCCAGGGGGAGGGCCTTCTCTGTGGGGGCACCTACCCTCTGGAATCAGCTGCCCCCAGAGATAAGGAGAATCCAAGACCTCAGTGCCTTCCGCCGTGCCCTTAAAACTTTCTTATTTCAGCAAGCCGGGCTGGCTTAACAAATTCTTTTAATAATTTTAATTGGTTTGTCTTTTTAAATTTGGGGCCAAACAGAGATATTTCTTTTAATTGTTTTTAATGTTTGTATTGTATGTTTTTATTTGTCTGTACACCGTCCTGAGTCCTCAGGGAGAAGGGAGGTATATAAATTTGAAATAAAATAAATAAATAAATAAAAATTTCTCGTCTTGGTCATCATTGACAGAAATGTAGTAGACTGACTTTGTAGAGTTGTATTGTGTTAGGCTATTGTGTTGCTGTTCAAATGCTACTATCTCAACACTGTTGATGCACTGGAGCAGAAAGACGTGCAATTCACTTTAGCTATGGGTTATCAGTGGGGCAAAATGTCAAAGGGAACTTGCTTCCACTAACAAATTCTAGGCCAGACATTCCCTAGCAACAGGGAGGCCATTTTCATAAGATACATAAGGCCAGTTTTGTAACTTGCAAAGCAGCAGAAGGACGAAGATAAAGAAAAAACACATATGGATTGGATGTAATGCAGGAAAGGGAGTTAGTTCTGAAAAATACAAAAAAAATATGGAATGCTTATCCATGGCAATACCAATAATAGCCTTTCTATAGAAATTGGGATGGCTACCTCCTTGTTAAAAGGGATGCGGTGGCTCAGTGACTAAGATGCTGAGCTTGTCAATCGAAAGGTCAGCAGTTCAGCGTTCAAATCCCTAGTGCCGCATAATGGGGGTGAGCTCCCGTTACTTGTCCCAGCTTCTGCCAACCTAGCAGTTCAAAAGCATGTAAAAAATGCAAGTAGAAAAATAGGGACCACTTTTGGTGGGAAGGTAACAGTGTTCCATGCACCTTTGGCATTTAGTCATGCCAGCCACATGACCACAGAGACGTCTTCGGACAGCGCTGGCTCTTCGGCTTTGAAACAGAGATGAGCACTGCCCCTAGAGTCAGGAACAACTAGCACATATGTGCAAGGGGAAACTTTACCTTACCTCCTTATTAATTTTTCTAAAATTTCTGAAAACTGAGCCCTTTGAAAGAGCATCTCCTTGATTTGCTGTTATCATTTTATGGGTTTTTTTCCCCTCAATACTTTCATGTGGCTTTTGCTTAATTACATTTATGGCTATTGTTTTAACTTATGATTATCAGGTTGACAGATTGTACCACAGAAGTTTTGACTACAACATTTACTCTATGTAAGCTGCAGAGACGGTCTTTTTTCCAATTAATTGCAGTAGAGTAGAAATATGTTAACTAAATATATACATATTTGTATTTCTATTAATTACTTAATATTTATATTTCTTATTAACACTTTTTTCAAATAATCCATTGCTTTCTTTAGGGAATCTTAAACATTTCAATATTTAGATCGAGCGGGAGTACTTCCTATTTCTGCAAATTGTTCCCATTTAGTGTGTGTAGGAGGGAGAAAAAAAATAGTGTGCATATACAGTCTAACTTGTTTAAATAGACTGATGGTTGAACAGATGGCTTGTGTGTGATGTAGTCCTCTTGCAACAGGACCTAACTTCTTGCGTTTGCTACCCCTTCCCCCCCTTTTACAGCACCTGGCCAATTTTATCTAGGTCTGAAAGTTAAGTGAGGCCAGGCCTGATCAGTACTTGGATAGGAAATTGCCAGAATATCCTAGGACTACCCACCCAGAAGGCAAACTCTCAAACTGTAACTCTGCCAAGACAATCACATGCGGGTGATCACTAAGTCATCAAGAATTATGCTGAATTTGAAAACTCTGCCTTCAGTCTTGAGAAGAGAACTATCTTTCTAAGTGCGCAGTACACCTTCCCTTGCCTTCTGGTGGAACTAAATGAGAATTTCATGGTTTTATCAGCTGATTGTTTCATTTGCCTGTTCTTCCTTTTACTTTATTTTCCAGATGACTGTGAACTTTGAAACTTGAATTTTATTTATTTATTTATTCATTCATTCATTTATTTAATCAATCTAATTTTTATACCACCCTTCTCCCAAAGGACTCAGGGTGGTGCACAGCCAAGAATAAAACAAACACATATATAAAATTTAAGAGCAATTTAAAAACATATTAAATAATTTGGCCCCAAATGTTATCTTGTGAAGTTTGCATTGGTCTAATAGCAACAGCAATAGCACTTAGACTTATATACCGCTTCACAGTGCTATACAGCCCGCTCTGAGCGGTTTACAAAGTCAGCATATTGCCCCCAACAATCTGGGTCCTCATTTTACCCACCTCAGAAGGATGGAAGGCTGAGTCAACCTTGAGCCTGGGGAGATTCGATCTGCCAAACTGCTGGCAGCCGGTGATCAGCAAAAGTAGCCTGCAGTACTGCATTCTAACCACTGTACCACCAAAGTTCTAATAAAAGTATTGCAATGATATAGACCCTGGGTTCTTAAATTGAGGATATCGGTTTACTACAATTAACAGAGCAAACAATGAAGAATAAAATCCATGATTCAGTTAGAACTCTGAATCTCTCTGAATCACTCTGTCAAGGACCTTGGAGTACTCATATCTAATGATCTAAGTGCCAAAGTCCACTGAAACAACATTGCCAAAAAGGCTTTAAGAGTTGTTAACCTAATCTTGCATAGCTTCTTCTCTGGTAATATCACACTACTAACCAGAGCATACAGAGCATTTGCTAGACCAATTCTCGAATACATCTCATCTGTCTGGAACCCACACTACATATTAGACATTAATACAATTGAATGTGTCCGGAAATATTTCACAAGGAGAGTCCTCCACTCCTCTGCTCGCAACAAAATACCTTATGCCACCAGACTTGAAATTCTGGGCTTAGAAAACTTAGAACTATGCCGCCTTCGATATGACCTAAGCATAGCTCATAAAATTATCTGCTACAGTATCCTACCTGTTAATGACTACTTCAGCTTCAACCACAACAATACATGAGCACACAATAGATACAAACTTAAAGTGAACCGCTCCAAACTTGATTGCAGAAAATACGACTTCAGCAACAGAGTGGTCAATGCCGGGAATATACTACCTGACTCTGTGGTTTTATCCCAACCCCCCCGCCCCCAAATTTTAACCTAAGAATGTCTACTGTTGACCTCACCCCATTCCTAAGAGGTCTGTAAGGGGCGTGCATAGGAGCACCAGCGTGCCTATCATCCCTGTCCTAATTTTTCCTCTATTTGTATCTATCTTATGTATTCAATCCATGTTTATACTTATTATCTAATACGTTCTTGACAAATAAATAAATAAAATAAAAATAAATACACTTTTCCTCCCCTACAATTTCCCTAATTTTAAGAAATTTTCCTTGTAAAGCAACCCTCTTGTCTGGATACAAATCCCTGGCGTGCTCTCTGGAAAATGTATGCCTAGTGCTATTAGTGGTGGCATTAGGTGTTGTCACTGTTATTTTGACCTTGGATGGAATCTTCCTTTTCTCCATTTTGCGCACATGAAGATTAGCAGCACCTAAAACCACAAGCACAGACACAAGCCTCTATTGTGCACATGCTAGCCTTGCATTATCTGAAGTTTTGCCCCCATTAAACAAAACCAGGTAACAATTTATAATCTGTACTAAATTGAATATCATATTATCAATCATTTCATCAATCACAATCATTTGCATTCCTCACAGACATTTTCTGCTTGGTCTTCCATTCTAACATTTCTTTTAAGAAAAGAACGGCATGCAACATGGGAAAACCATACAAGAATTCACATTATTATGATTCTCTTCAACATAATTATTGTATATATCGGGGGGGGAGGGGAGATATACAGTAGTAAAGATATTAGTTCCACCTACCCTACATCCTTTCATTCTTTTCAGGTACAAGACAGTTGTGGATAGAGCTGTAGAGTTTACCACTGATGAGGCTTTCTGGATAATTTGGAAGTAGGGGGTGTTTGTATTTGGCACCTTTTAGATGTAGCTGAGTTACAACTCACCCGGACCAACATTCCTGACTGGACTTAATAGCTGGGGATGATAAAACCTGCCATCCAACAATATGAACTGACAGGTGGCAGGTCAGTGAAAAACAGGCATCTCTAATGTTTCTGGATCGGGGCTTATGAGATATGGTCATCTTGAGCAGCACGTGCTAACACCTCTTTTATCAAGCCCACTGTGCCAACACCTTATGTGTTGCATAGTCCCCAGTGGAAAACTAAAGTGTTGACATAAAGGAAAGCTCATGAGATTTGCTTTTTCTACGTAAACAAGTTGGAACTTCAGGCTCTATCAGCATCATTGTTTCATACCAAGAAATCCAGCACTGACCTCAGCATACCAGACTCCTCATACTTGTCTCTCACACAAATGACTCTTGGAAAAACAACTACTGTAGGAGACAGGAGGGAGGGGGGTGGGTGAAAGCTGTACAGTCCTAGTGAACAGGAACTCTAACATGAGCAAGGTAATATCTGAATAAATTACTATTAAAACAACCTTTCCCAACTGATGGGAATGTTTTATGCATGTTGGACTAAAGATTTCATGTTGTTTAGTAGAACCAGGCAGCAGGGATTATCTTATTTATTTATTATTCCACCTTTATTAATTTTATAAACAACTCAAGGTATTTGGAGCTGAGAGAGAGAGTGATTGGCCCAAATATATATAGGATTAGTGGTGGGTTTCAACTGGTGTTACCACCGGTTTGCTTCATGCACACGTTTTGCGCTTCACGCAAGCGCGTTGAATTTCAGACCAGCTGAGGCATGGCAATCCGCTCTGCTGCACCTATCAGGTGGGCTAAAAACAAACAAATATAGGTATGTATAGCACAGGGGCGGATGGGAGGGCCCAACTGACGGTTGGAGCAAACTGGTTCACTCTCACCTCACCATCTCTGCTACCAGTTCGCCCGAACCGGGGAGAACCGGTAGCAACCCACCACTGTATAGGATGTACAGTGTATGTATATTTATTTGTGTGTGTGTGTGTGTGAAAATAGTGCATTACTCTATAGCAGGGCTGTCAAAGTAATGGCCCGCGGGCCGGATGTGTCACTCTCTGGCCACGCCTACACTTGGTTTAGCAAAGAGGGAAAAAGTCCCAATATGCCATGTGACGCTGCCATGATGATTGTAGTAGTGGGATTCAAATCCTGGCACTACCAGTTCGCTATTGGGAGCGCACGGGCACACATGCTCGCTTTTGGAGTGCATGGCACTTCTGCGCATGTGCAGAACTTTCTGCACATGCACAGAGCATTTTTGATGATGTTTGGGTAGCTTGGCAGAGCCTCCCACCGCCACCGCTACCAGTACTCCCAAACCGGGGTGAACCGGTAGCAACCCACCCCTGATGATGATGGGAGTTTGACACCCCTGCTATATAGGGTAACAGCGAAAAAACAACCTCCAACAACAGATCCCTCATTAAAGGTTTTTTATGGGCTCTGCTCCTTGAATTCCTTCCCAGAATTTTCTCTGCCAGGTCTTCAAGAAAGCTACATTCATATAATACCCTTAACTTGGCTATTGAATTATAGGCATTCAAAATAGCAATAGCAATAGGACTTAGACTTATATACTGCTTCATAGTGCTTTACAGCCGTCTCTAAGCAGTTTACAGAGTCAGCATATTGCCCCCAACAATCTGGGCCCTCATTTTACTGACCTTGGAAAAGGAAGGAAGGCTGAGTCAACCTTGAGTCACTCAGAATCGAACTCCTGGAATGAACAGAGTCAGCCTGCAGTACTGCATTCTAACCATTGCACCACCACGGCTCTTTACACCAAAACACACCAAAACCATAAGCTTACTAAGCAAGCTAGATGTGCATAAGCAAATAAACTTAACAAGCAAGCAAGCTAGATGTGCATAAGCAAAAAGATCCAACATGATTAAAACCAAAGTTTTGACTTGTGTGCAAATGTAGTTACTGACCCTTGAATCAACATAGTGACTTGTGTGATTCCCCTCCCCTAGCCAAGAACGGCTAGAGGAATTATAAAAGGACAAGGGGAACTTCCCATAAATCAGCATGATCTACTCTGAGTAATAAGGGGAATGGGCAGTTCCCCTTATTACTCAGAGTAGATCATGCTGATTTAAGCATTCATTATAAATTAAAATTAAAAGTAGAATCATCTTCAGAGTACTTGTGCAGCCTCCTTAGCTGCTAATATCCCAGTGCTCCTTGCAAGCCTCTTACCCTGTGATCTGCTTTCTACAACAAAAATATTGCAGCAGAAGGCCATATACAAGAAGAGCCTCAAAGCACAATGTATTTTCTGGCAAGTGGTCCTCCTGACAGCCTGTCAAATAGCTCTTTGGTGAGCTGCTTGGTATACAGTTTCAGTCAGGAGATAATGGTGCCATTGCCTGTGCTTTTTCCATCTTCCTGAGTACAGATTTGAACCGGGCAGCTTGCCAACCAGCTGTTTAATGGGTTCTCAAGAGCACCATTGAAATGGAGAAGTACATGGGAAGACTCATCACCAGTTGTTTGCTTGCTTACTAATTTTATGTTGTACATCCTACATATACTGTATTAGATTTACATCCACCCTTCTATTTCAGGAATTTATTGTATGTAACCTCCTCGCAACCTTGTCTGCCCACCTGCCCATCAACAATCTAGCAAGATAAACTAGAGAGAGATGAGAGTGATGATCAAGTCAACTTCCATGGTTAAGGGTGTACTAGGGTTTTCCAAATCTAGTTTAATACCTTCACCATCATCCACACTGGTTCTCACTTAGAAGTAACTCTATTGTATCCTGTCAAGCTGGTGGGCACCGAGTTGAGATAGAGAGAAGTAAGAGTGACCTTAACCCACTGAGAAGTTTAGATGCACAGAAATGGGGGATGAATGGCTCTTGGCGGGAGAGATGAGATAAGAAGAAAGACAGGGAAAATGGCTGTGTATTTTGAGGCTCATTTATATCGATATTCATTTATATCTCCCTATTTCTACATGGTGCTTTCCCTGCATTTTACTATGATTTAGTTTTATATTCAAACAAGGACAATTTCCTTTGACTACTGGAATCCTTGCAAAGTATAGACTTTCCATCTATATACCTCTCCTATTTCAGTCCATATAACTGGAACTGAAAGATAGCTGCTCAAATTTCCACCAATTTCTGTTACACATGCCTTCTATTTCGGTTCTTCACAAAAACAGGGCCACACATTTAAGTCCCCTACTCACAGCTTGAAAGAAAGTCCCAATGAAATGAATAGGATTCATATCACCAAGATATGGTTGGAATGCACAGATCCATCCTCTAAATTTCCCTTTGGACATTTATTATTTACTCTGTAGTCATTCAACCTGTGCTAAGTTGAAGGGCATTAGTCCTTGAAAGATATATCTCAAAATCATAATTGCCCTGTCAGAGGTTATCAGCAGTTATAAATAAGTCTATCCAATGACAGTATGCAATTGGCAAGTTATGCCTGAACAGTTGTATAATTAGAGTTGTTATGTGGTTAAATTCCTAGATGCCAATCTTCAGACAGCCTTCCAAATTGTTTACCAGGTTTGCTTACTGAGCCTTCAAAAGTCTCCCTTAAGGTTCCTTCCCCTCCCTAAAACCTTTGCCTTCCAAAACAAGAGAGAAGGAATCAAACAATTTTGGAAGCTGCTAGAAAGCAGTGGTTCCCACCCCTCACATATTAATAGTGTATATAGATAACAGTTAATGCTTGTATATAAAAGATGATGGAGAAGGCAAAAAGAGAATGATTCCAGCAGTGAATCTGTCCACAACTGTCCTGCATTTCTGATCTTGCCCACAAACATATTAGTTTAATTGCTGGATGGTATTAAATTTAGCTAAATTTTTGTGGAGTAACACAAAATTCCACCCCAATGCTTTACCTCTCAGGGACAAAACTTTATTGTGTTTCTGTTCATCCAATGATACTTTAATGTTTAAGCACAATCTTTGAGTGCATAATAAAAGTCTCTTATTTTTAGGGAGGAAAAAGAAAAAATTGAATTAAGTTAAGAGGAAGGGTAACATCAGATTTTTTTAAAAAATTAGAGAGAAATAAATGTTATGCCAAAAATTGAAGGTACAAAATTGTCTTAAAGATGAACAAAAATTTGTACAAATTTGTGACCGGGTCAATGTTCTGTCTAGAAAAGATGTATTGTATGTTTGTCTGTCTGTTTAAAAATAAAAAAAAACTTTACTATAAAAATAAAAATAAAAGTTTCTTATTCATAGCTTTAACTCCTAGTGACTGAAGTGGTTGGATTCTACAAGCATAAGAGTAGCTTTTCTGGCATAAACAGCAGCAGATCTCCTGAATCCATTAATGCTTATCAGATCCTTCTGGCCTTGAAGTGCCATTCTCATATTTAAAATGGATCTAAACAGGATACAATCAAACCATGGGCGGCAATATCATTTCCTACAATAGCTTTTAATGCACTTCTTTCTTATCCCTCCTAATGATTTCATTAACAATCTGATGGGCAATAAAAAGAATAGGCAAACTAAGTTTATTTTTTTGCAGAAACCCATTGAAAGTTGAAAATAACCAATGAGGAGTGAAGACTAGAATAAGTAGGAAATAGAAACTTCTGAGGTGTTAAAAATGGATAATCTGCTGAGATGTAAAGGTACAGTCCATTAGGGTAGCCTTCCCTAATCTGAAGATGATGTATGGACGATGAAGTACAAATACCGATTGAGCCGTTTGATATTCCTTATATTCTGAATTATAGGTAATGGTACAAGATAATCATAATAGCAATAGCACTTAGCTTTATATACCACTTCATAGTGCTTTACAGCCCTGTCTAAGCAGTTTACAGTGTCAGCATATTGCCCCCAAGAATCTGGGTCTTCATTCTACTGACCTCGGAAAGATAGAAAGCTGAGTCAACCTTGAGTTGGTCAGTTTCGAATGCCTGGCAGTGAGCAGTGACTTAGCCTGCAATACTGCATTCTACCCACTGAACCACCATGGCTCATAATAATACAATAACTGACAATATTTTGCCTCTTTTATTTATTTATTTTATTTATTTACTAATTTAATTTGTATACCACCCTTCTCCCAAATGGGACTCAGGGCGGTGAACAGCCGAAATTAAGATACATAAATACAAAAGTTAAGATAATTTAAAAATGCATTAAATCGATCGGCCTCCCAATTTAAAACCCTGAATCCTATAAAATTTAAAATCCCAATAAAAAGTTTATTTAGGCTAGGCCCGCTTGATAGAATAAAAATGTCTTCAGGGCCTTACGGAAGGTCCGGAGGTCCGGGATCAGTCGTATTCCGGGAGGTAGCTCATTCCACAGGGCGGGTGCTCCCACTGAGAAGGCTCTCCCCCTGGGGGCCGCCAGCTGGCATTGCTTCGCCGACGGCACCCTGAGGAGGCCCTCTCTGTGAGAGCGTATTGGCCGGTGGGAGGTTATCGGTAACAGCAGGCAGTCTCGTAAATACCCTGGCCTTAAGCCATGGAGTGCTTTGAAGGTGAGAACCAATACCTTGAAGCGTACCCGAAAGACCAACGGGAGCCAATGCAGCTCGCGCAGGAGAGGTGTTACATGGGAGCACCGTGTCGCTCCCATAATCACCCACACGGCTGCATTCTGAACCAGTTGGAGCCTCCGGGTGCTCCTCAAGGGGAGCCCCATGTAGAGAGCATTACAGTAGTCCAGGCGGGATGTGATGAGGGCATGGGTGATCGTGCATAAGGAGTCCCGATCCAGAAAGGGGCGCAACTGGCGTATCAGGTGAACCTGATAAAAAGCCCCCCTGGCCACGGCTGTCATATGTTCTTCTAAAGACAGCCTTGAGTCCAGGAGGACACCCAAGTTGCGAGCCCCCTCTGTGGGGGCCAATGACCCCCAATAGCCAGCGATGGCACCAGCTGGCTATATCGGGATGCCGGTATCCACAGCCACTTGGTCTTGGAAGGGTTGAGTCGAAGCCTGTTCCTCCCCATCCAGACCCGCACGGCTGCCAGACACTGGGACATCACTTCGAGGGCATCATTGGGGTGGTCTGGGGTGGAGATGTACAGCTGAGTATCATCAGCATACAGATGACATCGCACCCAAAGCCATGGATGATTTCACCCAGCGGCTTCACATAAATGTTGAACAGGAGCGGCGAGAGGACCGACCCTTGCGGCACCCCACAAGCAAGGCGCCTCAGGGTCGACCTCTGCCAACACGGACTGCGACCGGTCAGAGAGATAGGAGAAGAACCACCGCAACACGGTGCCTCCCACTCCTAACCCCCCCAACCGGCGCAGCATGATACCATGGTCGATGGTATCAAAAGCCACTGAGAGGTCTAACAGCACCAGAACAGAGGAACAACCCCTGTCCTGGGCCCTCCACAGATCATCAACCAATGCGACCAATGCTGTCTCTCTGCTGTACCCAGGCCTGAAGCTGGACTGGCACGGATCTAGATAGACGGTTTCATTCAGGTACTGTGGAAGCTGTCGTGCAACCACACTCTCCACAACCTTCACAATAAAGCGAAGGTTGGAGACTGGACGGTAGTTTGCCAAAACAGCCGGGTCCAGAGAAGGTTTCTTGAGGAGGGGCCTCACCACCGCCTCTTTCAAGGCGGGAGGCAAGAACCCCTCCCTCAAAGAAGCATTTATAATCCTCTGGAGCCAGCCTCGTGTTACCTCCCGGGTGGCCAGTACCAACCAGGAGGGACATGGGTCCAGTAAACATCTGGTTGCATTAAGCCTCCCCAGGATCCTGTCCACGTCCTCGGGAGTCACAGGGTCAAACTCATCCCAGATAACATTCTCAAGACCAGCCTCAGTCAATCCGCCTGGATCTACCCAGTCAGAGTCAGTCAGAAGGAGATGCCACTGATGTCCAAATGTTTAGTGTCTATCAGGATCTGGATGGAAGACATCAGAAGAAGCTTAAACCTAAGTAAAATTTCTGTTGATATTTCATGGCTCTCTGTGATGGTATATTGGAATGACTTTGGAAGACAGGAGGAAGATCCACAAGTCTAAGTAATGGTCTCATATGACCCAGGCAAAGTATAGGTGGGGGAAAGGCATTTCAAATGGAACACTCCTAGTTTTCTGGACACCAAAAAGATTAGGGGGGGTGGGAATAAATATTTTCAGAGTTATAAGATTCTATTTAGTGTAATTATATAATAAAAATAGGGCTGATACTATTTATTATAACTTTGACAGGATTTCTTCACTCTCAGGAAAGAGGTTTCAAAGGGCAGGAGATGATTACAAAACAAGCCCAGATTTTATTGAAGGTTGGTTCTGACTCAGAATGACTAGCATCATTTAGTACTTCCAAAGATCAGTAACTCTACCTGTTATTAAAGATGACTGGCATCTATAAGCATGTGTCGAATTAAATACATTTTCCCCCTATTTATGACCCTGTAATCCCTTTTATTTGGGTGGAGTCAGGGCAACTGAATGAAGGTGAGTGTTTACTGTCCAGATGCCCTTCCTGATGTCTATGCAGAGTTTGCAGCAGATATTTTCTCTTTTCACCCTATAGAGAAACATCTGTCACTGTCTAGGTTTGAACTTTCAATCTTCCGAATGGGAAGCGAGTATCTTCACCTCTAGGCCACCATGCTGCTCTATAGAATTAAGTAATTAATTAGAATTAAATACATTTAATCTTTTGAAAATGCTTGCACCAAAAGCTGTAAAATTACATTTTATGGGAATACTGTTCTCACATGAATGGAAATGTATGGATTTTCTGGTGTTCTACCGTCCAGGAATTAACCAGGCCAACTCTGCTTAGCTTCTGAGATCAGCTAAAATTAGGTGACTGCTGTTATTTCTTGAGGCAGAAGCCTAGGTGACTCCTAAATTCAAATCTCATCAGTTATGAAGTTGACTGGATGATGGCACCATCAGGAAACACTCACTTCATTATGCTGGAGCACAAATACCCAGATTAATTATCACTGAAGCCATTGGGGTTTTTTTGGAGGGAAAGGGGGTATCTGAAACAACCACAGAATCAGAGAAGTCTTGCTCATCCCTCCTTCCTTATTCAACTCCCTCTGCATCTGGCTCCAGGAGGGGAGAAATAAAACAGAGAAAGACAGGTCCTAGAGAAAACCTTTTGTTGGCATATCAAGGTTGTTTCGTTTTTCTCCTTTATAGCAAAATGGAGAAATCTGTGATTCTTCAGATGTCATTGGGGTCTAACTCCAGCCAACATGTAAAGATATTGTTACTGGATGACATTTCACAGGCGTACTGGGAAATAAATGAAAACTTTGAGAATTCTGTCCTTAAAAAAAAACAGTTGCTAATACATCATTTGTCTCAGAGGTGGGTTTCAGCAGGTTCTGACCTGTTCTGGAGAACCGGTAGCAGAAAGTTTGAGTAGTTTGGAAAACTGGTAAATACCACCTTTGACTGGCCCCGCCCCCATTCTCTGCCTCCTGACTCCCAGCTGATCGGGAGGAAATGGAGATTTTACAGTATCCTTCCCCTGACATGCCCACCAAGCCACGCCCACCAAGCCACACCCACAGAACCAGCAGTAAAAAATGTTTGAAACCCACCACTGATCTGTCTTCTCTATACTGCTTTCCCAAAAATGAGTCTGTGAGATTTTATGGCAGATTCTAACTTGCATTTGGGACAAAGAGGATCCTTCTGCATCCGGCTGTGGAATCTGGGGCTTGTTCAACCATTCATCTCTGAGATAAACTCAGGCCTGGCAGGTGCTGAAATCTATGTAGATAACATAAGCTGTTTGAAATCCCTAGTTAACAAAGGTTGCTTCTTACTGATTTATGACTGAAGAGGAGCTACTCTGTAGATGCTGTATCCCCAACCTAGCATTCTTCAGATATTTCAGATTTCTACTCTTATAATCTGTTATCAACTGTACCAGTGGTGGGTTTCAAATGTTTTTACTACCGGTTCTGTGGGCGTGGCTTGGTGGGCGTGGCTGGGGAAGGATACTGTCAAATCTCCATTCCCTCCCCAATCCAGGGGAAGGTTGTTGCAAAATTCCCATTTCCTCCCAATCAGCTGGGACTTGGGAGGCAGAGAATAGATGGGGGCGGGCCAGTCAGAATTTTTATTACCGGTTCTCCGAACTACTCAAAATTTCCGCTACCGGTTCTCCAGAACTGGTCAGAAACTGCTGAAACCCACCTCTGAACTGCACCTTACGGCTAGAATTTTTGGGAATTAAACTTCAAAATGTGTGGAGACCATTTTTAGGGTTAAGAATTTTGGTTTACACCAGCAGTCATGTTGGCTGGAAAACCCAGCCAACCCAGCACTGCTGGAGGACACTGGTTGCTTATGCCTGAAAACTAATTTTTAATTAGGGCTTCAAAGAACGTCCTTTTGTTTTCTTTGTTTGGAGATATCAGCTTTATTTATTGCACTTCCTTGGCTACTGAGGAATGTTTTCCCTTCTCTGTCCAAATTTAAGATAAAAACACTCCTTTTCCTTTTGAGCATAAATCGTGGAAGGATTTGGCAACATAGCATTTGTAGGAAATGCTGTGTAGGTCTGTAAGGAATAGGGGACATAAAAAAATATTCATTCTTCACCAGCATGGAAACCATCAAGTATATGAGGTGGATATCAACTTGCAAATACCCCCACACTGATGTATTAGGGAGTTCTCTGGTCTTTTTCCCAAACAGACCCCAAAGGTTTTAGATTATTACAGGGCCCAGATTTCTTCTGAGAAAGCTTAGCTATAAACTAAGATGTTTATGGCTGAATAAAAGACACCTCCTTCCTTCTGTGATGTATGTAGCTTGCTAAATCTTGAGTCCAATGAAGCCACTTTGAGGATATTTGTAGGTTTTCCTCATGATCATGTGATATTGCTACAACAATTGTCACCATTGTAGTTTGGACCTGCTTTGCTGCTGTTTAATTGGGGTTTTGTTTATCTAGTTTTGGGACTTTAATAGAGAACAGCTTATATTTTAAGTCATATTTATGCAGAAATATTGAAAATTCAAAAGAATTCACAAACTTTTATGCACTGCTGTATATAGTAGCCTTTGTACTTGTAGTTTTATTATCATTTTATTTTGTGTTGACTTAACCACATTGCAGGGATGTAAACACATTAAATTAAAAATCCCACATCCTTTTTTTTTTTAAGTTCAGAGTTCAGTGATCCCCACAAAAATAAAAAACTCACTAGAAAGGAATTCCTTTAAAATCCCAGTCTTAACAAATTTGATTTTGTGTGGTTGTCATGAGTTTTTAATGGAATTTGCTTCCCAGAAAAAAAAACAAAACCCTCACCTCAGGGCAGAAAGGAAGACTTAGAGCACTGGATAACAAGCCAAGGATGTCAGACTCAATTTATGGCAAGACAATTCCAGCCTAACTTGGGAGACTTTTCTGAGCAAACAAGCAGGAATGTGGAAGACAAAAACAAGCAAACATCCATCATTAATGGACATACTATGTGGGTTCGAAACAAGAGGAAATCCAAGTCTCCCTTTTCTGAGAGGGCAATACTGGAAATATTTTGAGAGCTATTTAAATCCATTCCTATTTATCCAGAAATTGTTCACTGTCTGATTTCTCTCTGCCTCTGCCTCTCTCTCTCTCTTCCTAGCATAACAATAGCACTTAGACTTACATACCACTTTACAATGCTTTACAGCCCTCTCTAAGCGGCTTGCCCCCAACAATCTGGGCCCTCATTTTACTCACCTTGGAAGGATGAAAAGCTGAGTCAACCTTGAGCCGGTGAGAGTCAAACTGCCAAATTGCTGGCAGCTGGTAGTCAGCAGAATTGGCCTGCAGTACTGCATTCTAACCACTGTACCACCATGGTTCTGGTGAATGCAATAAAGATTTGGTTTCTAGTTGCGTTTGTCCTTGTTTCCATAAAAAGCCCCCCAAAGAGTCATCAAAAAGACAGGTCTGTTTGAAGTTGTTAGTATAAATATTCTTTCAGATGTTAATTTACTAGATTTATGAAGGCTGGATCTCTTGATTTCAGTCTCATTACCAGTAAAGTCTGTTCATAAGAGCTTTGGCCTGTTCTATTAGGTAGGACAGGTGTTAAGGATTTGTTGAATCTTCATGTCTTCTTGACTTAGTGGACACAGAGATACAGATGTAAATCAGTATGAAGTTCCACAACTCTGAAAATGTAAGCACAATTCATATACCTAGCAAAATAAATAAGATGTTCATTTCTGAGGAATCTTGACATGATTTCCTTACTCTCAAGTAAGAGGTTTCAAAGGGCAGAAGATGACTATAAAACAAGCCCAGGTTTTATTAATTTAATGGTTCTGACGCAGAATGGCTTGCATCAATTATGGTGCAATGATTCTATGGATCAGTAAGTCTCCCTATTGGGTTACCAGGCCTAGTACTTACACCACTCTTATTTATGACACCATCCACTCAGCAACAGTTCCCAAGCTTTCTGCTAAACAAATTCAAAGAGACCGTCCTTCTAACAGAATCAATCATCCTTATGGCTGAAGTACTTTATAACATAACCACCTGCATTCTTCCCATCTGTTCATAATCTCATCTAACGAAATATTTTTCCTCCTAGATTGGATTGATTCTTAATGTTACAGAATTTTTCCTCAGACTCATTCCTGGTCTTTCTATTATCACCATGCATAAGAACATAACACAAATAGATTTCTATGTACCAACAACAGTCTAATAAAACTTATGCATACTTGGGCATACAATTTAATATTTTCACTCACATGTCTATGAAGATTCTCAGTCATGGTTGTCCCAAAGGTCCTTTTTCAAAAAGCAACTGGACTTCATTTTTCCTTGAAGATGTTTCACTTCTCATCCAAGATCCACCATTCAGTCAAAACCGAAGAAACTTCTTGGATGAAAAGCAAAACATCTTCAAGGGGAAAAAAAGTCCAGCTGCCTTTTGGTAAAAAGCACCTTTGGGACTTTCACTCACAAATAAGCTTACACCTTCACTTCCATTGAGGTATTAACTAACAAATCCCAAAGTCAGATCACTATGTTTAAATTAAAAATCTCAATCTTTTTATATGGTATGTTCATTACTAAACACACCCAAATACATTGATTTCCACTGCTTATCATGGCTTGAGTCAATCAAATCTTTTACATCATCCTTTTTAGTATTACTATACAAAAGGTGTGGCCAGTTATACTTACATAATTGTTACATAACTCTCTACTAATGATAAGGACTGAACAGTTTGAGTACATTATGGCCATTATGCCAAAGTACAATTTTGCTCTCAGCAAACTCACATTATTTATGCAAACTAGGCTCTCATTACCTTGCAGGCCAACATACTGTTATCTGCATCCCAGCAGGTAGGAGGGTACAGTATATGCAGAGCATGGACATGCATGCAGCCTATAAAAGGACATAAAAATAAGCTCTATATAAACCAGAATTAAATAAATTTAATCTTTTGGAATCACTTGCACCCAGAGCTATAAAAATACATTTTATAGGAATACTGTTCTCACATGAAAGGGAAAATAGGAGCAAATATATTCTTTAAGCAGAGGTTTTTTTGGCCCTGCTCTACTTCTCATTCATTTGTAAGGAGCTAGGGAGTTGCATACCAGATTTCAGCAGTCAACACTGAACTGACTTATGTCCAATAAGTGTGATCCCTCCTCCAGCGTTTCTAAGCAACAACATAATATAAAGTTATAAACTGTAGCCCATTTGTTCACAAGTGTTCCACCTCAATTGTTTCCTCTGATGTTGCTGGCATTTTCCATTGTGCCTTTTATGATTCAGATCTGCCTGCCTCACTCCCCAGATTTTCCTTCAAAACCCTGCAGAGAAGGTCAAGAAGGACAGACAGGGGAAAGCCTTCATTAAAGCATCCCATTAAAGCACCATAATTTTAGCTAGTAAAGATAACTAATGTAACATGCAATTCCTGCTAATACCCAACCATAACACTGGGCAATTTTAAGAATGGAGCGAAAATTGTACTTATTTTGGAAATTAGTTGGATGTATCTGATTTTCAAAATAAGCAATTAATCACCAGAAGCTCTTCTGCAAAATAAACAAAGTAGTCTCAGTTGATACTGAATGTCTCAGAGCATATAATCATATTCCACAAGCATTTGGGCTGAGAGGTTAAGCAAGCCCTGTTATAGAGATTGAGGTGGGATGATGCTTCAATCCTGGAATGTGATATAAAATGCTTTAAAATAATAACAATAATAACAACAACAACAACAGAATAACAGAGTTGGAAGGGACTTTGAACACCTTGGAGTCCAGCCCTCTGCTTAAGTAGAGAACTATACAATTTCAGACAAATGGTTGTTCAATCTCTTCTTTAAAACCTCCAGTGTTGGAGCACTCACAACTTCTGGAGGCAAGTCCTTCCATTGATTAATTGTCCTGTCAAGAAATTTCTCCTTAGTTCTAGGTGGTTCTCTTGTTAATTAGTTTCCATCCATTGTGTCTTGTCCTCCCTTCAGGTGCTTTGGAAAATAGGTTGACCCCCTCTTCTTTGTGGCAGCCCCTCAAATATTGGAATACTAGCATGTCATCCCTAGTCCTTTTTTTCGTCAAACTAGACATATCCAATTCCTGCAACCGTTCTTCATATATTTTAGCCTCCAGCCCCCTAATTATCTTTGTTGCTCTTCTTTGCGCTCTTTCTAGAGTCTCAACATCCTTTTATATATAGGCCACCAAAACCAGATGCAATATTCCAAGAGTGGTCTTACCAAGCCATTATAAAGTGGTATTAACACTTCACATGGTCTTGAGTCTTTACCTCTATTAATGCAGCCTAGGACTGTGTTGGCTTTTTTGGTAGCTGCAGCACATTGCTAGCTCATAACTGTTGTCCACTATGACTCTAAGATCCCTCTCACAGTTTCTATTATTGAGCTAGGTACCACCTATTGTGTACCCATGCATTTGTTTTTTCTTGCCTAAATATAGAACTTTACTTTTCTCACTATTGAATTTCATGTTGTTAGATAGGACCCACTGTTCAAGTTTGTCAAGATCCTTCTGTTTCTTGAGACTAAATTCTGGAGTATTGGCTATTCCTGCCAGCTTGGTGTCATCTGCAAATTTAATGAGTTCCCCTTCTGTCCTCTCGTCTAAATCTTTGGTGAAGATATTGAAGAGTAACTAGGCCTAAGACAGAGCCTTGGCATACCCCATTACATACTACCAAAAAAAAAGTCCTGATTTTATAGAAAGACTTGATTTTATTATTTGTGTTAAGGGAGTTCTGGTTTTAATTTTTGTACACCACCTAAGGTAATCTCAACGAAATTGGTACCTATATAAAATAAACTATTGAATTGAAAAGTAGGCTACAAAGTCAGAATGCTAAGAGTAGTAGTAATATTTATAGTAACAATGGACTTTGATCATGAAGTGTGTTATATGTTTAAATTGAGGTGTTCCTGCCCTAGGGATGTGTAAAAAGTCCAGAGAGAAGGTTGTTTTTTGCCCTGTGGGATGTGTTGATCTTAGATGTGTAAATTTCTTCCTTGGTGTTGCATTTTATGAGGGCTCTGGCCTTGGGGTGCAGTTTTGTGATAAAAGATGATCTTGAGCAGATTTTGTTTCTTGGAGAGAAGTACTTAATTAATTGTAGTCCAAGTGTCAATATGGGTGGAAAAACTTTAAGCAATTTTTTTTTGTATCTTTATTTTGAAGTTGCTGGTGGATCAGAGGTGGTTGGGGAATGTGTGACCTGGCTGGGTGGGAATAGTATCATTTTTTTTCACCTTCCAACATTGGGGTGAACAAGATCTACTTTTGAGAGAATGGGGTTGAGTCACTTGCAGTGAAGGCCAGTGACAGATACAAAGGCACTTTGGCCAAGTTGGCTTCAGGAAGCACTTGTTTCCCCATACCAGCATGACAAAAACTGTGAGTCAAGGAGGGGTGGATAATGTGGACATCAGTGGTAGGTTTCAAATTTTTTTACTCCCAGTTCTGTGGGTGTGGTGGCTTGGTGGCCGTGGCTTGGTGGGCATGGCAGGGGAAGGAGACTGTAAAATCTCCATTGCCTCCCCAATCCAGGGGAAGGTTACTGCAAAATCCCCATTTCCTCCCAATCAGCTGGGACTTGGGAGGCAGAGAATAGATGGGGGCGGGGCTAGTCGGAGTTTTTATTACTGGTTCTCTGAACTACTCAAAATTTCCACTACCGATTCTCCAGAACTGGTCAGAACCTGCTGAAACCCACATCTGGTGGACATAGATAGCTGTCAGATGCAAATGATCAGGACACAGGTGAAGGTCCAATTAAACGGATTTATCCCAATCATGCCGATGCACAGGAATCTACTCAACTAATTGTTCACACCTGCTTGAACAGGTGTTGTTCACACCTGCTTGAACTATCTGCTTGTAGTTAGATAAGGGTCAATGGAGTTCAAGGGAGGTTAGTTCACTTGTGGCTACATAAGGATTCCAGGCTGATTCCTTTTTTCACTCCTTTGCTCCCAGCTTCTGCCACTTCTTCTCCTCCAATAGTATTGTCAGAAGCACAGATCAGAACTTCTTAGCCCTGCTAACCTGCAAGAGCAGAATACCCACATCACCATTGCCCATCAGGGGGGTCCAGCATCCAGCTGACCCTTTGGAAAGAGGTGCTGCTGCAATCATCATTTAAATACTTGCCTGAAGTTTTAGAACAGCTTGGTCACTTAAATGTTACTGCCTTCAGGATAATTCTAATCTTTCTAATGATCTTTCTTGCTTTATCTTGCTGGGTTTTCTGAAATCTCCCAGTTATTTGGCTCTTTAGTACAGCAAGCAGAATTTAATTTACTATCTAATCCCCCAGTTAATCTCTTTAACATACAGCCGTCCTTCTTTGTCTTCCTCCCCTTAGTTTCATTTAAAAGCCACTCAATTGTGTGAGTATTCATACAGTAGGTGGGCAAAAGTTGATGCCATCACACAAATGCAATGGCTTATGCACTAGCTTAGACATTGTGATACATGTATGTAACCACAACATTTATGGTATAATACACCACATGTATTATGGTGTCTTCTACATATGTCATCCTAGTATCACTCTGGTTTGTTATGGGCAATACTGCTTAGTTGGTAATTAGCCTTTCACTCTTGATTGTAGAGTATAACCATATTTCCTCCCAATGGCTTCATTATACTCCAGAAAATAAAAGCTGCATGTATGGGTAATATAATGGCAACTTGACATAGAAACCACTCACCCACAGAAGCAGGGGTCCATTTTGCTAAATGTTATCATGTGCAGGATGAACAACCATTTCCCAAGGATGCTTTGATTTGGGTTTCTCTACTGAAGCTGGCCTAAATTTCTATTTCTAGCTCTGTGGTTCAACGGAGAGGTAAGTGTGTGCATGCCCTAGAAAGGGAGTTGGAGAGCAATAGCACTTAGACTTATATACCACTTTACAGTGCTTTACAGCTCTCTCTAAGAGGTTTACAGAGTCAGCATATTGCCCCCAACAATCTGGGTCCTCATTTTACCAACCTCGGAAGGATGGAAGACTGAGTCAACCTTGAGCCGATCATGATTGAACTCCTGGCAGTGAGCTGAATTAGTTTGCAATACTCCATGCTAACCACTCAGCCACCACAGTTCCTCCCCGGTTTAATTTCTTAGGAAAAGGAGGTCTCCAACCTGACCATGCCAAGGTGGTAGTCATTTTGTAAATAAGCATATCCCCATTTTGTGTGAACACCAATGCCTGGCATTCAAAACTCCCAGTCTGCTTATCAGTCCAAAAATCTTGCCTCCCCACTCAGTTACAGCAATTAATGGTAACTAGGCAATCTCCGTCTTGAAAAAGCTAAGCAGAGTCAAAACGTATTAGTATTTGGATGGGAGATCACCCCCCAAAATCCCAGGGTTACAGGCTGCAATGGGAAATCTAGGGGGAAAAAATCTCCAAAGAAGGCAACAGTAACCTGTCCCACACCGATAGCAAAACAGCTACAGAATTCAAAATACTATCATTCAGATATCCATCTCAGGTTTTGAACTGAGAATTATAAACCAATCTACGCAGCATCTTGGTCTTATCCAACAAAAATGCATTGACAAATTGCCATAGGAAACATTATCGAGCATTACAAGTAGAAGACATCATTGTTTGGACTCCTGAAAAATTCCACGATTCAGACAGGATTAATTACAAAGCGTCTTTTGCAAGCCCCACGACTCCCTGTTGACCCTTCCATCTCCTTTTCCTCCACCTTGTATGAGCCAGAACTGGATGTGCCAAACAAAGAGATCAGCTGCAAGTTAAGTGGAAACATTATATTAATTGGGGGCAATTGGATTACTAAAAGCATGCTTAAGTCTTCTTTTGCTTTCCGTAAACACTTGTGTCTAAACATTGCAAGTAACTAAGGGTACATTTTGAGGACAAGGAGATTTGCTGAGGAAATTTGACTTGTTTTTATTGCCCAGCAAGTAAACAATTAATCAGTGAAACAACTTGCCTCCAGAAGTTGTGAATGCTCCAACATTGTAGGTTTTTGAGAAGAGATTGGACAGCCAATTGTCTGAAATGGCTTTGGGTTTCCTGCCTGAGCATGGGGCAGGAAGACCTTCTAGAAGACCTCCAAGGTCCCTTCCAACTCTGATTCTATTCTATTCTATTCTATTCTATTCTATTCTATTCTATTCTATTCTATTCTATTCTATTCTATTCTATTCTATTCTATT
>WNWU01000011.1:26295489-26308627 GCA_012654045.1 Ptyas mucosa | reverse complement strand
TTCTATTCTATTCTATTCTATTCTATTCTATTCTATTCTATTCTATTTTCTAGTATTTAAATTTTCCAGCATGCTTCCTGGGAATAATAATAATAATAAAAAACAACCATAATTTACTTTTTAGCTTTTTTCAGTCTCTAATTAAATTCATGCTATCATGCTGAAATAAGTACATAGATACAAAATAATATCTAGAGAGCCAGTTTGGTCCAGTGGTTAAGGTGCTAACGTAGGAACCAGGAGTTGGTAAATTCTATTCCCATTTTATCCATTAAAGCCAGCTGGGTGACTGGACAAGTCACTATCTCTTAGCCCAAGCACATCACAGGGTTGCTGTAAAGGTAAAGGTAAAGATAAAGGTAAAGGTAAAGGTTCCCTTCATACATACATGCTAGTCGTTCCTGACTCTAGGGGGCGGTGCTCATCTCCGTTTCAAAGCCGAAGAGCCAGCGCTGTCCAAAGACATCCCTGTGGTCATGTGGCTGGCATAACTAAATGCCAAAGGCGCATGGAACGCTGTTACCTTCCCACCAAAGGTGATCCCTATTTTTCTACTTGCATTTTTTACGTGCTTTCGAACTGCTAGGTTGGCAGAAGCTGGGACAAGTTAAGCGGCACTAGGGATTCGAACCGCTGAACTGCCAACCTTTCAATTGACAAGCTCAGTATCTTAGCCACTGAGCCACCACATCCCTTGAAGATTAGGTCACTGTTAATTATTCTGCTCTTAGCTATTAAATTATGGGCGGGTTAGTAAAATGTTTGTGGGGGAAAACTATAGCCTGACTAGGTGGCTCAGTGGCTAAGACTCTGTGCTTGTCAATCAGAAAGGATGGCAGTTTGGCGGTTCAAATCCTTATTATAGGTCTCCTGCGTGAGCAGGGGGTTGGACTAGATGACCTCCAAGGTCCCTTCCAACACTGTTACTGTTTTTAACTAAAATAATTCAGCAGCAGGAATTAGGTGCTGGAGACAATTTTTATAAAAGCATTAATCCAACCTCACTCAGAAATGGTACTTCAAAACTTACTTCCATTTAAATGTGTACAGGAGTATTTATTTAGACTCAGACATCCACCAATCACATTCAAACAGATGGGAGGGGAATCAGTATGAGCCAAAAGAAGGTACAAAGAAGCAATTTTAAGTTGTTCACTCACTCATGGTTTACTTGCTTAGAGTTTTCTTTGAGGCATTCTGTTCCTCAACTGAACTTTGGAAACTAATATACACTGGAGGAAACTGTGTATTTGTTGAGAGGGTAAAAAGTATTCCAGGAAGTAGAAATGCCATTCACATTTACTACTCTCTACTCCAAGCTTGTGAGAGAATTTTATTATGTTCATACCTTGACCCCAGCTTTGCAAATTCACATTCTCAAATTAAATATGCAGTTCCTCAGTATTTATATTTTTTGAGAACTGCAATGCAGCTGACATGCAATGTAGAAAATGAATCTTTCCCTCTTGTGCTCTGTCTGTACCCTGATTTTAACACAAAATTTTAACAAGGGTGATGGCGGCTTGACTATTGCAAGGCAAGAATATTCCTTTCCTATTCAAGTTGCCAATCAAAGTTAGTTCTTGCCCAGAGGAGGGGACAGAAACACGGGCTGCCTGAACAATGCCCTCCGCAACACCAATTCAATATGTCCCTGCATCCACTTCATAAAGCTTCCATCATGTGACTATCAAACCATTTGAACGCTTTCACATGGAGCTAAATAAAGAGAAGCATAGTGTTTCAGGAGCGCGATGTCCAAACCTTTCTTGGCAGACAGCAGCCTCACTCACACAAGCAATGAGACATGTCAGGCAGCACAGCAGATGAAATCCAAGCGTTTGTGTTCTGCAATAGACAGTTGGCACAAGAAGCTAAGCTCACTGAGTTTAACTGAAATAAAAAAACAAAAAACCCCAGCAGGGTAAATCCAACACATGCCAGCGTGCCCTGTCCTTGAATTTAAAAATAGTCCGACTTCACCTTCCCCCACCAAAACCTCTCTTTGTGGCCAGCTGACTCTGAGCTGGAACTGTAGGCGGTTTTAAAAGAGGACAACCTTTACCTGATGCTTGCCTATGTCTGCACCAAGCCGATAATGCTGCAAACAGATTAGTCTATATTTATTCTGCACATTTTGATAAGGCTTCCTTCCTTCCCTACAAAGGATCTTGTAAATTAGAATTTTAGTGTTGCTAATCATCCTTCTCAAGTTCCTCCGTAAACGTTCTATTTAACTAGGTTCTAAAATTTTCCTGGCGGAAGGAATGAACAAGTCTCAGTTATTTAAAATAGTGATATGCCATCTGTCATGCAATTTAAAAGGTAGATATTCCTACTGTAATCTCACCTAAAATTTGGATAAGTTGCTTTTATTCTGCTTTTTAAGCAAAATGGTAATTTATATCTGGGATGCCATCATAAAGCACCTGGATCTAAGGTTCTTTCCCTTAATAAATCTATTCTCTCATTACCAAACATATTATGTTTGGAGTTGCTTGGAACTGTATCCAACAACATTGTGAGCTAAGCCTGAGTGTTTTTTCTATTTTACAGGGGGCGGGGGGGGGGACTGTATAACTCAGATGTCTCTTATTTAGATCCTTTCCCTAATTATTGTCATGTTAGTTTTCAGTGGAATAACTATGGAAATTTTTATTGCGTCATTTTTGTTAGGCTTGGAAGCCATCTCGGGAACACTTTGGCAATGAAAAGTGGCTAAAAAATGGAGCTAGTTCAGATTAAATAAATTAGAACTTTGGAACATTCTTTCCTTGTTGGTTTGCCAAGATCAAGCCTACACATCTTCTGGAGATGTGTTAAAATCTTCTTGAGCATTCTGTTCAGGGTTTTATTATTGTTATTATTGGAATTATTTTTGGATAAGTGTTTTAAGCTAGTATGGAGTAATTCCAACTGAAATAAATTATAAATGAGGAAAAACATATATTCTGAATGAGTGAATAAAAAGAAAAACATAACTTTGGAACAATATAATTAGTGCCTTGGACAAATCTGAATGGAATTCAATATAAGGAATCCAAAGTTCTAACCTTGAACTAAGGGGTGGCAGAATGGCTGTAGAGTATGTAAACAAACCAAAAATAAGCTCTGTGTAAGCATTGCAAAAAATATTTTAACTTCAACCACCCAAGAAGTGAAGATGAGCCCCATCCCTTTGAAGTCATATTGTTGATATCTTAACTATACCTGCATTCACACATTTTAGGAGAATATCTACATTGAGAGTACTTTCACCTAAGGATGCTATGCTACTCTGAAAGCAGCTTTGAATGTTGTGTTCCCATAACATCATCAGTACTGGAGAATTAAGAGCCGAGGTGGCGCAGTGGTTAGAGTGCAGTACTGCAGCTACTTCAGCTGACTGTTAGTTCAGCAGATCAGCGGATCAAATCTCACCAGGCTCAAGGTTGACTCAGCCTTCCATCCTTCCGAGGTGGGTAGAAAGAGGACCCAGATTGTTGGGGGCAATATGCTATTTAGTATACTGTCTTTGGTGTAAGCCGCCCAGAGTCCTCAGAGAGTGGGCAGCATAGAAATATGACTAATGAATAAATAAATAAATAAATTTATTTCCCGATGAAAAGCTATGAAGCTGCTCCTTCTCCTCCATTTCTCCATTGGGTACAATTCTTACTTTGTTTGTCCTTTCAACTTCCTTTCAACTCCAAAAGATCAGAAAATACTGGCTTGATGACATTGCAACTTCTCCTCCATTGCTCAAATAAAATGGTAATCACAAGAATTTTATCAATTCTCACCTTTTCTTCTGACTCGAAAGAGCCATTCAAAGCTACTGGGTTTTCTTTTCTTTTATTTCTTGTCCTTCTGTTTGCCATCCTTCCTGGATGAGAGGATTTTTGTTGTAGCAGAAACCATGACTACTTAAGAAGCAGGGAGGCCCATGATTTCCACCTCTCATTGTTGGTATTTCAACTATAACAGAGATAAAAATATTGTTGGATTGTCTCTTAAGTTTTTCTGAGAATCTGGAGACTGACAAAGGGTAGAAGTAACCTGAAGGAGAGTTGTAATGCAATGCCCTATGCATATTGGCTTCTGTCTGAGAACCCTATATTATTAATGGAACTTCTATAATAATAATGGAATCCTATTGTCTCAGTAAAATGTTGAGGATGTGTGTGTATGTATGTCACTGAAAATTTTATAGTTCTCGTATGCCAGGGATTTGGTATCTTTTCAGTGCTAAAAACAAACATTTTTATGCATATTCATGAAAATGTCCTCAGAGTGAAGGTTAAGCTCTTCATTCTATAGACCAGAGATATACGATCTGCACTCTAAATCCATTCTAGTGTTTCTAGCTTTTGGGGGCTAAGTTAGCTGAGCACTCTTAAGAACTCCCTCAAATTCCCACATCTGCAAAATTCCTTATGTACAAGACATCTTGAGCCCATGCTGTGCTATTGCCCTGCCCACTGTTGTCCTTCTAAAAATGCAAATTGTTATTTTTGGCCATCTATGATGACTCCCCTCCCTCCTTGATGCATCTCCAGATTCATCTTCAGATATCAGTTCAAAGGAGGATAAACTAGTTCTGGGCATGTCCGGAGGGGATTTGGTCAATGGTTCCAAGCAGTTGTTTGAGAAGGATTGGCTGAAGCACAGCTGCAGTAGGACAGCCCTGAGGCTTCGGGTGGCGAAAGTATGCAGCTGCAGTCAGTCAGTGATAAGGAAGAAAAACCACCTTCTGCACCTGATCTGAGAACACATAGGGCAGAGAAAAGACAGGAATAGTGAAGGTCAATCAGATTACTCATGAGGAGGCAGCCTCATCCCTCTTAAGTAGCTGGCTATTTAGCATAGCAGACAGATGGAGGTGATGCTGGGAACAATGTGTTCATTTCCTAGCTGTGTGTTTCCTGGTTGTTGTGTTTCCTGCCTTGATTGGGATTGATACCGTGCCCTGACTTGGATCATGCCTTGTGAACCCTCTTGTCTTGTGGATTTAATTTTGCCTGGTGGGTTTGTTTTGTTTGGAAAACTTTCAAGTGCCTTGTGGACTCATTGGCCATTGCTCTGTGGACTAATGTTGGTCTGCTTTTCGCTGGGCTTAATTGGGACCGGTCTGTGTTATTGGTGAAGGGAATTGCTGGAGAATATTAATAAACCTAGTAAAACTATTGTCATGTGTCCATGTGAGTGAGTGGGACCATCCAAAGCTTGCCCATCCATGCTATCAACAAAAAAAGAAACCCTACAGGTTTATTGCAGAAATTCAAACTTCTGCAAGTTTGAATCTTTGGGAGATAAATGACCCCATCAACATGCCATTTATACTCCAAGAGAATATAGTAGGAGGGAGAAGAGGAGTACAACAACATTTGTAGGAAAAAATGAAATATCTTCAGGAGACTGTCCAGACCCCTACCTTTTCCTAGGTCAGTGATGGCTAACCTTTTTGCCATCGAATGCCAGGAGAGGGGGGGGGCGGGGGATGGTCGCACGCATGCATGCCCACACCGATAATTCTATGCGACCTGCCGTGCACATGCATGCGCAACCCCCCCTCTCTCCCCCCCTGCTCCTGGCACGTGATGGCCTAGTACACCCATTTTTCTTTTTTACCTGGTTCCAGATCCTCTCTATTTATCTGGGAAGGGTGAAAACAGCCTTTCCCACTCCCTCGGAGGCCCTCCAAAGGCCTGAAATGGCCCATTTCCCAACTCCCTGTGGGACAGGAAGTGACTTTTTTGCTGTCCCCAGCCTCTCTAGGAGTCTCTGGAGGCTGGCGCAGCAAAAAACATCACTTTCTGTCCCACCGGGAGTTGGGAAATGGGCCGTTTCAGGCTTTTGGAGGGCCTCCGATGGAGTGGGAAAGGCTGTTTTCACCCTCCGCAGATGCATAGAGAGGATCTGGAGCCAGGTAAGAAGGAAAAACAGGCCTTCCCCACCCATCCCCAGCCCCTCCAGAGGCAGGAAGCAGCCTATTTCCTTACCAGAAGGCCCAAAAATCAGCTGGTCAGCACGCGCATGCACGCCAGAGCTCAGCTGGCATGCCCACTGATATGGCTACGTGTGCCACCTGTGGCACACATGCCATAGGTTCACCATCATGACCCTAGGTAGTCCAAGGAGGAGTGAGTGTTCTCAAGGGAAGTGGGAAGGTGGCTGATAAGATGAAAACTAGGAAGATGAAAACCAATACACTGGAGATCCTGAGGAACACATGGCTGGCTGATTAGCTGGATCATTTCACATTGTATTGTCTTGTTGCAAGTCCCAAGTGCATAATCTCATAGTAACTATTATGAACTTCCTAACCAAGGCAGTGTAAATCCTCTTCTCTTGAGCATATCCTTAATCATTAGCCTGCAAGAAATCAGCTCACAAGCCAAAGAATGGTCTTGAGACACCCTACTCTTAAAAACAGTGCTCATAATCTCTGAATAAGGAAATCCTTTTAGCTTTTAATTTAATGAAAATGATTCTTTTTTTAAAAAAAATGTAATTCATATTATCTTCTCTAGAATGCATCTCCAAATAGCACACTATATATTTGTTGAATTTGTGAAGATGGATGTTGAAAGGTGGAAAAATTCACTGCTGTGAAAAGCATGGAAAAATATTTGGATTTTAGATAGTGACAGAGCAGCACTAGTCCACCACCCATCCTGGAAAGTTTTGAGTGTAGTATAAATTCTTTCGGTTTCTTTTTCCAAGAAACAAAGCAACTTCCCAGAATTTTAATTCTTAAGCTTCTGGCAAAAGCTAAGAATAGAAAACAAGATTTATTTTGTATACGAGTCTGAAAAGGTGCTATACTATGTTTCTATTGTTCTATTTCATGTTCCTTGAACCTACACACCAAATGGCTTCCATGCACATGTAAAAATGCAAAATGCTTCTGCCAATTGTTTGGTTGCAACGCACCAACCAGGTTTCAAGGAGACAAAACTGGCAACACACAAAAATGGCTATATGCTTGCCATCTCCTAATATTTGTTTTTTCCCCCTTCTGTTCGATCATGTTGACCAGGGGCAAAATGCACTTACCTTTGCTACCGGATTGCAAATGTGAGCACGCGCTTGTGTGCTTGCTACGCTTGCATGCGCACGCCTCCTCCACACATGCACAGAGCCTTCTGCGCATGCGCAGAGGGTCAAAAACAGGATGTCATGATGTCCGGGTGGGCAGAGCCTCCCACCACCAGCCCTACTGGATCACGCGAGCTGGATAGATCCAACTGGATTTCACCACTGGTGTTGACTCACAGAGACTGCCTGGACAAATCATTGCTGTTTTCTTAGAAGAGTGTTTTCCTGAGTGTTTTTCAGAAGTGTTTGTCACTGCCTCCTTCCTAGGGCTGAAGAAAGTGATTAGACTAAGGTCACCCAGCTGGCTTTGTGGCTTAGGTGGCACTACAACTTAAGAGTCTCCTGGTTTCCAGCCTGATGACTTAGCCACTATATAAACTGGCTCTCTCCTAATATATTAAAATCTGCAAAAGACAATGTGTCATCTCCTTCATGACGAAGAGGTCTCATATGAAAACTATCAGATTGGCAACAAAAGTGCTCTATGTAAATAAGCAGGGCAAGAGATTAAGAAATCAAGATTGAAAAAGCATGGACATCAATCATTTCGAAAATACACAAAGCTACATGAAGTCAATATAATTCCAAATTAGTCCTGGTGTTTTGATGGCGCAGTGGACTAATTCACTGTTATTAAGATCAGCTGCTTGCAATTACTGCAAGTTCAAATCCCACCAGGCTCAAGGTTGACTCAGCCTTCCATCCTTTCTAAGGTAGGTGAAATGAGGACCCAGATTGTGGGGCAATAAGCTGACTTTGTATAAATATACAAAAGTATGAAGGCTATTGCTTAATGCACTGTAAGCTGCCCTGAGTCTCCGGAGAAGGATGGCATATAAATCATTTTTTTTAAAAAAAATCATTAAAAATCTCACCAGAAACAAACAAACAAACAAAATTATCAGTGTTTTAAAATCAACAGAATACACAATGAAATCACTACTTGGTAAATATATATATATATACACACCCACACGAGTATGTACAACTCCTGGTGATTTCACGGACAAATCAATGCAGAATTTTTTGTAATAGTTGGTGTATTTTGTCTTCGCCTTCTTTGGGGATTTCCCCCCCCCCCCCCCGCCCAGCTTTTAGCCCTGAAGATTTAGACTTTCCTCCAAGTAGTGACTATTCCCAACTGGTTACCAAACTTCCAAGCCCAAAGAATATCAATCAAGGACTACTACCTGGCAGTTCTTAAATAAATGTCTTCCAAGCTTATATGAAAGCAGGTAAAGGACAATGCAATGGTTTTTTTGAATGGGTAGTTCACACCCTGGAATGTTGAAAGCTTTTGTTTGTGGGGCTTTGGGTGTGTGTGTGTGTGTGTGTGTGAGAGAGAGAGAGAGAGAGAGAGAGAGAGATTGCAATTTTTCCATGCAATATTCTCTATCAATTTTTCCAATATAGTCATTGAAGACTATAGGTAGGTAGGTAGGTTGAAATTCTACTTTCCCAATGTTATACTTTTGCAGATGCAAATTTCATAAATAGAATTCTAAATCATTTAGAAGGGAGATTTAAAAGAAAAGAGATGTGTTCATCATGTTCAACGCCTATTTTATTTATTATTTCTGCCCCTCTTTTCTTAGCAGCACAGCCATGTGGAGAATGACAGAGAGGAGAATGCAGAAAGAAGAAGAGGCCTTGGTCACCCAGTTTTATGTAAGGAAATTGTTGAGTCCTCGCACTTATGATGAAGTCCTCGCACTTATGACGCGCGGCCGTGATTGGCTAAGACGCACCCTCCGGCCGGCAGGAGAATGTTCAATTCCTATTGGTTGTTGGTTTGACAGCTATAGTATAAATAGCTGTCAACCACCTAGCTCCTTGCTCTGTTTCTCTCAACCAGTTCTGTTAGCAATAAATGTTCCTGTTTGACTTACCAAGCCTCGCCTCAGTTATTGACCACCGGTTGCTATCCAGAGCAGAAATCATCTTCATAAACACAGCATTCATCATATTTATTGGGAGAGAAAAGCATTGTGGTGCAAAATGTATCTGAATTAAATAGTAAAATAAGGGCAAGACACCACCAGACAAATATAGCAATCACAGAAAATATATAGATTAAACATGACATTTAACAATCTTCCCACATGTGGTTAAGAATTTTGGCAGTGTGTAAGCAGAATATTTTATGATATTTTTGCTTAATACTCACTCTTAAATCATTCATTAGGTCTCATTTTCAGCATACCTTTTGAATTTGTAATCTGATCAATTATAATAAACATCATCATAATTTCCCTTGGCTTTATTTACCTTTGGCTCCAGGAGCAGAACAGCTCTTGAGTCTTCTCTGGAATTTTCCTACTTTGGCAGGTACAGGCAAACAGTTAGCGCAGGGAATGGGTCTTCAGCCAATTTTGCAGAGTGTCAATGACAACACAGGAGACAAAAAAGTCTATTGATTCTGTGTGACAAGCTCCCAAGTTGCCAAAATATAAGTTAAATTCAATGTATATTGATGTTTCAGCATCCTTTTCATTTTGTCAAAGCATTTATTGTTAGAAAACTTTGTTCTGGGTAATTTTATGTCTTATTTGCAAATGACAGAATGTGATTTTGGAAGAACAGTGTGTGTTTCCTTCTTTAGAATCAGACAAAGAAATCTTCTTATGTACAACATTCAGGTAGAAGGATATTATTGTCCAAATTTCCAAATAAACATGAGTTCAGACTTTAAAAAAAAAGCAGTGATGAGTTTCATATAAAAGGGATTGTGCTTGCAAAGTTTTGTGAGAACCCTGAAGAAGTGGTTTGAGCAAGCATACAGTAAAAGAAGCGTCTTGGATGAGAAGCGAAACATCTTCAAAGAAAAACCAGAAAGTCCAGTTGCCTCTTGAAAAAAGCACCTTTGAGTGGTGGCAATGCCCCAAAGCAAAGAAATATTGGGAACAGATAAGGAGATGGTTATAGGAGATAACAGGAGAACAAATTGAATTTAAACCTGAATTATTTTTATTAGGAATAATTAATCAAAAGATAAAAAAGCAACTCCAACATATCATTTTACATATAGTAACAGCAGCACGAATTGTTTATGCCCAATGTTGGAAACTTGAAAATATACCAGCCAACGAGAGGATTATTCATAAGATATTAGAATGTGCTGAGATGTATAAACTCACATCAGAAATAAAAGGTAAGGAAGAAACAGAATTTTACAAGGTTTGGGATAAGTGGTATAAGTGGTTAGAACAGAGAAACAAAAATGTATAGAAATAAATGTAGATAACTGTAAGAGACACATGACACAGTACTGTTAAAAAATGCTTATTGTTATGTAAATTGGAAATATGGAAATATGGATGACTGAGAAGCTCCATACACATACAGTAAAATAACAACAGCAACAATCCAGTTTGGGAGATTCGTCCTTCCCTCTATTCTTAAACAAGCAGCTAGCCTGCTTCCCCTCTTTCTGAAGACATGGAGCCAGGAAGTCTGAAAAATTGTATGTGGAAGCAATTTATGTAGTCTTGCTCTTGAACCTCTTTGTAGAGCATTCCTCTGGAGAAAACCTGGAAAGTTAACTGTCTAGAAGGAAGGAAATCAAAAGTGACATGAGAGTTTCTAACCCTGGCCACTTTCCCACTTAAAGAATAAAGGGAAGAATTGAAGATAAAGACACACACACACACACACACTTACTTGAAAAAATTAAATAAAATATCTCTTTACAGGGAAATCTGGCCACCATCACTACCCTTATTATTATTTTTTTAACCAAACAACCCTTTCAAACTAAAGACTCTAATTGGATTGATAGCTATGGGCCAATATCAAGCAGATTATTTCTGACATGTCAAGATTACCAACAGTGTGAGTTGGATAGTATTGACACCGCTGCACTACAGAACCTTTGTCAATCAATCAATATAGACAGTGTCAAACTGAATGGATTAATAGTCAATTGTAGAATTACCTTAAAAGTAAATTTGGAATAAGATGTCAATAAGATGTCTAACAAAAAAATATTTTACTCTGTGTAATCAGTAAACTTAGATTATCAAACAAATTAACAATGTATATAATATTTGCACTAATATTATTTCCTTCCTTGCTTCCTTCCTTCCTTCCTTGCTTCCTTCCTTCCTCCCTCCCTCCCTCCCTTCCTCCCTCCCTCCCTTCCTCCCTCCCCTTGGAATATTATGCTTTAAATTAGAAAGGATTGTTCTTGCTTGATCTTTTTTTTTAAATATACATTTTTAAATTAAATTTTAACACTTTACATACTAAATTCAAACCTGAAGTATAAAAATAAAACAGAAAAGACCACTAAAATAGTGGCTCTCTTACCATGCTATTAAAAAGAGGTCAATTGAGGTTTTTTTTATATTTTCCAACCTAAAGCTATGTGTTCTGACTTTTAAAAAGGTATTTTAGTTCTTATCATGATTGAGTACTAAAAAAATTTCTGCCATGGCATTATATCCACACGTGTCAGTACCAAACACCAAAGGTTGTAATTTTATTTTTTTACAATCTATGTCTAGAGATATTCCAACAGCAGTTAGCATGAAAACAACTGCTGGTAATGGTTAGATATTACATCCCAATGTGACTCTGAAAGAACATGTTAACTGTTGTAATGGTGAGCTCAAACTTGTTTTTCTGGAAGAAAAAGGAAGAAAATTGGAGACAAATCAGCCATAAGTTGAAATAAATTTACCTTAACCAATTCCAACCTAAGGGGTTGGTTGTCTTTGTCTTCATATGTACTAACTTGGAGAGATCAAGGGACAAACTGTTCTTAATTTTAGCTGAGGAAGGAAAAACTTGGTTTCTAACCAAGTTTGGTTTTATTCTGTTCCATTTCATTTATGGCTTTGTGGAAATCAGTTTCCCATGTCAATCTGAGACCAATTAATGAGTTAGCTTTTAAATTTATTATAACACCCACTTGGGAAATCAGGCTTTTATAGTTGATTGCTCAATTTTTTTCAAGGCCTACCATTTTCCAAGAGCATGATTTTGATACTTTCTTTTCACAGCATGATCCAGTTGAGGTAATTAGGGTTAGAGAATAGCCCTGGAGCCTTGTAAACTCAACAGCACTTTGAGTTCCTCATCTCGTGGCAAAAGAGTCATCACTTTCTTATCTGTTTAGGAAAACAAAACAAAACATCAACTTCACATATGAATAACGGTGTCAATGACTGCCAGCTAAAGGTCAAAGCATTCTCTTTTTGAGGACAGATCAGTGTTTAATACTGCTATGCTGCAGTTGGTTTTGGTTCTCCTATCTGAGCTTCTTGCTTTCTGAAAATCTGAGGTATTTTCAAAGCAGGAAAACAATTCCTTATCCTTCTATTCTATAGCATTTGCAAAGGAGCAAAAGTTGCACTATAAAAAATATATTTAGCCATCCCAAAGAACTGAAAAGATCAGAGCTGGGGGAAGAGAGAAATAAACCACAATTATAGAGCTGAGCTTAAGCTTCCCTCTCCAAGGCTGCATTTCCTTTCTTAAGAAGAGATGCCTTTATGTGGCATATTTAAATACAGCCATTCAAGTAATTAGTTCCTGGGGCAATGAACAAGATCAGCTACCATAAAAACAGACTAGTAACATAAAAACAGGCCATAAAACAGCAGTGAAAAGCAGCAGTTTAAAACAATTAAACCTCGAAAGCTGAAAGGGTTTTTTAAAAGGTTCTCACCTGAACAAAATGAAGAGGGGAGCAGCTGGCACAAGAATCTTTGTAGTGTCTTTGATGAAAAGGAGCAGGTCTTAGCTTTATCTGATCCCCCAAATTAAACAGAGTTCTTAGAGCAGGACAGTGCCAGGTTGGAATACTGTTCCACCATGAAATCCCACAGTTTAGGGCAGGTGTAAAAACATCCCAGAAAAAAAAGGAAGGACAACCCTTTCCCATAATACTGCTAATGAACTGGGTTAAGATCAATTTGGAAGTCTAACCCAGGTCAGATAAAATGACCTGGGTTTTGGAATTTGGAAGTTTCTTTCTTTCTTTCTTTCTTTCTTTCTTTCTTTCTTTCTTTCTTTCTTTCTTTCTTTCTTTCTTTCTTTCTTTCTTTCTTTCTTT
>WNWU01000011.1:26255454-26282026 GCA_012654045.1 Ptyas mucosa | reverse complement strand
TTCTGAATGGAGGGAGAAAAGTTAGCATTCTCTCTGCTGCATTTAACCTTGAATTCTGTGGAATATCGAGCGGCTGGAAGAGGTGAGCGGTGACCAGCCGGGTGTGGGTGGGGCCAAGGAGGGGTAATTACTACCGGTTCAGTGAACTGATGCCCATAATCCCTAGTGGTTCGCCCGAACGGGTCCAAACCGGTAGGATTTCACCCCTGCCAATATCCATAAGAACAGGCAAGAGCATTCTTCTCTCATAGTAGCAAAATACCTTTTCTCTCTCTATGATCCTATTTGTCCCAGGGGCAAGAAAGGTATAAGGAGCTCAGTGCTGACAGGATCTGACAGACAGATAAGATTTACTTCCCGAATAATTCTCTAACATGTGCTGAATTCTATATACAGGTAGATTTACGACCATAATTAAGCCGAAAATTTATGTGGCTATGCAATACAATTGTTAAGTGAGTTTTGCCTCATATTGATCATAAATATGAGTCCATTGCCCAGCATTTGAATTTTGATCACATGACTATGGGGATACTGCAATGGAAAAATGTTCATAAGTCACTTTTTTCAGTGCTTTGTAACTTTGAACCATCACTAAATGAATGGTTGTAAGTTGAGGACTACCTGTAATGAGATATCATGAGGAAAGGAAAAGTTGATTCAAACAGAAGGAAAGGAAGAGGAGGAACAGCCAGAAGCATTACAATTGGCACACATTACCTGAACATTTGTATTACTTTGACTAGTTACTCTTGCAACTTTTATTTAATAAAAGCTGAGGCTCTAACTAAAGCTGTATTACATGTCGAACTGCAGTTTCTATCTCTGATCAGATATCTGGAATAAGCAGAGCTCTCGTTTTAGCATTTTTAGTGATCTCTGAGGAATGCTATTAACTCCCTTTTCACGATTTGCACAGAGAATGTCATTGAGAGCCCATCAAAAGTATCCTTTAAAAAAAAAACTAATGCAAACCCATGTGGGTGGGAAGCATGGAAATAAACAACAGTTCCTTGTGGTTCAGGGCAGTCATAAAATCTGTTATTCGAAGCAGTCAGAGAATGTTTTTTTATAAAACCCTTGAGGAATGTGATTCTGGTTTAGAAGCAAAGGATGATTTAAAACATTGCATCCGGAAACTGGTCTTAAAGGGCGATGACCTTTTGGCCACAGTCTTGTTTCAGCATTGCCTGAGATGCCCCATGGACTTACCCCAAAGCATATGATCTGAAGACTGTATTTTTATCCTGGTTATCTCTCTAAGGAACAGGCGCAGGCGAATGTGACATCTAAATTGGTTGCCAAGGAGACCATCTGAACCAAATATTCCCGGGCTTTCCAGCTTGGCAAGGTCATTAATTTCTGAGTCAATCCCGAACAAAACATTTTCACATTTGTAAGGAATTAAGGCTACACAAAGAATTGCAATCAACCCACTAGCCAGATGGTATCAGATCCCTTATTTAATTTTATATAAATTGAATGTGATCAGTTTTTCCAACTGGCTTTAAAATGTTATGAGTCGAAATTTGGAAGTCAGTTCTCTGTAGGGCTTTTGGAACTGTGCTCCCAGGTATAGAACAACGTGATTTAAGCATCGTTCATTACATCGATTTTGCTCATTTCTTGCTGCCCTTCTCTTATAATAAGACAGCATGTTGGAGAATTGAGATATTCTTCCCTTCCATTCTTCCAATGAGAATGATTTGTTCATTGCATCTCTGTATTGCCAAATTTAACTGACACAGGGCAGATTGCAGTAGAGATAATATAAAATAAAATCCCATTTAAGTATAAAATCAATAAAATAACATCAGTAGAATAATAAAATAATACTAATGAGAACTGTGGTGTCAGCCCTAGTTCCTAATGGGAAACTGTTATAGACCTGCAGTTGAGTACTGCTGACATATTGTTAAAGAAGATTGCTCTATAGGGTACTGTTTAGAAAAAATATAGCAGAACATAACTCATAACCATCAGTTATTAAGCTACTATAGATTTCCTTTTGAATGAGGAGGTCCATCAATTTGCCCAGTTATGACTGAGTTTGAGGAACTTTATTCTGCTATGTTTTGGAGCTGAATCACATGAACAGTGTTCCAGTTCATTGAATATATATTGTGCCATTTGTATCTTAAGGAGTGTAAATGAGAGACGATATATTTAATGGTTGTTCCATAGCAAACATTTTGATAGATTTTCGTACCGGAGAGCCTATGGATCAATACCAACTTATTTTCTGCTTTTGAACCCTCGGATTTCTTCAGCCATGCTTGTTCTAGGAGCCGTGAAACTAGAATGCAAGATGCTGCTGCTTGTAGCCAGTCCTGAAACGAGAGACAAAGATGATTTCTTATTTATTTATTAGCTTTTTACCTATCTTTATTATTTTTATAAACCCATTATTGTTCCTATCACTCTTTTGTTCCTCTTTTACACACTTTGTTATCGTCATGCATGTTTAATGGACCACATTCTGCTCTTAATTTTAGTTGCTTCTGAAACAAAGGTTTTAAATACCTTCATTTGTTTTTCCTTAAGTGCCATGAAATGCACCATTTGAATTATGGATTAGAGAGTGGTCCATGACTCAAATCTATCCGATTCATGCCGTTTGACATTACTTAAGAGCAGAATGCAGGTACTGGAGAAAGCAGCTTTGGTCCTTCAGTGTCCATGGATTTTGTTCCACAGCCGGAAGACCACTTGAAGTTTAATGGCACATTTTTTTTTTCAAATACAAGCCATGAGTGAAAGCTGGAAACTTTCTTGGAAGCAGAATATATTTAAAGCAGCATATAGCCTCATAGATTTTATTAATAGAGTGATTCAAGGGTAAAGGGAATGTCAATTGCCTATCTATGTCCATTATGTTGGATCTTCTCCAACCCTGTTTTCATATTCATTATAAAGTCAGCAACTCAAGCCATCACAGCAGCTTAGAAGTAATGCAATACTCAAGGAACACAAGAGAAAGCATGTCAAGTGAGATATAAAAGATCCCCACACAACATATAATGATATATGTTGCACAAATTGTAATAATTTAAAATATGGTTTTTAAGCGTTTTTTTTAACTTATTTTGTTATTTTGTGATTTGTATTATTGATTGTTGTAAGCAGCCCTGAGTCCTTCGGGAGAATGGCAGCATATAAATCACAAAAATAAAATAAATAAATAAAATAAATATCTAGCTGCTCTTAGGAAGAACAAAGAACAGGGAAGCTAAAATATGTGCCCCCTACTATAGGAAAGAGCTACCATGACCTAGATAACTATTCTAAATAACAAACCCATTCCAACATGGGAATTGGTCAGGATAGAAATCAAGGACAACAGAAACAAGAGAACTCCACAGACTCACTGTGGAGAATTGCTATGGAAACAGCAATTTGTAGGTTGTTAGAATGTAGATGGACTTCTGGATGTTTTTCCGTGGAACAACTGATGGATTCACATTCCATCAGGAATTCCATGCCTATCCACAAAGCTTACTATATTGTCTTCCACAAATGCCTCTCTCCCATTAGCTTTACCTACCTCACGTGTCTTTTGTGTGGCATGCCTTGAGCCGCTTGGGGAAAGGGCAGGATATAAATAGGATGCGATAAAGAAGGGATTAAACTTTAAGCTGATTTTCTGTTCATTGAAAGGGGAATTTCTACCAACTCCCATTTCCACCCATGTCTTTCCCCTCCACATTGTCTGCTAGACTTTCTCACTCTGCCACTTTCCCCAGGCAAACTACGGGAAATGAGGATCTACCGTCCAGCAAAGATGTGAAACTCTCAAGAGTCTCCTACTGCTGGGTGTGTGTGTGGTGATGGTAGTGGAGAATGGATATGATGAAACAGGAAAACAAAAGCAGTAAAGGCTACTATTCTTTGAGCACAAACTTCAGTTTTATTTACTTAGTAAAAATTAGAATCCAAGCCATGTGTGTGTTATTAAATGAACTTTTCTTGCCATTTGGTCCTACTGGTATCAATGTTGTTAAGGTGGCCAATTCTTATAATTTCTTTTTAGTAGTAGAACTAAGTTGGTAGTAGATCTGTATCAACTTCCACACACATATAACCAAAGACACACACACACACACACACACACACTGTAAGGAGGCAGTCCTCATCCTTCTGTTTCTCTAGCCCCATGATGGTGAACCTATGGCACGTGTGCCACAGGTGGCACATGGAGCCATATCTGTCAGCACACAAGCATTGCCCTAGTTCAGCTACAGCGCACATGTGCGTGCCGGCCAGCTGATTTTTGGGCCTTCCAGGCCTACCTGAAGTCGGGAAACAGGCTGTTTCCGGCCTCTGGAGGGCCTCCGGGGGAGGGGGGAGGCAGTTTTCGCCATCCCCAGGGCTCCTAGAAAGCCTCTGGAGCCTGGGTAGGGCAAAAAATGGGCCCACCGGGCCATCACGTGCCCAAAGCGTGGGGAGTGTGGTGGGAGCACGCGCACATGGGCAGATACATTGAATTATGGGTGTGGGCATGTGTGCGCATGACCCCCTGTGCTCCCCCTGCTTTTGGCACGTGATGGCAAAAAGGTTAGCCATAACTGCTCTAGCCCATAAAAGGCCACCGTAGACAAATAGATAAAATAGCATAGCTGGGGACTTGATATGTTAGTGGACTTGCCACTGGAGGCATCAGATGTGTGGGCTTGGCCATCAACATGCAATAGCAAAAGGCAGCAGCGCTGGGCCATTGGCTTCAGCCTGACTGGGCCATCTGGTGCTGCCAGATTTATCAACAAGATGTCACTAAACAAGTCAGGGTTTTAATCCTGTTTTTGTTGTCTTAGAAATAATTCTCACTGTTTACTGGAGTTCACTTTCCAGATAGTGACAGCAAAACTTGGGATTCAAAGACAGAAAGATGCTTTGGAGTGTGCTAAGGCAGGGGTGAAATCCAGCAGGTTCTGACAGGTTCTGGAGAACCGGTAGCGGAAATTTTGAGTAGTTCGGAAAACTGGCAAATGCCACCTCTGGCTGTCCCCAGAGTGGGGTGGGAATGGAGATTTTGCAGTATCCTTCTCCTGGAGTGGGGTGGGAATGGAGATTTTGCAGTATCCTTCCCCTGCTATGCCCACCAAGCCATACCACGCCCACCACAGAACTGGTAGTAAAAAAAAATTGGATTTCACCACTGTGCTAAGGCATCCATGTAGCATTTGTCTGCAATTCTTTGGCTTAACCTCTCTTTCTCTTGTATCCTACCGAATCTGAAGTTCAGCACAGCTCTATAATATAAGCTTTATTCATTAAGCATACATGACAGTGCTGATTTGTGTCCCATGGTCGGACAAATAGCCTCGGTGCAGTCAAAACACATTAATGTATTGCTGACTATTCTAGGATGATGCACTTTGCCTCCTGGACTGTGAAGCATCTTCTGGAAATAGCTGGTGTTTGTTCTTCTAGCACAAGCTCTGGGCACTTGCAGAAGCCCTTGTATCAGGGGTGAAATGCTCCCAGTTCGGACCAGATCGCCCAATCCGGTAGCGATGGAGGCGGGTGGTTCAGAGAACCGGTAGCAAAAATCCCTGCCCCCCCCCCATTGCCCAGCTGAGCCACGCAATCATCAGAGGCTTTTTTTTAATTTTTAAAAGAATTTTTTTCTACAACCTCTGGCTGAAAAAATGCTTTTAAAAGTTTTTTAAAAAAAGCCTCTGATGATTGCGCGGTTCAGCTGGGATCATCAGAGGCTTTTAAAAGCATTTTTTTCTACAACCTCTTCGGCCGAAGAGGTTATAGAAAAAATGTTTTTAAACAGAAAAAAAGCCTCTGCTGATCAGGCAAGTCAGCTGGGATCATCAGAGGCTTTTTTTTTAAAAAAAGCTTCTGCCAATCAGGCAAGTCAGCTGGCATCGTCAGGAGTTTTCATTTTAAGCTGGTTGCTGGGCCTATGTATAGGTGAATTGTGAAGCTTTAGGGGTGTACGTGTTTTGTGTGTATTTAACTTTGTTGGGAGGGCACGACAGCAGAATCATCCAAAGTCAGAATTGCCAATAATTCTGGAAAATCACTACTAAAGTGGTCAGCCTCTACAGTTCCTAAATTGACCCAAATTCCCAGGTGTTCAACTTAGAATCAACAGTTTACACATAATTAAGTTTATGACTACAATAGCAAAGAACACTGGTGGAATCAATTGGCATGACCTAATGTCTCAACCTGGTGCCTTGCAGATTTTTTGGGAGAAGAATTATCATAATCCCCAAGATAGAGGTTCAGGCCAAAGATGGGAGTACAAATGTATTGAATTCTGTGCCTTCCAATCTATTGGAAGATACCAGGTGAGGAAAAATGTATGTAATGGTTAGAATGGCGTTGTTCAATCATCGCTCAGTCATCAACAGAGTAAATTATCTACAGCTACAATTTTGTAGCTGTAGATAATTGGGTGTAGATGATAATTGTCTGAATTATCATCTCTCGTCCTAGCTCAACTTGCAAGACTCTTAAGAACATAAAATGGAAAAAAATAATATTGCCCTGAAAAACCATGGCTATCTCTTTTCATTATTATATCTATTTCATACATCTATCCCAAAATAGTACCTTTGAGGTATTGCGAATATGAGAATTGAATTTAATCAGATTTGCAGGATACAAGTTTGAAAAGTCTGTAACATTCACATGCGACATTATTTCCTTTGTCAGTTCAATAACTGACAATTAACTTCAATATTTAATGGTGTTAACAATATATCCTAACTGCAGTTATGAAGCCTAGTAATATAATTACCATCGACAACTTTCTGTCTTATTTAAAATTTTGTGTGGTGCATGAGTGAGTGAGTGACTGACTGAATTCTTATTGTTTCTGCTTGGAATAACTGCAGTTCAACTGATCTATATGATAAGATGTTAGCAGGAGAAGAATGAGTTTGGTGGGAGGGGGATAGTCCATCTTCCTAGGGAAACATCTTGAAGGTAAATGCTTATTAACAGAAAAGAAATCATCTAAGTTGAGCTGGCCTGCTCTACAAAGGCTAAGCATCTCCTCATTTGAGAGGGATCTCACCAGTGCTTGAATAAATATTGACTGCAATCTACCCTCCAATTTCTCATAAATGTTCTTCCTGTTTTACTGCTTCATTCTCAGAATGCATTAGAATTTCTGATGGTAGTACAAGATTTATTGTTGCAAAATGGATTTGATTGTTTTTTATTCCCTTTTTTATATTAAAAAAAATCAAATAACCATAGGTTAATTTGGCACAAGGTATCTTTCAGGAATGTGGTGTTTCTATGTAAGCCATTTGTAGTTCCCCTCCCCTTACAATTTTTTTAATATTTGCTTTGCTTGCCACTCAAATTAATTTGACCTAAGTCAATTTAATTTTTCTTCCATGAATAAAATATTTGATGTTCACCACCAAATGCTTTCTGGTTAACATACACAAAAAAACCCAAGTAGAATTTGAGACTGTTATATACACTCCTTATATCTTTGAATGAAATAGAACAAGTAAACACAGAAAATTTGAATGTCAATCCAACTCCAAAATTGTTTTTTGTTATATTTTACTTTTGAATAAACATGGTGAAGGCCACCCAGAGACACTTTGATTGGTGAGACGGTGGCCTGTGGAATGAATGAATGAATGAATGAATGAATGAATGATCACTACAAAACCAGGCAAAGTCTGAGCATAGTTGGTCATTTAGTGTATTTTAGACTTCTTTGCCCACTTTGAAACACAGGCATTTGGTCTGCCTGAATTATTGTTCACATAGCTAAATAATATGAAACCTTAATCCTTTCTCTTTCTTAGAACACAGATGATATATTAGTGAATGACATATGAGAATAGGTCCTGTACAAATCTTTGGCTCATACACAAATATTGTGCTATGTCACAACTGCTTCTCTAGGGAGCTCTCCACATAGAAAGGAATGTTAAGTACTGAAAATATTCAAGTTTCCTACTTAGTCAAGAGGCTTCTTGAGGGGAGCTATCATTCAAAGGCAAATTTGCTCTGCCCGTGTGGTTTTGATATTTATTTCCAAGAAGGTATTCCCATCAAAATGTGCCTATATGTTGGTGTGTATGAGAGAGAAATAGGGACTGGCATATTCCCAGATGGCTCCATTGGTGACAAACCCCTTGATGTCCTAGTCTTATTGAAATGAATGAAGGTACTTTACATGAAAAGACTAACAGCTTTCTCACACAATCTTGCAAAGTATTATTCCACTCCATTTAAACCGTACTCATTGGTTTTCTGTACCTAGGGCAATCCTCTATACCAGGGGTGTCAAACTTGATTTCACTGAGGGATACATCAGGGTTGTGTTTGACCTCGGGGGCTGGGGTGGGCATGGCCAAGGTGGGCATGGCCATCTTGACATCACTCGTGTCGGGGGTGCCTGTGGTGCCCCAAGTGCACTGCCAGCGAAAATGAGCAACTGAGTTCATTTTCATTTTTCAAATAAACCTCAGTTCATTTTTCAAATAAACCTCAGTTTATGGCTGGGATGGCCTCTTGTAACCCTCTGCCAGCAAAAACGGAGCTCGGGAGGGCCACAGGCAGCTCTTGTGTGTTCCATTTTTGCTGGGAGAGGCACCGCAGGCCAGTCCTTCTCTGTTTCCAGGGTGGCCCCACAGGCCAGATCGAAGCATCCTCTGAGCCGGATCTGGCCCGTGGGCCTTGAGTTTGACACCCCTGCTCTATACCAATGTTTTTGCAATCTTGGCCAGTTGAAGATGTGTGGACTTTAATTCCCAGAATCCTCTGGGAATTGAAGTCCACATATCTTCACGTGCCCAAGGTTGAGAGACACTGCTCTATACCTTGATCTAAACTTTATAGAAAACTTACTTTTCACAATAAGGTCTGAATAAGCTGCTAGCCTGTCTTTTAGTTACGATCATGCATATTAAAATAACATTTAAAGTGCTGGAGTTTTCTGGAACTATTCATCTGTTTTTTCATGCATGTTAAGCACATTAACAAGATAAGGGATCTAACTTTTACATTGTATGGACAATCTTTTTTCTGTACCAAACTTCATTTCCTCAAGGTAATCAGTGGCATGACTAGAGGGAAATATATATATGGACACCTATTCTCTGTCTGATACTCCCTTGAGGCATCCTGTTCTTTCTCTTCTGACTAGAAAGCTGTGGGGAATAAAAGTCAGTTCTTGAAATGAACTTATGAAATTAGTCTGAGACCCATCCCCATTTTACAATTTTTTCTGATCAATGAGCTAGATTACAGAGAGCAAAATCTTTCTACTATGGAACCAGCCTTTACTGATCTCTGGATTATACATTGCCTTCAGTCTAGGACTACTTTCAAGATCCAGCAAGGAAGCTGAATTGGTACTTTCACAGAGCTATTTTTTTTTGTTTTGCAAAGAATGCAGTATACACACTGAAGCTCAAGGCTCCATTGAAATAACCAATATGCAATCAATTTAGCTAATTGACATTACTGAATTCACTCAGAACTCTTTGTGACTGTTATCATATTTTTATTCTTACTCAGTAGACACTTTTCCTCAAATACCTGGACAATTGGCACCACTGTATTTAAGGGAGAATTTCTCATTAAAAATTTCCTGTATATAAATTACATTGTTGCCGAATTAACTTTTGCATGCTTGATTAAAAAGCAATTTATATATCAGTGATTTTAGTATGAAGGTAATGAATGGAAAATGTATGTAATAAAAAGGCAACAAAATTAAGAAAGACATCATGTTTTTAAACCTAGTCTAATTTTTCTGCTTCATTATTTTCTCCCCTGAATTTCATGTGTAATAACAATAATTTTGTTTGGCAAAGTCCATTATTACTACTGGTATTTGTTATTATTATAGCCAGTTTAAGAGTGTGGTGCTATGGCTGCAATATGGGACTAATTACAAAAGCAATCTGAAAGACTGACTTTTAAAATACACAGATATAGATGTTGCCTTATCTTGTGTTTTTGGAAGCAAATTCTTCTTTCATATGACTGTTTGCTGCATTGTTTGTTTGTTTGTTTGTTTGTTTGTTAACTTTATATGTTGCCCATCTCACCAGCCAAAGTGGGTGGTTTACAATGCCATAAACATATAAAATATAAAAACATTAATATTAAGAACAATCAAATAAAGGCTAAAAACCGAGAGGACAAAATGGTGTGGGGTGAGCTTTTACCTTTCATTCCACCAGCAACCTTTAGCATGGCATGCCTCTTTCAGGGCACTAGGCCAACTAGCAGAGCCAGGTTTTAAGGCCCTTCCAGAAGGGCAGGAGAGTGGAGATGGATCTCACCTCCAGTGCCAAGACGTTCCAGAGGGTGGAGGGACAGAAGGCTCTTTTCCTAGACCTCAAACTGAAATTCCTTGGCTGAAGAGTTCGCAGCAGGCCTTTCCTGCCAGAGCAAGTGGGATGGGCCAATCCCATTGTGATGAGACAGTTCCTCAACCAATCTGGTCCTCTGCCACAAAGGGCCTTAAAAGTGGTTACCAGCACCTTATCACATCATATTATCATATCCTAATAAACTTTAGTTAACTAATTAAGTGGTTTGGCTCTTGTCACTGTAGAAAGTTAGCAGCCACCCCTCTCCTAGAAGAATGAAATATTCTAGGAAATATTAAAAAGGCAGAATATTATATTTCCTTGGATGAGAAAAGGAGAGATGTTTTTAAAGACAAAGAGCAGCTCCCTGCAGCTCTCTGCCCCCAGCAGATATTTGGTGCCCATTAAGACTGGGCCAGCCTATCTACAAGACAATTAGAACTTCAGCTCCAGAGTGATGGGATTAAGACATGACCCTCAAGACATAATAGGATTGGCCCTCTACCCATCTAGCAGTAAGACTCACTGCATTGTGAAATCACCTGGGGAACATTACATCACCCAGCAAGGTTCAACCAACCTTAATTCAGACAACCTCAGCTGTGATCCCTGCATAGCCCCCTGGGAGTCTCACAGCCTATAGACCACATGTCCTTGCCACAGAAACAGGAAGCTCAAGTTTAAAGTCCAAGAGAGGGTATAAATAACACACTCTCTCCACTCCATGTGGTCAGCTACCCAGAATCACACATGCTTGGTGGTTCTGCTTCACCATTAAACCATCCTTCCAAGCAGCCTCCATGTTTCCAGTGTCTTTCTCCCCACTTGGAACTGAACCCAGATGGACTTTTCTTCCATCATCACCATGATGATGATGATGATGATTCAGGAAGAAACAGAGTGAAATGTAGAGAAGCATTCTAAATGAAATTAGTTTAAGAATGACTTTTCTAAATCAAAATAAAATTAATTTGCCAGTCACAGGATGATAAACCCACAGCAATAAGTTCCCAGCAGATCTCAGACTGATTTGGAAACCTTTCTGCTCAGTCGGTTCCAACAGCTGACAAAATGACATTCCCTCCCTTCGTAGCTCACTGGGCAGAGAAGAAGCGTCAGCGAAAGAGAGAGAAGGGAGTGATTGACTATAAGCTCACAATCTGTTGATCACTGGCTTTGATTATGCTCACCAATAGCAAGTAGATCTCAACGTCACTTCCAAGGAAATGCTAACCTCAGCAGGAAAAGGTTCCCCACCCCTGTTGTTATTTCTTTATGAAGAAATGTTTTTTCTTCATATTCTTGCCTAAGGTTTGCACAACTTTTCAGGAAGCACATTAGCATGAAAACTGGCACAATGCCCAACATCTCAAGAAGCTTGCTAGTATAGGCCCTCTTTTGCATGCAAGGAGAACTGAAATCAACACCATACTTTGGTTTATTCAAACTGTCTCCCCATGTTTTGCACAGTATTCCAGAAAGCACATTAGTACGCTTGTACAATTGCTGGGGCAACATCTTGGTATATAGCTGCATGGATTATGACTAACCCTTGCACAATATTTTATAAAACATCACCAATGCATTATGTTCTTCTGTTAAATCCATCTTTTTCTTTGTATGAATTATCAGATACTTCTGCATCTGGGATGGTTAATTTTTTAATCCTTCCTTCCTTCCTTCCTTCCTTCCTTCCTTCCTTCCTTCCTTCCTTCCTTCCACCCACCCTCCTTCTTTCTTTCTTTCTTTCTTTCTTTCTTTCTTTCTTTCTTTCTTTTTTTCTTTCTTTTTTTTTTTCCCCCCCCCCCCCCCCCCCCCTCTCTCTCCCTTCCTCCTCCTCCTCCCCCCCACAGATGCAGGATCCCACTTTTCAGATCAATGAATACCATCTTGCACAATCACATGCAGCATTCAAGTCATCTCTACATTTTGATGGATATGGCTGTAGATTCATTTGTTGCAACAACAACAACAACAACAACAACAACAAGCTGATCAACCTGCTTGGTGCCTGGGCCTGAGACATGGTATGAGTAGGCAAAGGTATGTTGCGGTAGCATAAAATACATTCACAAATCACCACAGCTTCACTACTTAAACGCACAATCACATCACTACCCTGCACAGATCAACTCCATAGCCAAGACTCTCATCTCCAGAACCAAATGCCTAGCCAACAAAGACCACCTGAAAACTGAATTACACACTCTCACAAACATATTAATCTCTAACAGATTCCAAAGAAACACAATTACCAATCTAATCCAAAGGGAGACACCCCCCCAAGAATCGAGACACAGAACAATGGCATCACCTTCCTCCCTTACATCAAAGGCACCACAGATAAAATCAGCAAAATTCTCCATAAACATAATATCAAGACAGCTTTCTGCACTGACCAAAAAATAGCCAACATCTTAAGAAACCCCAAAGACAAGATCCAGCTAGAAAACCAAGGAGTCTATGAAATACCATGCAAAATCTGCCCAGCTACATACATTGGACAAACTAATAGGAGAATAAATGCACTCATTGCAGAACACAAGAATGCAATCAGAAAAAAAGAAAAAAACTTCCTCCCTTTTCCAGCACCTTAAAACAACAGGACACGAAATTAACTTTGAAGAAGCCAAATTAATCTCTAAAACTGAACACTTCAACAAGAGAATAATCATGGAAGCCATCAAAATAGAGAAACACCCCTATAACATGAATAAATGTGATAATACCTCTCACCTATCATACATCTGAAAACTAGCCCTAGTCAACAGAAGAGTCCCAGCCACGAAGATTAACATCAGACCCAAAATAACACATGATACCACCACCAATCATCCTCACCAGATTCAAACCCAAACCCATCCCATAGACGAAATGCAACCACCATCCAGAAGCCAGACCACGGCGGCATCACCAGCTGCTGCACCCCCCTCTCATCCCCACACAAAGCAAACTGACGCACGCCATGAACACATGGCAAGACCTCAAACTCGGAGCCAAACCAAAGCCCAGGATGGCTGTGATGCCATATCCCGGGCTTTGGTTTGGCTCCGAGTTTGAGGACATTACGTCTGCTCAGGACATTACATCAAAAAACTCAGGATATCACAACACTAGAACTCAGGATGTTAACACACAGCCCATTACCCAGGTCGTTAAAACACAAAAGACTAAGGGGCACACATCAAGGACCTCACTCACACAGGATATTATGAAACAGCTGACTAATCTGCAAACATTGACTAATCAAGATGTAACAACACAGGCAACCAACCTGCTCACAGCAACAAAGCCAGCATCCCACACCTCCCCACCAGTATTTATAGAGAGAAGGCAGCTCCGATCACGCTTTCCTCGCACAAGCACAAAGCCGAAGACACCAGCCTGAAGATGACGAGTGGGACCTCGTTGAAATGTCGCCAAGATACTCTCAATCTTACACGGGAAAAGACCCGAATACACCAAAACTTGCCTATATATATATATATATATATATATATATATATATATATATATATATAGTTTTTATTCTTTTTACTGTAATATCCAGTAAAATTATTTTTTTTAAAAAAGTCTGATATTAAAATATAGGACCTAACAACCTCAGATACTTTGAGCTTTGAGATTTTAGTTGGCTTCACTAGTTAAAAACTGGTGTAACTACAGTATTGCAATAACATAATTGAAACCTTTGGGAACTAATAAACAGCATAAAGCACAACCTTGCCCAGATGCCATTCCTCAACAAAGGAATTGCAAAGAGAAATGGCTGGAGCTAGAATAGATTAAAAACGTTGATACCACTTATTCAAGCTCAGAACAGAATCCTGATTTTTATCTAACCCCAAGAATTAACAACTAGGATACAGGGAATGTAAATGTTTATTAAATTTTAAAATAATTTTATAATAGTTATAGATGCTTTAACTCCGTGCTTTGGGTAAATTATGCAAAATTGGGTAAAAGTAGGGGCTTTTTTGGGGGTAACATGAAGCCATTACTCAATTATAACAGAGATATTCACGGTAAATTGACTTAAAGTGCTTCACATACATTGGATAAAAAGAACTTTCTGATATTCGGCATTTATTAATAAAGAAAAATATTCAGAAAGTGCTGCTTTGAGTGCTTATCACATCTTATATGTTTTCCTAAGAATTGCAACAGATCTTGCATCTCATATTCATTTGAATCTATTCTTCACCATTTCTCTTTTATAGCTATGCATATTTCTATTCGATCCTGTAGAGCAGGCGTTGGCCATTTTAAGCCTGGAGGACTTCAACTCCCAGAATTCCTGGGAGTTCCAAAGCTGGCTGGGGAATTCTGGGAGTTGAAGTCCACCAGGCTTTGCTGGCTGGGGAATTCTGGGAGTTGAAGTCCACCAGGCTTAAATTGGCCAAGGTTGGAGACCCCTGCTGTAGAGGAAAGCACTTGATGCATCTGATGAAGGAGGCTCCAGGAAAAAAAATGATACCATACACATTTATGAGTCTTTTAGGTGTGGTAATATTTGGTTCTTTTCCTTACGGAAAGCAAATAGCTCTCCAGCTTTCACTTTCATTTCTTCCTGAAAAGTGTTCCTTGTTCCTCTCCTGCAAAGCTGGTGACAGATCACTGAGCCACCATTTGAAAAAGGACATAAATTGCAAAAATTGTTAACGATAGAGGCACTGCTTGCTATCTGAAGACGCCTTCTAAGGCTTTTCTAGAACATACCCAGAGCAACTTATAGGGATGGCATGCCATGCTTCTACAAAGAACGGAGCATAGAGTCATATGGTACTCTTCCCACACTTGTATATCTTTTGGAAGGGATTGGGGGTAACGCTGTTCCCCAGGTGCCAAGAATGAAGTGTTTATTCGTTAAGTTTCCTGCTTTCAGACTGGCAGGACATTCTGTTTTTCCTCTCAAAGAATAAAAGAAAAACAGTGGCATGTGATGCTTTTTTTTTTCTTTTTAACCTCTTTCAGTTCTGCTGTGAAGCTCAGTGGGGGAAGAATCATTAACTGTAATAAAGGGCAGTGGGTTTCCTTGCTTCATAGTTTTTTCTAACCATCTTTTATTCTTTTTCCTATCGCAGACATTTTAATTGTATGTGCATATTTGTGAACTGCCGAGAGTCCCTAACCGGATTGCAGCAGGATACAAATAAATATAATAAAAAAAAAATTCTGACCAAGTGATCAACAGCACGATTGCAGAGGTTAATACTGAAATGTGTTTCTTTGTATAGATAGAGGCCTCATTTGGTTTTATAATTTTAGTGAGAAAAAGTAATAGAGCTGCCGAGGCTTTTTTTTTACTTGAAACTTTTGCTTTTTTATTGTTAATTTTTCTCTGCTGACACAAAACTACAGGTAGTCCTTGACTTATGACCACAATTGAGCCCAACATTTCTGTTGCTATGTGAGAAAGTTGTCATAATGAGTTTTGCCCCATTTTTACCACAGTTGCCACAGTTGTTAAGCCAATTACTGCAGTTGTTAAACTAGTAACACGGTTGTTAAGTGAATCTGGCTTCCCCATTGGCTTTGCTTGTCAGAAGGTCGCAAAAGGGGAATCACATGACTGTGGGATATTGCAACAATTATAAATATGGGTCAGTTGCCAAGGGCTACCCATACTGAGGGCTACCCATACTGGAATCTCAGTAACATTTAATGTAACAACATTACAGTAAATGGGGAAATAAATATCAAAATAACAATTACATGTTAAATTTAAGCCACGAGTTCTTAGGACTTTGATTAAAAAGTTACAACCTCTTTAAAGCTGCTTTGAAACCTCGAAAAGAATATAAGTACATTTGTTTCCATATGGAGGCCACTTCTGAATTTAGTGCTTGAAGTGGAAAAGGATGAAATTTTGATTTGGGGTTTTACCAATTAGATTGATAGATCTTTATAGAAATGGCTTGTTTATATTATTATTAAAAAACAAAAAAAATGTGATTAGATGTTAATGCCTTATTTTACTGCAACAGACAGAGTCGGAAGTCCATGTTTCTTTTTCTTTTTTTCCTACCCTTCCTCACTTCTCTTCCCCCTCTTCCTCCCCACTGTTCTCCTATTTACTTTTGTATTTTTGTATCTTATTTTATCTTATAACTCAATTAAAAAAAGTTAAACTAAAGCTGCCTTGAAATCTAGTAAAAGCCATTTTCTTATTTTGACTTGGAATCAGAGATGGGTTTCAGCAGGTTCTGACCAGTTCTGGAGAACCGGTAGTGGAAATTTTGAGTAGTTCGGAGAACCTGTCATAAAAATTCTGACTGGCCCCGCCCCCATCTATTCTCTGCCTCCCGAGTCCCAGCTGATCAGGAGGAAATGGGGATTTTGCAGTAACCTTCCCTGGATTGTGGAGGGAATGGAGATTTTACAGTATCCTTCCCCTGGAGTAGGATGGGAATGGAGATTTTACAGTATCCTTCCCCTGCCATGCCCATCAAGCCATGCCACGCCCACCAAGCCACACCCACAGAACCGGTAGTAAAAAAATTTGAAACCCACCACTGCCTGGAATATATTCCACTGATTCAGGGTGGCTACGGAGAAGCCTCTGTTCAGGTCATACAACAGTCTTTAGACAAAAGCAAGCTGACACATTATGTATTAGCTTGCTTTGTGAAGTCAACCAGTACAAATTTATTTTATGTCATGTTGCCCTTCCGTCCAGGAGAAAAACATCTTTGTTAGCTTCACGGCTATTCTGTGAACTAGACCAGACTGAGAGATAATGACTGGCCCAGGTTCAGCAAGTGGCATTTGCAGATAAAAATGAATGTGAATGTAGGTTTCTTGTCTAATACTCTATCCCCTATTTCACACTGTTCCCATTTTAGTATACATTCAACATACCCCTGCCTCTTACTGAAATTGAAGAATAAATGCAATTTCTCTGGGCAATTATCTGTGAAATTCTCTGCTGCTGGAACTTGTTAATTGCCAAAATGTGAAAGGCTTTTTAGACAATATACATTCTTTGTGAAATGCTTATTAGTGCATTTATCAATTTACATTGAGCCTATATTAAAAAAAAAGAAGGCAGATGATAATGGGGAATGTTTGCATTTTGTATCCTATACTATTACTCTTCCAAAAGCAGAGTACAAGGTTTGCTAGCAAGACAGATTAGAAGGCTGTAAATATTAGTTTGATGTTGTTTCTAAACAACTCATCTCTTCATAAAAACACAGCATTTAGAGTCCAGGAATCTAACTGCCAGAGACTTGACGGCAACATTCTAGTGTCTCTTGGCTGATCTTGAAAAAGAAGCATCAGACCTTGGACAGGAGACCATCATAAAATTCCAGGGCTTTAGACTAGATTGGGAAATATTAGAAATATCTGCAGCATTGTGTTGTTCAAGGCTCAAGCTTCAGCAAATACTGTAGGAAAAGCCTGCAAAGAATGACTTCTGTCCTTCTTTCTAACCCCATTTAACAACAATATAACCATTTGTCTGAAGTGAGGTAGGGTTTTCTGCCTAAGCAGGGGGTTGGGCTAGAAGACCTCCAAGGTGCCTTCCAACTCTGTTTATTCTATTCTATTCTATTCTATTCTATTCTATTCTATTCTATTCTATTCTATTCTATTCTATTCTATTCTATTCTAAATGGAAAATTGACTGCATTTTCAATCATGTAATGAAATAGTATTATACACAAATATGAACACACATAAACACACACAGACACTGGGGAGCATAGTGTTGACTGCATATAGTTTGTTCTGATCATGTGACCAGAAGGGAGGGGCTTCAAGTGGAAGAGTAAGCAACATTCCAACACATTCCTCACTGGATCCTCCCTTAGAGATGGATTAGGGGTTTTTGTTTTTGTCTGGAATGTTTTCTCTCTGCCTAATCTTACCCATTTTTAAACCTGACACCTCTTTTGCTATCTTTTCCCATGATGCCAAGCTTGGTCTCATTCTGTTCAAACTAATAGGCAGAAAGATGGAATCCTGAAATCTTTTTCAGGATTTATTCTCAAAATTCTAGATCTTGGAGTTCTGAGGAATCCTTGAGATATATCTCCTGCTATCAAGCTGCTACATTCTGGACTGGCTATAGCTTCTGAATGCTCTTCAAGGACAGCCCCATGTAAGACACTTTGCAACAATCCAATTGACTAATGTTTAGCTGCAGGGAATATTCTATTTATAAGTTAATAGGAAGTAAACAGGAAGTAAGGAACACAAATCTCTTAGTGAGTAAATCAAATACTCTCAGATCAAGTCCCTTACAAGATCATAATTCAACAAGTAAGCCTATGCAGAGCCTATAACAGGAGTTCCTAAACTTTGCAATCAAAGCTCCCTTTAGTGTAATCTTAATATGGTGTTGGAAAAAAATGTCCATCTGGGTTGGGTTCCAAGTGGGGAGAAAGACACTGGAAAAATGGAGGCTGCTTGGAAAGATGGTTTAATGGTGAACAGGACCACATGGGTTTGAAGTCCTGAGTAGCTGACCACAAGAGTCAGAGTGAGTGTTATTTATACCCTCTCCTGGGCTTTGAACCTGAGCTTCCTGTTCCTGTGCCAAGAGCATGTATCCTATTGGTTGCAGAGTCCCATGTGGAGTCATGTTTGTCTGAATTAAGGTTGGTTGAACCTTAATAATGATGTAATATCCCCAGGTACCATGTGATGAGTTCTGTTGCTAGATGGGTAGAGAGCTAATCCTATTATGTCCTGAGAGTCATGTCTTAATCTCATCAGCCTGGATCTGAGGTCTTTTGTTTTGTAGATAGGCTGGCCCGGTTCTCAATGGGCACCAAAATATCTGTGGGGGGAAGGGAGCTGCAGGGAGCTGCTTTGTCTTTAAAAACATGTTTCTCATCCAGGGAAATATAATATTCTGCCTTTTTAATATTTCCTAGAATATTTCATTCTTCTAGGGTGGGGGGTGGGCTGCTAACTTTCTTCAATAGACACCTTCCCTAAAAAGCCAAACATTAAAATAAATACAAAATGAACAATGAAAACAATACAATGAAAATTTGGGAAAGGTGGATTTTTTGAAATTATTGTAAAATGAACAACTAAAAGGTTATTCACACTCTTCTTGACTCTGTCTCATGGGAGGTACACCTGACACTTTGGGAATCCCTGGCCCATATGCTCATCCAGAAAACCACCATGCCCCAGCTTGAAGATATCCTACTAACCATGAAGAGCCTTGGTGGCGCAGCAGACTAATGTGCTGTTAACTAGCACCAGCTGCCTGCAATTACTGCAAGTTCGAATCTCACCAGTCTCAAGGTTGACTCAGCCTTCCATCCTTTCGAGGTGGGTAAAATGAGGACCCGGATTGTGGGGGCAATAAGCTGACTTTGTATAAAAAAAGAACACCACTTGGGGGGGGGGGGCGAAAGCCCTACTAAGCAGGTATATACAAAAGTATGAAGGCTATTGCTTAACGCATTGTGAGCCGCCCTGAGTCTCTGGAGAAGGGCGACATATAAATCAAACCAATAAATAAATGAATGAATGAATGAATGAATAAATGAATGAATGAATGTAAGAACATATCTTCAGAATGAACCCACCATTTCATAGCAGACATTCCCATTCAGACATTTGAGAATCAATGAAGGAGGAAAAGCCTAAGGAGGTTGGTGACCCTTTGAACTCCAGCTGAGCCATTTCAGGATGATCCTCTCTCACCAAGAAGTCCCATGCAATCACGTTTCTATTTCGGTTGCCAGAAAGTCTCCATATGCTTTTGTTGAGCTGGGAGCTTGAGATACATCAGGATTTATAATTGAAAGCAGGGGTGAAATTCAGCAGGTTCTGACAGGTTCTGGAGAACCGGTAGCGGAAATTTTGAGTAGTTCGGAGAACCAGCAAATACCACCTCTGGCTGGCCCCAGAATGGAGATTTTGCAATATCCTTCCCATAGGAGTGGGGAGGGAATGGAGATTTTGCAGTATCCTTCCCCTGCCACGCCCACCAAGCCATACTACACACACCAAGCCATGCCCACAAAACTGGTAGTAAAAAAATTTGAATTTCACCACTGATTGAAAGTGATTGTCAACCATGAGAGAAGAATGGGGCAGTATGCATCATGCCACCTTTGAAATGAATGTGTGCCTTCAAGGCTATTTATGAATCCTCATGACTGCCTAGACTAGTCCCTACAGTTTTCTTGGCAATATTTCAGAAGTAATTTTCCATTAACTGCTTCCCAGAGTTGAGACAGGGACTGGCCCAAGCTCACCCAGTTCGCTTTGTGCCTCAAGTGAGGCTAGAACTCACCATCTCCTGGTTTCTAGGGAACCTAAAGGTCTTAACCACTACACCAGATTGGCTCTCTCTTTGAAATCAATACCTTTTTAAAACTAAGCAACAAGAATGGGTGTTTGGATATTTGGATAACATTGGCAAAAGTGAGGAAAGGTTTGCTCATAATGATAGCCAATTCAAATGTGAGGTGATATGTTTGTTGTAAATGAAGAAGTGTGTGGTAAAATGAGAATCCTCAAATGTGGCATCCATTTTATTTTATGCCCACCACAGCTGTAAATGTTTACTATAAGAGATACTCAACAATAACTTCAGGAGAAAAATAGAATTGGCTCTAAGCTGTGGCTTTGGCAGAATTAAGTCAAAAATTATGAAGGCAGCCAAACCTACTTATCTCATCTCGTACCTTCATAGAGATTTGTACAAAAACAAAATTAGCTATGTTTTAACTTCAGGTTAAAAATGCATCTTCACCCAATTACTTTAATTGCTCTGTGGTTTGCGTTTTAATCTTCTCAAAGGTCTCTCAGTTGCTGGATCTCATTCAATATACATTTCTCCAAGAAGAACAAGTACTTGGACAGGTTCATTCTTGAACTAGTAGATTTCTAAAGGGAATTAATTTATTACTGCACATTTCAGGTGTAACTTTGGATCCCATCCATTGAAGAGCTTGCTTAGAAGCCTTGAGGAAAATGCCACATAGTGAACTTCCATATGTTTTTCTACATATGGATTTGCCCCTAGGATTTTTTGTGTAGGGCAATACCATTTAAGGGATTGTTATTTGATTCTGATTTCTGACTGGTCTGAAAACCTATAGCCTTTTTTTTTTATCCTCCTGCCTCAAAATCTTTAATTATAAACATACTTTAAAATATAAATGACATAAATTAAAATTAATAAATTTAATTGAGTGGGTCAGATCTGGAAATCGGTGGCAAAACTCCTTGTTATATTTTGGTTAGTGCTTGTTAGTTTAATATAAAGTAGTTTAGCATAATAAATTAGTATAAAACTCTTCTGTTTTGCCAGTAAATTATTGGAAGATTGGTGCTATATGGTACTTTTGGGAATCTCTATAGTAATTGCAGTGAAGGAGGACATGTGGACACAGTCTTTCATATATAGGAATTTTATTATACCTGCCATAAAAAGTGCAAAAGATAACTACATTGCCTAAAAAATGTTTTCCTTAGTTTGGAAAGGGTTAACATGCTCAAATAATTCACAGATTTCCAGGTGTTCATGGTAATGAACCCGATTCATTGTTGCTTGTTCTATGTTGCTTCTTTGGATGTCCTTCCTTCCCATCTTTTGACTCCCCTTAGTACTTCTTAAGAATTTAAGTAGCTGATTGTAGATCAAAATAAGCAACAAGTTGCACACAAACTCCAGTTGTTCTAGCACACACCTTCTTAAATAGTTTCTTCCACCAGCATCTCCTGCAGTGGTCACTGATCAAAGGTGGGGCCAAAGATCCACAGAAATAGCCAATGATCAAAACAGAATTGTGCCAATACAATAAAACCTTTTCTAGTGAGTTGTAATATCACACAGGCAAATAAAAGGGATAGAAGTTGAATAAGGGTGGGTTCTAAAAATTTTTACTACCGGTTCTGTGGATGTGGCTTATTTTGTGGGCGTGACTTGATGGTCATGTGACAATTCTTTAGGATTTAGCAGAGGTACTGGTCTACCAGACTTTTACCTGCTTGCAGAGCTGTACCGGTCTACTCATTTATTTTTGCAGGCATCGATCTACTCATTTGTTTTTGGAGGCACTGGTCTACCACCAAACTGCCTTTTACCACTGATCAGCTGTAGGGCGGCCTTTTGAAGCTCCCTGGCAAGAGTTTAAGCAGTTTTTTTCCTTATAGCCCATCAGCTGGGACTCAGGAGGCAGCAATAGATTGGGGGTGGGGCCAAATAAAAGGTAAGAATAATGTGGGGGGATGGGGGGCGGGGGGACAAAACCGGTGCTGTGACATCATATTGTCACCGCTACCAGCTTGGAGGAACTGGGAGGAACTGGGAGGAACTGGGAGGAACCTACCACTGAGGTTGAACTGCAACAGTGTGACACTGTTTTTGTCAGTTTGAAAAAAGCAGGGGATACTCCAGATGCCTATGCCTACATGGCTTAATTTTGTTGCTAGTCATTTAATTTAAAATTAATAAATTAAAAAATAAGATAAAACAAAGCAGGTACCAGCCTTTGGTAGAGGGGTGAAATGCTCCCAGTTCAGACTGGATCGGGCGATCCGGTAGCGATTGTGGCAGGTGATTCGGAGAACCGGTAGCGATGGCGGCGCGAGGCTTTGCCCACCCGCCTGGGTGTCATTACTTCCTGGTTTTAACCAGGAAGTAATGTGTTTTTTCCCTCTGCGCATGCGCAGAAGTTTTGTGCATGCGCAGAGGGTCTGCACGCCCATGTGACTTCTGAACCAGTAAGGAAGGTAAGTAGATTTCACCCCTGCTTTGGTACCATCTTTATTTAAACTGCCTGTGCAGAATACAGAGGACACCAAGACATTGCCAGTAGCTGGTAAGAGCTTAGTGCTTTGTTTGGAAGTCTCCCCACTTGTCCAGACAATAATTGCAAAGTGAGATAACATGCTTGGAAGGGTTTTGTTGCAATCTTTTATATGTGTGTGTGTGTGTGTGTGTGTGTGTGTGTGTTTTCTGAGGTTTTCACGGGTGTTTATATATAGGTCTTTGGTTATTCAGGTTTTCTCCCGCGTAAAATTGGAAGTGTCTTGGTGACATTTCGATGAAGTCTCATTTGTCATCTTCAGGCTGGTGTTTTTGGCTTCGTGCTTCTAGGAGCAATGAGACTTTGTCGAAACGTCACCAAGACACTTCCAATTTTACGTGGGAGAAAACCTGAATAACCAAAGACATACATATATATATATATATATATATGACTGAAGAGGCCTTATAAGGCCAAAATAGATCTATCTTACTCTCCCAATGGGCAGCAAAGGGTCTGCTGGCTGCCAGAAGAAAAGAAAAAAACAGCCCAGAAACTAGTGAATGTGATTTCACTGAACTAGGGCTGCATAAAATCTTGGCTTACGTAGGTAGAACCTGGCTAATGAGAAATACACATAAAACCTACAAAAAAGAAAGAAAAACATATCTATCTATCTATCATCTATCTATCTATCTATCTATCTATCTATCTATCTATCTATCTTCTAATATTTGGGTGCTTTGTCTATTGAGATTCTCAATCATCTAGGTCATGGTTGTCCAAAAGGTGCTTTCTCAAAAGGCAACTGGTCTTTCTTTGTTTTTCCTTGAAGACGTTTCACTTCTCATTCAAGAAGAAGCTTCTACACTGAAGAAGCTTCTTGGATGAGGAGCAAAACAGCTTCTAGGAAAAACAAAGAAAGCCCAGTTGCCTTTTGAAAAAGTACCATTGAAACATTTGGGTGTTTTGTAACTGGCCACATCAACAGCTGCTTTGTAAATAGGGAAGCTACTGGCCAATGAAAATAATTTGATAATTTGAACACATGGTGGTCTCAAAATACCAGATGTGCTCATTACTTCCCAAAGGTTGCCTACTTAATGACCATTTGATACAAAGAATTCACATTTCTGTTTTCACATTATCCCTCGTGACCAGTATTCCACATTTCATTGCTGCTTCTATATCCTTGCAAAAAAAAGTTTGGAAACTTGGATTTAAATAGAGATAATCTGAGCATGTGTAGTCTTGCTGTAACAGATAAACGCAGAGCAATCATAGTCCTTTTGTTACTGAAAGGTCTAGTGTGCTTTTAAAAGAAATAGTGAAATAACAACTACAACAGCATATACTGCACATGTGCTGAGGCCACAGGTTGGAATACAGCGTCGAGTTCTGGCCACTGCAATACAAAAGAGATGCTGAGATCTTAGAAAGTGTGCAGTGAAGAACAACAAAGTTGATAAGGGCAGAAGCTGAACCATATAAATGGTTCAGGAAACAAGGTATGTCTGGCCTATCAAAGTGAAGGATTAGTCATGACATACTAGCCATCTTCCAGTGCTTGAGGGCCTGTCACAGAGAAGAGGGGGTTGTCTTAAGGCAAGAACTAATGGGTAGAAGCTTGTTAAAGAGAGATCCAACCTAGAAGAAAGGAGAAATTTTATGACATTGAGAACACTTAATCAATGGAACGGCTTGCCTCCAGGAGCTGTGGGTGCTCTATCACTGGAAGTTTTCCAGAATAGACCAGACAACCATTTGACTGGGATGGTAGAGTCTCCTATCTTCAGCAGAGGGTTGGACTAGAAGACTTCTAAGGTCCCTTCTGGCCCCATAGTTCAATGAGTGCTAAATAGCTATTATCTCTCGTTAAAAATAAAGAGAAGAATGCTATCAGCAGGTAATGCCAATCTCTGTGAACCGTAGAGCTGATTTCTTTGCTCCTGCCCCATCATGAACTATCATTTGGGCAATCATATAGGGCCGTGATGGCAAACCTATGGCACGCATGCCACAGGTGGCACACGGAGCCATATCTGTGGGCACGCAAGCGTTGCCCTAGCTCAGTTCCAGCGTGCATGCATGTGCTGGCCAGCTGATTTTTGGGCCTTCTGGGCCCACCCGATGTCGGGAAACTGGCTGTTTCTGGTCTCCAGGGTGTGTGGGGAAGGCCATTTTTGCCCTCCCCAGGCTCCTAGAAAGCCTCTGAAGCCTGGGGGGGGGGTGAAAAAGGGGCCTACCTGGCCCACTGTGCCATCGCATGCCAAAAACAGGGGAAGCACAGCGGGGTCGCGGGTGCATATAGGGGAGGGCAGGCCACATTGAATTATGAGTGTGGGCACGCATGCGCGCGACACCCCGTGCTCCCCCCCACTTTTGGCATGCAACGGCAAAAAAGTTAGCCATCACTGATATAGGAGATAATAAGGATAATGCTGACCTATGGAGACACTGTCCTTTAAATCCAATCATAGCTGCACTACTGCAGCGACTTGAAAGCTTAAGTTCCAACTACCAATTTCATCTCCCCCCACACATTTCAGTCTGCAGCCCATAGCTGAGACCTGAGGATTTTACATTAGGGAGAGTTCAGGATGAAATTTGCCCATAGCATTCTGTACCTTTCAACCTGCCTGTATATACATGGATTGGTTTTTTCCCCTCTAGAACATCAATATTTCATGGGCTTAGTACATGATAGCCAGGGCCATAGTATTATACTGAAAAATATGAAACAGTAGAGTAGGGAAATAAATAGCAGTGTAGAAAAGTGTTCTAGAAAGAGGTTTGCTCTGTCTTGGTCCATTGGCTGTGGTCAATGGATCAAGACAGAGCAAACTTCTTTCTATAGCATTTTCCTACACTGCTATTTATTTCTCTACTCTACTGTTTTATATTTTTCAGTGCAATACTATGGCCCTGGCTATCATGTACTAAGAGTTGGAAGGGAACTTGGAGGTCTTCTACTCCAATATGATATTCAAGCAGGAAAACCTATACCATTTGAGTCAAATGGCTGTCCAATCTCTTCTTAAAAACCTTCAATGATGGAGCACCCACAACTTCTGGAGGCAAGCCATTCCACTGATGAATTGTTCTAACTTTCAGGAAATTTCTCCTTATTTCTAGGTTGGTGTTCTCTCCTTGATTCATTTCCATCCATTGCTTCTTGCCCTGCTTTGGAGAACAGGTTGATTCCCTTTTTTTGTGGCAGTCCCTTAGATATTGGAAGGCTGTTATCATGTCACCCACCCACCCCAGTCCTTCTTTTCATTACACTAGACGTGCCCAGTTTCTGCCACCATTGTTCTTATGTTTATATTAAATGTTATTATATAAAATATAATATATATTCATACTATATAATTTCATAGGATCTGTACATATTCAGCATTGGTATTTTACAGCTTCCTAAGCCTTGGTTTCATCCTTTCAGATTTGTGGGCCCTATCAGAAAATACACACATGGAGGGAAAGAATAGAATAGAATAGAATAGAATAGAATAGAATAGAATAGAATAG
>WNWU01000011.1:26215182-26255444 GCA_012654045.1 Ptyas mucosa | reverse complement strand
AGAATAGAATAGAATAGAATAGAATAGAATAGAATAGAATAGAATAGAATAGAATAGAATAGAATAGAATAGAATAGAATAACAGAGTTGGAAGGGATCTTGGAGGTCTTCTAGTCCAACCCCATGTTTAAGCAGAAAATCCTATACCATTTCAGACAAATGGTTGTCCAATCTCTTCTTTTAAAACTTCCAGCATTGGAGCATTCACAACTTCTGGTGGCAAGTTGTTCCACTGATTAATTGTTCTCACTATCAGGAAATTTCTCCTTAGTTCTAGGTTGCTTCTCTCCTTGATTAGTTTCCACCCATTGCTTCTTGTCCTGCCCTCAGGGGCTTTGGAGAATAGCTTGACTCCCTCTTCTTTGTGCCAGCCCCTGAGATATTGGAACACTGCTATCATGTCACTCCTGGTCCTTCTTTTCATCAAATGAGACATACCCAATTCAAGCAACTGTTCTTCATATGTTTTAGCCTCCAGTCCCCTAATCATCTTTGTTTCTCTTCTCTGCACTCTTTCTAGAGTCTCAACATCTGTTTTACATCGTGGCGACAAAACCTTCATTGTGGATTCACAGCCTCCCTGCCATAGTATTCATGAAGCCAAACACTTCCAAACAGAATTGGAGAAGGTTTCCAAAAGGCTTTTGGCCAATATAAAAGCCTACAGCTGTTTCCTTGCAGGTTACTACAGGACTTTTATATCACAGTAGAGGTGCGCTATCCCCAAATAAACTTTAAAAAGAAAAAAGGACGATGCACATGGTAACCCTGATGTTGTCCCTTCGGTAATCTCACCCCTGCTTCCAGCTCTTGTATCACTTTAGTGAGAGTCTCTAAGGAGCCATTCATGGGCCTTTTGCAATACGAGGCTTTTTCTCTCTATATAAAATCTTAGTATGAGGAACTAATGGCCGTGTTAATGTTTTACAGGAGCAAATACAAAATCTTGATAAAACATTTTAGGAAGAACAGATTGACTGTGGCATGATTTTTTATGAAGCTCACTTCATCGGATGCATGGTCTGTTACCCTCGCTTGGCAGGCACACTGTTCTTACGTTTATATGAATACGGAAGGGGGGAAATGTGAATAATAAGACAAGAAAGCAAATGACATGATAGAGATATAGAGCTACAGCCTGTGACATTTTTAAATGCCAAATCAGAAGGGCGTAAAATGCACACACGAGATTTCATGTGTGAACGTTAAATACAGTTCACGCACTGAAGAAGCAAGCATTTAGCTATAGGGTAACAAAGAGTCTTTTCCTCCAGTTACATTATACTTTGAATCACATGGAAAGAAGATACCACAATGATTCAGATGCAGGCTGGATGATTCAGGCACATTACCAGAAAGAAAAAAAAATAAGGGGGGGGGGGGGCAAAGCACAGCTCAGCAGTGGAATTTTACAAACTTTTTTTAAAAAAACTATCTTGTTTCAAGAGGAACACGCAGATTAACCTGCCCACTGGTATTCTGGCAAAACAAAATTAAATCAGGTACCGGCATGTAAAGCTGAGTTGCACTTCTCATAGTTAATGATGATATGAATATGATAAAAGAAGCTGATCCAATAATGAAACTTAAGCAAAATTGAACTGAGACTATTCATTTGGCTGGCATTGTGGCCTGGCTGTGACTAAATTAGCTAAGTGAGTATATTTTCTTTCCCTGGTGCTGTTTGGTTTCATTTGCTTTTATATTATTTTATTTAATTATATTTCACACTTCTAAAGCACCCATCTGCCTTAAAGAAGGGTTCTGAGCAGGATACAACATAATATAACTGACAAATAAAACAATGTATACAAGTAACATTAAAATTAAAAATTAAATTAGGGTTAATTTTTTTTTAAAGTATAGAATGACAATTAAACATCATTAGGAGGGGGGGATTCCAAAATGGCCTATGAATGGTTACAGATTTTTTCTTACTGATTTTTAGTTGATAGTGACAGTGTTGTTATTCACTTGGGATAGTTTTAGGATGAGCTAACTACACAATAGAAAGAGTTAAGTAAGTAAAGATTCTCAGTAACACAAGCATGTTGGTCCTGAATCCATTTGTGATAGGACTACACAAAACATTTTTTAAAAAATATATTAGTGAAATATAACTGGATTTGAAATAATTAAAAATAGTACTAGGATATCAGATTATGGCATGTAAACCTATAAGAATTGCCGATAATCAATAATGGGCATGCATATTAAGAAGAAGAAGAAAATATAAAATGGATTATTCGGAATACAACTAGCATTGTTATTCTCCAAAACAGATTAGTTGTTTTTAATGACTGTGCTATGATCTTTTAGTCATCTGATCATGAGTGCAGAGGGGAAAAAAGTAAGAGGAACATCGTGTTCCTGCTTATCAGAAAAATGCTTGTATTTTCAAAATGATTAAAATAAAATGCAGAACTATGGGATATAACCAGTTACTGGATTAAACTCTGCAAATCTTTGGCGTCTGTGGCAGAGAATGTATTAATTACTTAACCAGTCAGATATGCTATATAGATATACTAACAGGACTCAAGGCTGTTGACAGATTAAAGACACTCTTGTCCTGGATTTTGATTCCGGAGAAGCCCCAAAATATTTCCATCTTGTACAGTATCCTAATTACGAGTATTTGCTATTCATTTGCCAGTATTTTTTTTTTCTTCTTACTGGAAAAACAACAGAATGTATTCCTCGGAGAGAAAGAATTAGACTCTTTATTGAAATAAACATTTTGCTTTGCAGTTCTTTATAGGGTGAATTGCATTAATTATAATCATCTTCTGTAATTCGACTGAAGTTCACTTTCCAAAATTCACACAAGCTTCTGTAGTTGTAATGCTGGCCCTTAGGGATTGCTCTACTGGTAGTTTCAAGGCTGACAGATGGCTAACCTCTAGTTTTGTTCTGTTGGTGTTGAAAACTCACAGTAAACTTTGGTGATTCCACTGCTGGACCAAACTAACTACTGTGTAGCAGGCTCCTCAGCCAAGTTAGCTAAAGTTTTCTATAAGGCTATATACAGATGTACTGCAAGGCTTCTTTCTGCATTGTCATCACTTTTTTTGTTTGTGCCTACCCAATTTCTTCTTGCTGAGTGTTTTGTTTTATTCAGGGTAGTAAATCTAGTGAATATGATGTGTCAAATGTCTTCTCTTGCATTTAGATTCCAGAATAAATTCCACTTCATATTCTTGTTCCCCAACCAAAGAACCTGAGGACGATGGGGTGGGAGGGAGAGTTTCTTTTCAATGCAAGGGGCGGGGAGGTTCCCCAGAAGAAGAAAAAAACAGTGATGAGTTGAAGACCAAATGATTTTTTTTACTGAAGCAGGCAATTGTTAATGAAAGGGCCCTGGATTACTCTGCTATATAACTGGGAAAAACCAATATGATTTAGAGTTCAGCTTTTTATATGGGTGGGCAGAAGACAAACGCATAATAGATAATTATATCAACACATACACCCCACCCCCAGTCTTGGCATCCTCTGGCCTATGGATATCTGCAACCCATTTTTATGCAGCTAGCCTTGGCCAAATCTGAGGAACTGAGTAGCTTATGTTCCAGTGGAAAGTCAGTAGGGCATGACACAATGGAGACCGGAATTCTGGAAAGCAAGACGCAGGAATGGTAACCACAGACTGCTTGAAAGACAAAGGTGCTTGTGGAGGAATTAATTTGTATAAGCCTATCCTGCAAGAGGCAACTTTCACTGCAATTGTCCTGTTGATAAGAGGCGTAACATGCCTAGTATTGTTCTAATGACTGATTCACTTTCTTTGATTGCTCATTCAAGATCGGATGATGCAAAGATGGCCATTGAAACTGAATGTGTACTCACTGGAAGGATGTCTCTATGTGCAGTACTTTGAGTCAATTTTTGACTCCCGGTGACTGCCTGGACCAGTCCTTGCAGTTTTCTTGGCAAAGTTTTTCAGAAATGGTTTACCTATTTTCTAGGGCTGAGAGAGAGTGAGTGACCCAAAACTGGTTTTGTGCCTAAAGTAGGATTAGAATTCACCATCTCCTGGTTTCAAAATTGGTGCCTTAACCATTACACTCTCTCTAATCACTGGAAGAGAGACATCCAAAACATTAATGTAAACCAGTGTCAACTGATGTAAAACTTTCAAAACTTTTGTATAAATTGTATAAATACCATGATTGGTTAAACCCAGTGGTGGGATTCAAGTAATTTAAAAACTGGTTCTCTTCTTCCAACAACCACTTTGCCAAACTGCTCAAAAAGTTAACAACCGGTTCTCCCGAAGTGGTGCAAACTGGCTAAATCCCACCATTGGTTAAACCTATGCCTAAAATTTGGTATGGTTGTGCAAACTCCTAAGCTAATGGAAGGCTCCTGTCAGGAATAAAATAAGCCATCTTGGTAAGCGAACCCACTGTCACAAAAATGTTTGAATAACCCCGTGCATGTGGAATCACAATAAGAAAATTCATTTTTTTACAGGATCCCAAGGTCCAGGAGATTATGAGCTGAAAGTAAACTGAAAGGGTGGCTGAAGAAAGCGGCTGGTTTTCCAGGGACAGCCTTAGGCAAACAACAGATACAACAGGATTTATTTAGAAAATATATGTAGCTGCCCACTCATTCTCAGTGACTCTGGGTGGCTTACAAAAAATAAAAACCCAATATACAACAATAAAAAAACAATACCCCCCACCCACCTCGGTGACAGCAATCATGTAATCCTGACATCTGCTTTCACCCTTGGCCCCCAAGAACTCTCTCACTCAGTTCAAAATTCCAAATATCATCCCATGTTCCAGAAGCTCTATTATTATTATTATGGCATAGTTGCAATATTTTTCCCTTAGTGGACAGAGAACATGTAAACGGCCTATGCGAAGCACTTGTCCATCATTCACAAAGAAATGGAAGAATTAGTCTGTGAGGTGCCCTAGGGGTCATCCATCCAAGCCCTGACGTATGAATCCAGTGCTGGTTTCATTCAAACCCAGTTCAACAGAACTACTGCTTGCCTTTTTGCCTTTGACCTTTCTAGAGGGTCTACTATACTTAGAGAAAGGGCTATAAAGCTGATTGGCCATAGGACTATGACAGGAAAAAATAAACATAGATGATCATATTCAGGTTTACATAGTAGTGCAATCTATTCATAACATTTGTGAGTCAGGAACATAAATGATATAAAAACTAAAACAGTAGAAAAACTGTGTCTGCTTTAGCTGATGTGGTGTGAGGGTTGGTGCTTTCTGCAGGTGCTCCAGATTCTTGCAATTTATTTATTTGTTTGTTTGTTTGTTTGTCAAACATGTACAAAATAGCAAGTATGAACATGGACATGGACATGAACGAGGGAAATGAATACAAATAAATGGGGACAGTAAGACAGGGATGGTAGGCTCGCTGGTGCGTTTATGCATGCCCCCTTTACAGACCTCTTAGGAATGGGGTGAGGTCCACAATAGACAGTTTAAGGTTGAAGCTGTGAGGGTTTGAGGCTGTAACAAAGGAGTCAGGTAGTGCATTCCAGGTGTTGACCACTCTGTTGCTGAAGTCATATTTTCTGCAATTGAGTTTGGAGCGGTTTACCTTGAGTTTGTATCAATTGTTTCCCCGTGTATTATTGTGATTGAAGCTGAAGAAGTAATTGACAGGTAAGATGTTGTAGCAGACAATTTTATGTACTATGCTTAGATCAGACCACAGGCGGTGCAGTTCCAGATTGTCCAAGTTTAAAATTTCAAGCCTGGTTGCATAAGGGATTCTATTGTGAGTAGAGGAGCGGAGAAATAATTTGTGTGTATCTGGGCAGGAACGATTGCTCCTCCAAATAAATATCTCCATTGCTGGAATAATGTGTTCTATAACAAGCAACTCTTTATTGAAAATGTCATCGTTCCTTTCTATGAAACAGACCGGAATAAAATACACAAAGCAGGACCTCTTCCCCATCCTCTTTCAGTAGTTGGAAGAAAACAGTGCCCAAGGCTTCTTGCACTACTAAAGGATGAGAGGGATCCCCAGTGGGAAAAGAAAAAAGGCTTGCAAGTCCCAAAAACCTGCTTGCTCTCAAGTAAACCATTTCAATTTATATGTTTTCTTTGGACATTGGGAGAATGCTCTTGAGGGTTTCGCAAAATTAGGAATCAATGTTACAGAAATTGGCAAAGTTAAAAAAAAAAGCACTGAACATCCTTCACATTTCAAGGTGTTTGCCTTGTGAGAACAAACTGTACTTTTGCACTATCGCTTCCTATTCATTCTGCAGAGCACCAGTGACTCAGTAATGAGGGAACATCAAGTGCACATTATTTTCAACTTAGCAAAAAGTTTGTTTGCAGAGTCGCTCTGACATGAAATGTAAGACATACCTTCTGAAAAACAAAACAATATCTCCTCCAAGGGCACCACTACATATTTGTCCAAAATATCAGAACATATTCATTAATAAATCTGGAGAAGACTGTGCCACACTTTACCAATCCAAAGGACATCACTATATATTCAAATTTGCTGCACCTGATATTAAAGATTATTGAATATCCATGTCCCTCTTTCATTCTAAACTAATTGTATCACTGAAGTCTACTTTATAAAGATGTATGCCTTTTGAAAGCGGTTGGTCCAGGAGTCTGAAATATAAGGTAGGAGGCAAGCAAATCCTAATGGTTATTCTGATCAGGAATCTATAGGCTTAAAACAATCATTCCATGTAGAGAGGAAAAGCATGGATGCAGGTGTCGAAGATTTAGAAGGTTGACCTTTCTTTAAATAATTCTCCAGAAACTCCTTCAACATGGCTAACTGCCTCTTAGATATTGCCTCTTAGCTGGGATCTAGGTTCCCAGGTTCAAACTGATTACACAATCATATGCTCAATGAGGAGGCAATGTAGTTGCTTCCTCTTCCCCCAAAATGTTAGCAACATTTGTACAATTTTTTCTGACAAGGAAGGAATAAGGATAATACAATGCAGGCCCTTTTTAATTGGCTGAGAGCTGAGCCCCCTCCTGAATTCTTAACAATTATCCCCAAAACAAGTCTCTGGAGCAATTCAGGCACTTATTTGCTAAGTGGCCTGCAATTCCACAGGTGTAATTTTACATCTGACTCAGAGATCTGAACTTTAATGGTACAAATCCTGAATAGGTCTCCAGGGGCTTCACAGCAGATATATCAATGGAAGTCTTTCCTCGTCCGTTTCACTGCTCTTTGCACTGGGTTTTTGGGAGCTGGCATTTAAAGGGACTACAGGGAGGAAGGATAGCAGGGAAGAGAGGGTGTGAAATATCTTCTCTTATTATTTACTGTATGCCTCAACAATTCTAATTGCCCATCAATTACCACCATGACAATACTTCCCCAATGTGCTTTGGTCTCACCAACCAATTTCTCAGTTCATCACGTTTTTCCTGAAACTAATCAATTAGAGCAAGTTCATTTCATCCCCATGTCTCTGGCCTACAATTGGAAATCCAACAGGTACTCCCAAACTCTGTGATACACTTGCTTCATCTTGTCAATCTCCTGCTCTAATCATCCAAAGCAGTTCTAAATGGTTGCGATGCACTCTTTGCCCTCAGTGAAAGGCACCGCCAATTTGGTTGTCCGTTCTTTTAGCAGACTGAGAAGAAAAGTCACCTGGGAAGTTCTGTAGGAAATTGTGCTGGCCAACTCACAAAATCAATTCACATTGGGTCATATTAAAAGTCTGAAATTGATGCTAGGGTCCCCCAAACTGTTCCAGTAAATTTCCATAAGAGGAAAGTAATAACTGGTCAAGCTGCAACCTGTTGAGTGTTCCTCTCTTGAGGCAAACCTTGCTGTAATTGCTCTGTGGGTTGGCTCACAGCTTGGTACAGGTGTGTTATTTGCATATCAACTTGCTATTGAAGTTATAGCAATGCTTCAGCAAGTTGTTCTTTGGATGGTAGGTGCCCCGAGGACTTGATGACATCTCCACATTCACAGTCAAGGCTCAATGATTCTTTGATTAAAAAGTGGAGAGGCTAACTGATGCCAGGTTTTTTTGACATAGGCCAAGTCGGTAAAGAGCCACTACAATGGCCAATAGAACTCTATTTCATTGTTGTAGAGTATATTAAGAATCTTGAAATGTCCCCACTTCCTTTCTTGTACCAAACAGACTCAAGGAAGGGTTATTTTGAGTTTCTTCCTCACATCTTCTCTTTTCCCAGGACTAAATTCTCTCTTATTTTGCTTCAGCTTGTTCTGCATTATTTTCTTCAAGATTATCTCCACAACTGTTCTATTGCCACCCTACCCACTTCACTCATGACTACCCATCATTCTGGCTGGTGTAAGGATACAAACATTTTTTCAAAAAAAATATGTCAATTTTAAGATACTCCAAGCATTCATCATCTTCTGAATCCATCTAGAACATGAGTGTCAAATTAGCAGCGTCATGTTGCCATCACATGATGTGTTGTGACAATTTTCCCCTTCACGGACCTGGGATGGGCTGGCCTGCACATGATGCATCCAGCCCATGGGCCACCAGTTTGACACCCTTGATCTAGAAGAATCTTGGACGTCCTGTAGACATCTTGCAAGTTCATTGTACTTCAGTGAAATCTTCCCTCACTGGCCACTTTCTTAGGGTAGCTTTGCTCATAGTACATGAGAACATGTTTTACATTTGTTCTTTGAATTGCCTAAAAAAGGTGGCTTGGTAGTTAAAGATATTGAGACTTTTTTTTCATAACTATTTTTCATCTGACAGGTGTCAATTTCCCACCACCTCTGAGAAGAATGATCACTTGGGTTTGTGTAAGTTCAAATATTTATAGAACCAACTGGATTGCAGAATAAGCTACATTTTCTTATTAACTTTGTTGCTTCTCTGTCAACAGTCTCTTGCATCAAGAAAGCTTCCTTCAATTCTCAGACTCACACTTGCACTTCTTCTGAAATTGTTTTTACCACTGTTTGCTGAGGAACCTCATGAGTTCACCAGCACTTCCTCCATCTTGACAATGGGGAAGTTCAACAGTGGATGTCCTAAAGAGTGGCGCTCATCTCTCTTGCAATAAGGCGGAAATGGCCACTGTAGCAAATTCACCTCTCATGTTGACTGGAGAATTTGAAGAGAGTATCCAGATACCACCATACCTCTATTTCAGGAAGGAGGGATGAATGTGAGGATCTAGGAGGTGGAACATCTGCCAGTACAAATCCACAAGGGGAAATGGCAAAGGTCTACTAGGAGATCATGAGTTCTAATACCACCCTGAACACAAAGCCAACTGATGACTCTGGGGCCCGTCAACTCTCTCTCAGTCCTAGGAAGGAGGCAGTGGCAAACCACTTTTGAAAATACAGCCAAGAAGAACTACAGGAATTTTTCCAGGTGTCACCAGGAGTCAATACTGATGCCAAGGTGCACAGGTGTGTATTTGTGCACCTTAATTTGTGAAATTAAGTGAGCTGCCAAAGGTCTCCTCAAAACTAATAGAGCGATGGAGATGCCAAGGTATGATAAATTGGCACAACCTGTATTTCTGGAAAAGGCCTTGGTCATTGAAATAGGCATGGACTCTTTTGTATCACTTCATTAGAGTTACATATCTCGATGATCAAAGGGGGTTTGGGTTATAAGAAATGGTAGGGACAACTATTCCCCATTCCACTTCTGAGCACTCCAGTGTATGACTAATTTCAAGGTGATTTTTCCAACAGTCAATTTACAAGATCACACCTCTTAGCTTAAATGGTAAGAGACCCCATGCTGATAGAGGTTATGTGTGTATGTAACTGAGAAGCACATTTTTGTAACTCATCCAAGATTGGCAGCACCTGAATGTTTAGAATGGAGTCTGCAGCACAAAATGGCGCTGCTACCAGTTTATATTAGTGGAGTGTTTGATCAGTTATCCTCCCATTAAATGAAACTACAGCACTGAGTTCTAATGCACAGGCATGCGTATATAAATGTGCCAAAGTAGGTTTGTTAATATTGCACATAAAGGATGCAATGCCTCAGGGGTTTAAATTATGTTTTCTTTCCCCTTCAATGGGAAGCCAACAACAAAAAAATGTTACATGCATCTTATAGAACATTATGGAATAACAATTAAATATTATGGAATTTAAATGCCCAGCATGCTTCCCCCACCTTCCCCCCCTGCTTTGGATTTAAATGTTCTTTTTCTGGCAACTGATTAAATGTATGAAATTCTAGACGAGTTAGTGACTTTTCAGGCATACCTGCATTCCCATGAAGCATAATTATCCCACCCTTAAAGACTATAGGAAAAGATTATATAAATTGTGTTCGCTTTATATTCATTGTTGCTGCTAAATCCTGCCTTTCTCAGTGACGTCTTGGTTTCTATAGTAACTAGTGTACTTGAGCAGAAAAATAACGGAGGGAGGAAAACACAGAAATGTTAAAAACAGGACACACATGTGGCAAAACACAGGGCATCTCACATCCAGTTGCACCACTGTTGAGTAGCATTAAGCTTGTTCTGTCAGTGTTCCTGTTTTGGGAACTAGTATCCAAAATAATACGGCCATTTCTCAGAGAAGAGTGAAGAGCATAGCTACACACAAATTAGAGAACAAAGAGACAGCATGCAGTGCATATGCATGTATAGATAATGTTTATATCTATGTTGTTGGATAAATAGAAAGACAGTAATATACTTGCCATTATCATCATATATTATTCTGGTTTATTTCCCCAAATACATGTGAAAAATTAAACAAAACAGTGTGACCCATGCAGAAGAGGAGGTGGCAGATTATTTTTATTTTATTTGTGTGAGAGATGGGCAGTCTCCAAATTTTATATATATATTTTATAAGTAAATAAAATTTAGTGCTTGCCCATATTTCTCATAGAGTGACATGGAGAATCCTAAAGGGTGTGAAATACAAAAGTAGTTGAGGGCAAAAACCTTACTAGTGCTGGGAATTCAAACATCCTAAGAATTGAAAGCATGTATAAGTACCAGATTTAAACCTTCCATTAATTGGGTATGAACACACTGGACAATTTAATTTTGACCGAAAAAGTAAATTTCCTCTGGCACTTTGGAAGAAACTCTGGCTATGGATGCCAGGAAGAAACAGTAGAAATCACCAGTAAACTGGATTCTTTCACATTTTTCATAGTAAGTCAGCAGTTTTATATGTTAGAGGTCAAAGACATTGTCACAGTATTTTGTGGTTGGATATGAATACAATTGAGTGGTAAAATTTATTTTTAATTTGAACAATGATCCTAGTTGTGTATCCAGCATGTTAGTCCCAAGTGTTTAATGTTTTTCAAGCATTAGCTGTGTATCCAGCATATGGGTCAAGTAATTTCATGGGGGAAGTAATAGATTGTCCAAAATCCTTACTGTGATAGTTCTAAAATAATCTTAGCCACATTCCCTGGCATCTTTTTTTATGATATTTGAGGATTTTAAAACCATTTTAAACTAAGAGTACAAGAAACGAGCCTTTCAAGTGGAAAAAAAATCCAAAAATTCAACAGAAAATTCAAAATGCATTTTACTGCTGGGCTGAGTTTATGTTTCCCTGTCCTGATTTCAATATAGTTTATTTATCTCTAGCTTGTCTAAGCATTGAAGAAATCTAAAGCAAGTCCAATCCTATGTGTTAGTGGCAAACAGTGCACACTGTGTACTAAAAGAAGAGAAATCTTAAAATAGTTATCCTAGTTCAGAATCCCATATAATGTCCAGAAAATACATAGAGGGGGAAAAAAAATCACTACTGGTCCAGGTCTATGTTTAAATCAGTGTGTCACTAAGAGGCTATTTAACGTATCAAAGAGGGTTTGTGGATAGCTAGGTTCAAATTTCTGTTCATCATAAAAGAAATGGATACATGATATTCAGTCAGTCAGCTTTTCTAAGCCTAAATCAGGCATGTCCAATCTGCAGTCCACAGGCTGCATGTGCCTCTGGACCAGGGGTGGCTTCTACCTACCTTTACTGCCAGTTCGCAATGAGGCCGTGAGCAAAGCGAGTGCACATGCACGCTCTTCTGCACATGCGCAGAAGCATTTTGATGACGTCGGGGTCAGTGGGCGGAGCCTCCTGCCGGTTTTACTACTGGTTCTATAGAACCGGTGCGAACTAGGGGCAGCCCACCACTGCTCTGGACAGCTAGGTTCCACAAGATCATAGACTTTTAACTTTATGATGTGATGTGTACACATTGATTATATATTTTATATATAATATAGTTAATTAATTAGTTAGGATACTTCCTCTTCATTCAATGTGGCCCATGCAAGCCAAAAGGTTGGACACCCATAGCCTAAAACCACAGGTGTCAAACTCGATCGTGTCATGTGGCATCATGTGATGTATCATGACTTTTTTTGCCTTTGCGGAGCTGGGGTGGGTGTGGCCTGCACATGATGCATCCAGCCTGCGGGCCACCCATATGACACCACTGGCCTAAACTATTTTACTGAGCTCGGTGAAGATAAAAGGAACCCCACCCCTATCCCCAAATCAAGGATAGGATGTAACCTTCGAGACCGCCTTCTGCCACTGACGACCTCCCATCGACCCGTGCGCTCCCACAGAGAGGGCCTTCTCGGGGTGCCGTCAGCTAAACAATGTAGGCTGGCGACCCCCAGGGGGAGGGCCTTCTCTGTGGGGGCACCCACCCTCTGGAATCAGCTGCCCCCAGAGATAAGGAGAATCCAAGACCTCCGTGCCTTCCGCCGTGCCCTTAAAACTTTCTTCTTCCAGCAAGCCGGGCTGGCTTAACAAATCCTTTTAAATAATTTTAATTGGTTTATCTTTTTAAATTCGGGGCCAAACAGAGATATTTCTTTTAATTGTTTTTAATGTTTGTATTGTATGTTTTTATTTGGCTGTACACCGCCCTGAGTCCCCAGGGAGAAGGGCGGTATATAACTTTGAAATAAAAAAAATAAAATAAAATAAAAATTACTATCATTTTACTGCCAATATAGCTGTGTATGTGAGATAGGTGGCTATAAAAATTGAACAAATAAAATAAACAAAATGCAATATTATTTCAAGGTATATTACCAGAGTACCATCTAATTACTGTTAGGGGTGTCAGTGGAACCATAATTAATGGCAAAATATTCGTTTGAATGCTCAGCTGGGTGGCAGATTTTCATGGAGCTCAAAAGCCTAAAATTCTAACTAAGGTTAGAATTTGTAGTATTTTGATGAGAAATCCCCAGGAAGTCCCAGAGCTGCAGGCTAGATTAGGAAGTCAAACAGAAAGACCAAAAAACAGCAATAGCAAAACCCTTCCATAATGCTGCTAAGAAAACTACATGGACATAACCTTGGAGTCCCCACTTGGAATTAAGTTTGACTTGAGGGAGTTTTCTCTGAATAACAGTTGTGGAAAGAAATGAATGGGCCTTTTCTCATCCAGGTCCTTCTTGCAAGCCTCCCAAAGGCATCTGTTTCCATGAGCCCATGGGATACAGCATGGTACAAAAATATCATTAGTTAGTCAGTCATTTTGTTAAAGAGGTACTAGATTAAGCAGATCTTTGATCCAATACAGCAGAATACTGTAATTCTGATGCTCTTACAACATTGGCTTCATATGTTAAAGAGGACATCTCTGAAATTCCAGATATCTCTGGAATTACATAAATGCAAATGAGGCCTAAGTCTGCCACTTTCGCTACCTCCTTTTCTGCCTAATTACTTTGCCTCAGTCTCTGCCCAGAGAGCTTTGAAAAAAGGAACAACATACATCTCTTCTTTACATTGCTTGCCAATGACTTTTGGAATTAGACCAGGAGCTATATGTGGCTCTTGGGCACAAGGTTGGTCATTTCAATATAAGTGAATAGAAATAATGTAATTGGACCTCTATGGGAGGCAATGCCTACGGAGAACTGAGATTTTTCAGGAATATTTTGAATGGAAAGAGCTTCTGAACCATGGTGGCGCAGTGGGTAGAACGCAGTATAGCAGGCTAACTATGCTTACTGCCAGCAGTTCGATCCTGACCAGCTCAAGATTGATCTAACTTCCCATCTTTCCTAGCTCGGTAAAATGAGGACCCAGATTGTTGGGGGCAATATGCTGACATTTGTAAACCACTCAGAGAGTGCTGTAAAGGACTATGGAACAGTGTATAAATCTAAGTGCTGTTGCTATTCTGAATAAATACACCCTCCAACAAAAAGGAGCAGATTTTTATGAAGGTAATAAAAGCTGTTTGATAGTTGAAAAGGAAGTAGTAAAACTTAAAACTGTCAGTTGCAAGTTCTGAATTGTAAAGGCATCTTGGGAGGTAGAGATCTCTCTTCCTCTTCTATGCTATAATTGTTAGGTGTGATCCAGTGGTGAAATTCAGCCAGTTCTATCCGGCTCGGGAGAACCAGTAGTGCCGGTGCCAGGAGGCTCCACCCACCTGCCCGGACATCATCACGTCCCATTATTGACCATGCGTGGAAGAGGCACACACACTCTCACATTTGCGAACCGGTGTGCTCCCTACTTCCTTCTACCCTCACCAATACTCTAGATCAGGGGTGGGCAACTGTGGCCCTTTTACAACCTGTGGACTTCAACTCCCAGAATTCCTGAGACAACCAAGCTGGCTCGGGAATTCTGGGAGTTGAAGTCCACAGGTTGTAAAAGGGCCACAGTTGCCGATCCCTACTAGTCTAGATTTTTGTGCATACAACTGCTCACAGGGTAGTTCAAATGGTGTTCCAGTTGTTTTGGGATTGCACCCAGCCTTTTAACTATTGGCACTACCTTTTTCTTTCTTTTGCCACAGATAAATATTTATGTATTAGTATTTATTATGAATAGTAAATAATTACTATATTATTATTGTGCCATCCAGACTAGTAGGTAGGATAGGCTAATCCTCCATGCTTTTTCCAGTTCCCTTGTCTAGCGTTAGCCATTATCATATAGAACCGTGATGGCGAACCTATGGCACGGGTGCCACAGGTGGCACACGGAGCCATATTGGTGGGCACACGAGTGTTGCCCTAGATCAGCTCCAGCACGCATGCGCATACCAGCCAACTGATTTTCAGGCCTTCCGGTCCCACCGGAAGTCAGGAAACTGGCTGTTTCCAGCCTCCGGAGGGGATGGGGAAGGCTGTTTTTGCCCTCCCCAGGCTCCTAGAAAGCCTCTGGAGCCTGAGAAGGGGGAAAAACAGGTCTACCAGGCCCACCATGCCATCGCGTGCCAAAAGCAGGGGGAAGTGTGTGGGGGGTCACGTGCGCATGCATGGAAGGGCGGGGTGCACTGAATTATGGATGTGGGCACATGCACCCGTGACCCCACACACTCCCCCCGTTTTTGGCACGTGATGGCAAAAAGGTTAGCCATCACTGATATAGAATAACAGCAAATGGATCCTGTAACATTATCCTGAGACCTGTATATAGGTCTTCATTCATTACCTATTTATTTTATGTGCCTATCAGCATTTGTATGCTGCTTACTCACAGGTCTCAAGGTGGCTTATAATATACAAAACTAAAAACATCCATAAAAAGCATTCCACACACACCCTCCTCCACTGCATGCTTATAATCATGGCAAATACCCCCAGCCATGGGCTGCCGTACCTACCTTAAATAATTGGATGTAGTTGGATTCATAAATCAAGTATTTCAAGGCATGAGAAATATTATATCTCTGGGAACTCTTCCTACACTGGTAAGCCAAATACTGGTATACTGTGTTGGTGAAACTCTCATCTTTCAGCTACTGAGGAGGTTCCCCACATTTCTAGGTGTGAGTTACCAACCAATCTGCCAAGCTAGGAGCAATTAACAGTAGTATAGGAAAACAAGGCAGGAATGTAGGCCTGGTTCTTTGCCATAATCACCCAGCCTGGACTGAGGGGTTTTTTGATTATTTTAATGGGTTTTAATATATGTTTAAACCATATATTTATACATTTATGTATTTTATGTATGTATACTTGTGTATTTTATGTCTTTTATTGAGTTTGTTTTTACTTGATGTGAGCCACCCTGAGTCCTAGGGAGATAGGGCAGCATACAAATTATATTAAATAAATAAATAAAATAAATAATCAGACCAGTCAGCTCTAGCTTTGGTCCCAACAGGCCAAAAACTCTTGTTGCTTGTTCAGTAAATGATGCACTACTAGAGACCAGTTGTAGTGGTTCTGCAGATGTTGCTGCACTACAATTTTTTGGTGCAATGTATTAGCTTAGTGTTTCTCAAGCTTAGAAACTTTAACATGTATGGATTTAAAGCAGTGGTGGGATTCAAGTAATTTAACAACCGGTTCTCTGCCCTAATGATTTCTTCCAACAACCTGTTTGCCAAACTGCTCAGAAAGTTAACAACTGGTTCTCCCAAAGTGGTGCGAACTGGCTGAATCCCACCACTGACTTAAAGTGCTTGCTGGCTGGAAAATTCTGGGAGTTAATATCCACACAGCTTAAAGTTACTGAGGTTGCAAAATACTGGTTCATGTTAGAATTAAATAACTGTTGGGACAAGGATCGTATTTCTGTCAACTACATTGCAGTTGCAATGCAACTGCAATTGCAGAAAATATGACTTCAGTAACAGAGTGGTCAATTCCTGGAATGCGCTATCTGACTCTGTAGTTTCTTCCCCAACCCCCCCAAACTTTAACCTTAAACTGTCTACTGTTGACCTCACCCCATTCCTAAGAGGTCTATAAGGGGCGTGCATAAACGCACCAGCATGCCTACCGTCCCTGTCCTAATGTTCCTTTTTACTTTCTCTTTTCATGTATTCAAATTATGTTTATACTTTTACCTGATATCCTATATATGCTTGACAAAATAAATAAATAAATAAATAAAATAAAAATAAAAATAAAAATAAAATAAATACATGGGGCTAACCTTGAAGAGCATGTGGAGAATGACCCATGTAACACCAGGAACTGCATTGGCTGATGGTCTGCCTCTGATTGTAATTGAAAATGTTGGTAATCACCTTTAAAATCCTTCATGACAGAGGAGGCATGCTATGGGCCTCATCAGTCCCGAATATTCCGGCTGACAGGTTCCAGGAGAAGAGCTTTCTCTGCCATTGCAACTGACCTCTGGAACATCTCCCCCACCCCACCCTATGAGGTTGGCTCCAACCCTCCTGACCTTCCATAAGAGCCTAAAGACCTTGCTGGGCCAGTTGGCTTGGGACTTGAATGGGGGAGCATCAGTGCAGAGTTGGTTGTTTGATTAAAAACAGATCCCACCTACCCCCCACATCCTGTTTTCACCCTCCGCATCTTTTAATTGGGCAGCTGTATTTGGCTGTATGTTATATCCTATTTATGTTTTTATCTTTGTACAGCTTTTACATTTTATGGTTGTAAGCTGACCAGAGATACTCTGAGGTAAGATGGACAACCAATAAAACAAACAAACAAACAAACAAAGCGAGGCAATTCCAGTACTACTGAGGGCTTCACTATGAAAGCGAAATTTATGCTGCTAAGAAGTAGTATCTGAGGTTTGCCACCTCCATATGAAAAATCTTAACACCAGCATCATGTCTCTTTCAATAATTATGAGCTGAGAGCAGATGGAACTGGTTTTTTTTCTTTTATAGGAAATGAATCACTGATTATATATATATATATATATATATATATATATATATATATATATATATCTCCTAGTCTGTTTCTCCCATCATGCCTTGGAGTGTTATTTGTGAGGCAACATGCCATTAATGGTCTTGTACAAAATGGATCACTGGTATTTGGTATTGTATAATTAAAATCAGATGAAACACAATCACTATCAGCAGGCAACTGACCCAGTCCCCAAAATTTGCCTTATTTCAAAATTAGTATGAACCAGAGTGTTTTATGCCTGTCTATTTCTTTTGTATTTTTGTTGTATTAGAAGAATGGAAAAAGTGTGCCAAATGGAGCCCGACCCCCAGCATCCCATTTCTTAAATTGGAGGCTTAAAGGAGTTTAATGAACACAATTATGACTTACAAACAGCTAAAAATAGTTTGGTAGCACCGTTTCTGACATATGTTTTATTAAATGGCATAAGCTTTGGTGAGATTGGGCCTTTTAATAACATTTGCTAATTGGGAAAAGTCTACCAGATATTAGTACACGGGACAATTCACCAGCTTGCTTAATTGGTTATTTCAGCTGCTAGATATATTTATTTTTTTATTGTTTTTATTGATCCTAAATGTTTCCTTATTCTAGAACTGTAAACTGCCAGAGTCACTTGGCTGAGATGGGCTGCCATGGAAAATAAATAAATAAATAAATAAATAAATAAATAAATAAACAAACAAACAAACAAACAAACAAACAAGTAAGTAAGTAAGTAAATAAATAAATAAATAAATAAAGTTAATGATTATAAGAGCACCTATGCCTCTTAAACCTATGTTGCCTGTTCAGTTATACTATTAATTATGCATCATGCATTACAATCCTAATTTATACACTATAAATTTAGCATTTCTGTTTCAAGTTAGATCTGGAGTTGAGTCAAGAGGGACATCTTGAGTAATTCAATTTATTTCTCTGATTCCAGGAATTTGATTATTCAGGTTCCCTATAAAAGCAAAAGTTCATTATATATTAAAATGCATTATTGTAATTGTGTGATCTTATAGTTCTTATAAATGTATAAATGTTAATAAGTATATTTTTGAGAAGCTGGGTTAGTACTTTATTTCAGTAATGATCCTCCAGGACATGTAATGGATTGCTATAGGCTTTTAATCATAAGTGTCTTGTACCTCACATTACAGAAGAATTTGTTTCTTTTTTCCCCTACTTATTACATCCTCATGAGTGTGCATCCAAGGAATCATTTAGCAGAATGTCTTCTGCATGGCTTCCTTCATGAAATAGCTTGTGCACTTCTGGAAACCTGAAATTTCCTCAGAAGCATCAGGAGAAATCCACATCTGCTAAGAACATAATTTGTTGAGAAGTCATGATTCAGATAATGAATCTAAATATAATTATCATAGAAATGATGAAGCAATTTTCCCTGTATATGCCTTATGTATTCATTATGGTTCATTTTCTTTTTGGCAGGTCTTCAGAATTGAAGGCAAGGATGTGAAAGCTAAATTTTGATCTGAACTTGCCCTCTGGGATGTTTATGAAGACCTCCCCAAAAAGGGCTTTGAGTGTCAGTGTAAATAAATTTTGCTGACCCGCTGAAGCTAAAAGTCAGGGAAAGAAATGAGGGCCTGATTTCACCTGTTGCATTATCAGACCCTTGTGAGGAACCAGGCCCTGGCCTCCAGTATGAAAAACAGCCGAATAGTTTTGGTGTCAGTTATCCAGGAGAAAGCCTTGTGACTTTGGTAGCCATTTGATGTATTTCCATATGGCAAAGAAAGAACTGGAATAATTAATTCTCATTTTATGTGGGTATCCTGATACTCCTTGGGGTTTTAAAGAAAACCCTCATCTCGATTTATCATGATTACCTCAGCTGATTTAAATCCATTGTTCAGTCTCTTTCTAATGCTGCCTTATTTAGGCTAAATATTTGATCAACAGGTTCCTTCAATTTCTCCAAACTCTGGGAAGAATCCTACCTTTGCTAGGAAGATGATGGAGAAAAAAGGATGAGCATGTTCTTGCTGGTGAAATCCACTACAGACTGTCCATCAGAGCACAAGTCTGTCCCCTTGGCAAATGTTCTGCTGATAATATTCCCCCATAAAAGTAAAAACGGTACAAGTCAGGATCCAAAACTCCTTGTTCTTCCCATATACCCACAAAATTATTATGATAAGTTGGAAGTTATTTCTCTATGATACCCATCAATAAGAAAAAAAATGAAAACAAACTTTCTGTATCCCCTGGGATGTCATATTTCCAGAAAAGTGTACATCAATGAATGTGACAACTCTTTTGCCATCAAATCTCTGTGGGGTCTGTGCTATTTACACTTTGCATGAGATCTTGCTATCATACCCAAAAAGATAGATGACCTCTGAGTTACACTTTGCCAGACTTTAGTGTTCTATGCATTTTTTTATCAGTACCTAAATTTTGAGTTATTATAATAGTTAGAAATAATAAAATATTATTTTCATATATTTCTAATTGGTTCTCTTAATCATCTTCAGCTTTGTTGGGTGGAGAAAATGCAAAGTTAGCATGTTATACAGTATAATATCATAATGAAGCCAAATACTTATATCAGTCAAGAGATATTTGTTTTTATCTCAAACTAGGAATAAGTGGAATCACATCACATTGCAAGAATAGTTCTAGTCACATATTGTAACTTCCTTCCTCTCTTCTATGCTTTTCAGATTTGCTCTGAAAAGTTCCTAATTCTTCAAAGCGAATTTGTAATCAAGTTAGTGCACAGAAGAGAAAACAACTGTCTCTTCCATTGATGAAAGCCATTCCATCAGCAGAAGTAGCTTAAGTGTTTCTGGAACAGTTATAACAATTCTCAACAACTCTAAATTCTCAAAAAAATATTTTGTTACTTATAAATACTCAGCTCACTCAAGGATAGGCACTCTTGTACTCAGTGATGGGCATTGAGACATTTGAAGAGCATCAGCTGCCTACCACTGAGCTGTCTAATACTTGTTCCCGCATCACACAATAGTTTCACCTCCTAACAGAGATGACGACAACCAAAGACAGACGGATTTTGTAATAAACTTTCATGAGCTGCAATTCATCAGAGATAGGAGAAGAGATTTTAGGAGAAGAAAAAGATTGCATTGTAAAGCTCGCTTGGAGGTGGGAGGTATTTCCAATGTAATCTACCAAACTCCCTGCATGGATTACCCCTGTGACTATATAGGATAGGACAGATGGGGAAGAAGCTAACCACAAGAGTGTTCTTGCAACACTCGCTTGTGTTGCAAGAACACAAGCGAGTGGTCAGATGAGGAGACCTGAACTCATTGGTAGCCTCACACTGCAATGAACAAGGACACACATTCAATTTTGCAGCTACTAAGATTATTGGACGAGCAGGCACAAAAACAGCCAGGGAAGTCATTGAAGCCTCGGAAGCAGGCCTCTCATCATCAAATATTATCAAGTACCAGTATTTAGAAAGTGAGGGCTGAGCAGCACAAGCAAACAACAGCCAACGACTTAAAAGCCAGCCACAAACACACCCCGACCAACATCTAAAAAGCCCCATACAACAGGCACTCTACCACACACAGAACAGCATACACTCTGCTAGAGAGAAGTTCCATGAAGATGGGCTCCAGCATGAGTCTGAAAGCTTGGAAGACAAAACCTCTGATCCTGGTGACCGACCCAGATTGGATCCTGCAAGAAAAAGATTCCTTTCTTTTCCTAATGAATTTTCTACAGAGTACTGATTGCAATAAAACCAGCTTGTCATCATCACCACCATCATTATATCCCACTTTTTTGGGGTGACCAAGGAAGATTATATGGGTTTTCTTTTTCTATCAACAGAACAAAAACCCTGCAAAGTACATTGGCCTGACAGAGAGATCAATGTCTTTCAGTATAATCTAGCCCTATGGATCCCAGGTGAGGATTCCAGGACTGTAGGATATGTTGGACCCCTACCCTCCAAAGCAGCAGGACTTTCTAAAACTGGAGAAGATGAATTTGACATCGTTCCTGAATTCCTGTTTTAGGGAATTTACTTCTTACTGAAATCTGGAAATCCTGATCATGAAAAGCCCACAAAGAAGATATTAGGAGAAGGGGGGGGGGGATGTAAAACTAAGAATTTGCTCAAAGCAACTTTGTCTCTTTGACAAGAGTAAAAAATAAAGAATAATTGGGCAAGGCTGGTATTTTTCTCCAAGCATGGTGTCAGCATGTGCTGAACTCCAATTCATAGAATTCCTGGTTCTGGCTGTTCCATCAAGCACAGCAGGAAAACATGCTGGGATTGAAGAATTAAGTTTAGCAGATGCGTATTTTTCTTCTTCTTGCATAATGTTGCATAATATTCTATTTGATTTATTTTATGTACAGGCTCATATTTTATTTTTGAAGGACATGTTTTCCTCTTTTTTATTTTTCCCCCAGTTGCTCAGAACCTTTGAACCATTATCCTTGCCACTAGAAATTCAGGGTGAATTTAAGTAAATTACATCCATACTTCTATCACATTGCCATTGGACTGTCACAATGTATTCCATGTGGGTCTTTATTACAAAACTCAAAGCTTCAATCAGTGCTAAATGCAGAAGTTAGGCTGCTAACTGATGCATAATACCAGAATCATCTTATGAGCATGTTGATCTCTTGTACATCAATAACTACAGAATTTCTTTCTGGGCACAAGTTAAGATACTGGAGATTATCTCTAAAGTTAAGTATATAGCTTATGCCTGAGGAACTGTCATTCCTAGTATAAATTCCAGTATGAATTTACTGGATGTGAAGCTCAGCAGGAGTGATTTGGTCCCTGCATTTGGTCCCTGTCCTTGATTTTAAAGAAATACATTACTTCAGTATTTAAATGTCAATAATTTAAATTATTTAAATGTCAATAATGTTCATATAAATATAAATAAATATCCAAGTATATTAATTTTAGTTATTTATGGAATGAATTTATATGCCACTTCTTTCAAACTTATTAGTATATTGATTTTGTAAACAAAAAAAAAGGCAGATATAAATTGAAAAAAAGAAAGTCATATAGGCACATCTGGAGATAGGCTGCTATCAAACCTGTTTGAAGAAGCTTCAACCTTTCATTTGGGACAAAGTCTCCAATATTTCTTTTTCCTAACCAATTCAGGAAAGCACACCTGTTTTTAGAGAGGTATTATTAGTGTTTCCATAAAACAACAGTTATTATTCGAAGCTCCACCTTCATTTTAGTTCGTAGCAGCTAATAAAGATTGGAAGACTTTTCAGACTTAATTTACCTGTGTATCAGTGGTGGGATTCTACCAGTTCTACCCGGTTCAGGCGAGCCGGTAGCAGCGGTGGCGGGAGGCTCCACCCACCCACCTGGATGTTATCACAGACGCTCTGCGCATAAGCAGAGGTGGCGCGTGCACTCCCATTTTCAAACCAGTAGTGAAGGGAAGTGAATACCACTACTGCTGTGTATCCTTGCACCTCAAAGTTCAGCCAGTTGTGCCTTTGCCCAAAACATTTTAGAATGTTGGGCTCCTGGGCCACTGCCTAGGGCTACATTGCATATCCATTTCCAACTGTTAGTTGCAAAAGACCATGCATTAAGTTGAAGTTCAAACATTTACTGCTCAAGCCTATACATAAGAATCTAGTCAACTAAAGTTCGGTACTAAATTTGTGCCAGATAAAGGTCAATGGAATTTAAGAAGGGTTGGACTTGGACCATTTGTGTCAACAACTCTAAACTGATTATGTGCTTAAGTCCACACACACAGACACACCACCACACACACACCTCTGCTTGCTCTTCTCTGACATCAAGAATCTATATAAAGAAAGAGAAAAAGACTGTTATGGATACTGCATCTGGAAAAAAAAGTAGACCGAGAAGGAATGTTATGGAGGAAAGTGACAGCCAACATAAATGGTCCGGACTAAGAATGAGGGTAGGGAGAGAAAGGTGAAAAAGCCCTGCCAGTTGGAGAGGGAGGTTAAAACTAGCTTATCAACTGATAAAAGGTTGCCTAGTTTTTGTGCTTACTTCCAATTACATGCATTATTTGGTGGGTGTCTTGCTAGCAAACAAGAAACAGATGAGTCAAATAACTAGAATTTGCATTTACATCTATATTTCTGAGAAGAGTTTCAGTAGAGGAAGCACTATGTCAGAGTACAATAATAAATGTGTGATTAAAACTGCATTCCAAAAATTTCTGCAAGTCATATGTATGTGATCAGGAACTCCCACTTAAAAAGAAAAGAAAAAAGAAAAAAAGTTGGTCAGCTTCAGAAAAAGGCGTCAACTGGATCGTTTGCATTTCATTCCATTCTTCCTTATTAAAATTGGGTCGCTGGCCAATTTGGCCTGTATTATAATCAACCAAGTAACCATATCGTGCTTGAATGTGGGGAAAATGGCAGCTTGACAAGAATAGGAAAGGTGCAGAGATTAATCAGGAAAAAGGCACATGTGGTCTTATGAAATGAAGAAAACGCAGCGTTTTAATGTGCAATGCAAAGATTGCATTGGATGGCATTTAATAGTAATAATTACCAAGACCATCTTTCTGAATTTCAAACTTTATTTAAATATTCCAAGGGTGAATAACTCACTTTTTGCCTACAGATGCCCTACAGTCTCCTGGGCCAGTTTATGGGTGCTCAGAGCAGTGGTGGGTTTCAAAAAATTTTTTTACTACCGGTTCTGTGGGTGTGGCTTGGTGGGCATGTCAGGGGAAGGATACTGTAAAATCTCCATTCCCACCCCACTCCAGGGGAAGGTTACTGCAGAATCCCCATTTCCTTCGGATCAGCTGGGACTTGGGAGGCAGACAATAGATGGGGGCGGGGCCAGTCAGAATTTTTACTACCGGTTCTCTGAACTACTCAAAATTTCTGCTACTGGTTCTCCAGAACTGGTCAGAATCTGCTGAAACCCACCTCTGGCCCAGAGCCCCTCCTCTGGGTTTTCTCTTTTCTTAAAAAAAAAATAGGTTAATCGTGCATCGATTTTACTCTAAATCTCCTACCACTGTCTCTCTCTCCCAACATAGATAAACCAACCAGAGTATTTAAGCACCATCATGTGACATCATGACGTGTCTGCTGTTCTCTCCTTCAGTCTTCTTAGTCTGAAAACCTCTGCCTCTCATAAAGCCCAATTCAAAACTGCATCCATTCACTGATCATGTCAGTTAGGATCAGGAATATTACACCAATCTTGCAAATAGGGGGAGGGGTGGTATTATCATGAGAGTCTGCTTTCCTAATACCCTCCATTTGCATATAGGAAATGGCATGTCATACAAGTTCATCTGAGGTCTTGCAGGTCAGTCTCTGGGCTATTACAGTACAGAGCTGTCATATAATTCCCTGTAAGGATGCTCAGGATTGCATCTTCATGTGCTGTATGAATTAACAGCTTATTAAAACTAAGGGCCGTTGTTTCCACTGTGGTGTCCTGAAAGCAAAAGTACTTGGATGAGGGTAGAAACATGTGGTAATTCTGAACATGTTTTGAAGGTTTATTTGTGCGTCATTTATTACTCAAAATGATTTCTAGCAAATGTTAAGAATACAAATTTTCTAATACTAACATTGTTCTACTAATAATGAAAGGGTGGTGGCGGGATTTTCCCTTCCTTTTTTTTTCCTTTCTTCTTGGCAAGGTAGAAAGTTACAACTAACATTATCCAGTGCTGCATAGTTGGAAGAAACAGTGCCTCCAATTCAGTCGTGCAATAAATTTGAACTCAAGATTATGTGCCCCAAAAGTATCTCAGTACACTCTCTGCACTGAAAGAATTTTCAGAATAGAGACTACATATATACATATAATAAATTTGGAATTTTTTTTTTTAAAAGATATTCCCAGTTTGGGAGCACCCACTAAGTCCTTACGGATCTCTTCCTTAGTCAAGGGAAACTAACAGCTGACAGAGTTTCTTTCTTATAAAATCCCATCCTACTTCACTGAATCCAAAGCAGCAGTCCTGCAATTATCTTAGCCAATAGGAAACCACAATAGCCAATAGATTAAGAACATTATGTAAGTAGAATTATTTTCATCTGTGTCTCTCGGCAACCACTTGTGACCTATAACTAGACGTGCTTTCCAAATGTTTTCTCATCTAGATATAGGAATGGGGAGGGGGGAATTAACTTATGCAGTAAATACCATTCTTGGTAATACTTTGCAGCTTATTTTGTTCAGCTATATCAGACTTTTCATTCTTCAGTCCAAATACAAACTGAAATACAATGGCACTCTCATGTAGATTTCTCAGGCATGCCTTAGCTTATTCTTTGCAACAACCGACACTCTTGGTTTGTTTTCATGTTCAGTTTTGCAACTTTTATTTCACTGCCTTTTTTTTCAGCAGAAAAAGGGAAGCAATAAAGAATCCTATCAGTCCCTTCCTCGGCATGTGACTTTCTACATCAGTGTTTCTCAGATCTGGCATTTTCAAGATGTGTGGACTCCATACTGGCTGGGGAATTCTGGGGGTTGAAGTCCACACATCTTAAACTTATCAAGTTTGAAAAACACTGTTTCTACAACAATTGGGACTGCAAATTACTCTGGGTTGAGAACTCTAGGAGCAGCAGTGTCAAAAACATCTGGAGGGAGCCAGGTAGGGTGGTTTATGGATGAAATCCACCAAGCTTTGTGGAGTTTCAACAAGGCATTCTTCTTGAAGGACTCTTTCTGCAGAAGCTTTTGCTGCAAAGCAATGTTTCCTATTCCGCCGCCCCCCCCAATATTCTATCTATATTTTCCATGAGGAATACTTGTGTGGTTGCCATATTTATCCTCTCCATTTTGAGGATACACTGCAATGAAATCACACTGATTTTTGGATCTATCCAGCTAGGTCCTATCTTCATCCTGCAGAAATGAAAGAAGGTACTGAAAACCCCACAACATACCTCCATAAGGTGTTGTTTAAGGTATCTCACTGATTAGCACCAGACTGATAACTGGTTTTCTTAGTTTGTTTCCTGCTTATTCCTGCTGGCTTTGCCTATCAAAATGCTTAGAAAGAATGTTCCAGTTCCAGGAGATCTCCACAATGGATTAGTACAACCTACAAATGCATACAAAACACACTCATGCATCTCAAAACATGGTGACATACACCTGCATTCCAATTATTTCAGTAGTCTGTGTCTCAGTTTGTACAATTATCTGCATAATTTGTTTTTAGAGTAGCCAGTGAAAACTGAACCAGAGGGAAGATGGATAAGATAAGTACAGTTGCCTGGGAACAGATCAGGACTTCTTTCTTACCCCATCATCAGGACCGGGAACCATTACTGAAGGTCCAAAATGGGCAACATTGCCTTCTATTGATCTCCACTTGCTCCAAAAGCAACCCTCCACCCACAGGAGGACTGGTAGCCCTCAGTCTAGGCTGAATATCTTGCAAACTGTTGCCAAAATACCTCAGTCCAGATAGGATTTTCCTATCAGTTTAAAGTCAAGATGGAATGAGCATAAAACCGGAGCAGCTTAAACAGCAAGTCTGGATATGCCTTGGATTTGCTCCATGTAGAATGAGTTTAGCTTAGACGAGGAGTCACATATCTATTCAGATGTGCATTTTAATCCCGAGATAAATGACTGAATGTCATGAAGTCCAGGGTTCAGTTACGGCGATGCTTTGGCCAGAACTATAGATCTTCAGTCAGAGATTAACCTTGAAGAAATATGAGACTAATTCAGTTATGTAATAAAGAGATAATCCACTTTTCTGAATCTTCATTAAGAGAAGATGGAGCTCATGGACAACTTGTTTCGATTGTGGCATAAGGGCATCCTAGAGAACAAATAGTAGCCACTGTTTCTTGGATAATTTCCAGTATAGGTAATTATCAAGTGCAATGCCCTAGTTACACTTCCCTGTAGTTTCAGTTAATCAAGTTGCTGTCATACTCTGTGGGGTACTTGCACTGTGCTTGTTAAATAGCTACAGCTCCTCCCTGCTTTGGGAACTCTGCCTTTTCTTGGTGTGGCTGAATATGCACATATTCTCAGCCCTTTGAGGTAGGCCAGATCGGGAAACAGATACCACACAGACTACTGGAATGCTACTTGATTGTTGTAGGTATCATGAGAGAATCTTGAAAGCCTGCCAGAGTTTCCCTTTGTTCCCTTTTATGCCCTAGAGCAGGGGTCAGCAACCTGTGGCTCCGGAGCCGCATGTGGCTCTTTGGGCCCTCTGCTGTGGCTCCCTGTCAGGAGATCCCACCACTGGCTGGCCCCACCCCTCACTCTCCGCTCCCAATCACTCCTTGCCTGGTCTGAGAAAGTAAAGGTGATGGTGGGGGATGGAGAAGCAGCCAGGCAGAGACAGAGAGATACAGAGAGGGACATAGACAGATACAGAAAGAGAGGAGGAAGGGGGGAGGGGGGGAGGGAGGGGAGAGAGAGATATGTCAAAAGGATTTTGTGCTTCCCGGTGTTTTTTAACAACCGGTTCTCTGCCCTAATGACCAGCTGGGTAGGCGTGGCTAGGGGGGGTCATGTGACTGGTGGAAGTGAGTGACATCGAGTTGGCCACGCCCATCCAGGTTTTGTGGCTCCCGGTATTTTCTTTTCTGTGGGAAATGGGTCTAAATGGCTCTTTGAGTATTTAAGGTTGCAGATCCCTGCCCTAGAGAATCAGGGTTATTTGAAGTCTCATCCTCACACTCCACCTTGTAGCTGTGCGTTGGTGTCTCTTTTTATCTACTGAAGGTTGTTGCATTATTTTTTGCTAATGTTACATCTGCCTTCACTACGCCTACGCTTAAGTGGTTGACAGAATCCCCAAGAGTAAATCAATATCATTTCCACCAACTTAACAGACCAATGTCAATTTATCTCAACCAGGGAGCCAGATTAAGCCCCTGGAACTGAATTATTTCCTCTATTAATGTTGCTATAAATGGCAGCTAATGATATAAAATATTACGGTTATTCATTTGGACTTTTCAGGTCAGATTTCCAAACAGTGAGTTGCCTCATGCTGATTTTTTTAATGCAGCCACAGAACACAATTTCCTTTTCACTGTAACACGTGCCCATCCACAGGAAATTCACAACAGGCATGCGACCTTGTTTGTCAGTTTTAAAGAAAAAAAAAAAGGCGTTACTTTTTTAAAACCTTGTAGAGACAAGAATCTCTTTAGTTTCCTTTTATGAGTTGAAGAGGTCTAAGAATTGAATATTGGTCTCATTCATATATATAGCAGCACCTGGAGAGAGAGGGAGGGAGGGGGGAGGGGGAGAGAGAGAGAGAGAGAGAGAGAGAGAGAGAGAGAGAGAGAATTAGCTCTTCTTTTAGACAGGGTGCAGTTGGTGCTTGGGCTAAAGATTTTGTTCTTTCTTAGTTCTAAAGATTCACACGAGAATGTTTGAATTCTAGACATGAATGAAGCACCTTGTCTTTTGCCTCAGAAAATCGCTAGTTTTAACTCTCTTGATGCCAACCTAGGATTCTTACAATATGCCTAACATGGTGCTAGACAACAAGGAAAGCCACCAGAGGATATTATACAGAATGCTACCCCTGTTGACACTTCTCTGGGTCAACTTCTCTTTCAGGAAATAAATAGGATTGAAATACATGTGCTACTCAGGCTGAAGAGGTTAGTGTTTTGTTTTGTTTTAATATTTCCCCCTCCTCGCTGCTTTGTGGGGGACAGATGCTACCATGAAACGAGAGAGAGAGAGGGAGGGAGGGAGGGAGGGAGGGAGAGTGTAGGAAGAAATATCCTCTGGGTTCTGCTCCAAGTGGGGAAAAAGACACTGGAAACATGGAGACTGCTTGGAAAGATGGTTTAATGGTGGACAGGATCACATGGCTTGAGTTTCTGATCAGAAAAAGGCAGATACAGTAAATCCTTGGGTTTTTATGCTCTCTCTGGCTTTGCATTTCCTGGGCCCCCGAAAGAGTATCCTGATTGGTTGGACTCCCAGGGGGTGGGGGTCTTAGCTAGCCTTGCTGGCTGATGGTCACATGTGCTTCCCAGGTCACATGTGGTGAATTTCTGCTGCTATTGTGTAGAGGGCTAATCCTATCTTTGTTGGATTTGTTGGATGCTCTGCCTGAAGGAGGTATCTTCATTATGTAGAATAGACTGGGCCAGGCCTTAATGGCCCATTAACAAAGGATGGGGGCAGGAAGATGGGAGCTGCTTCAAAACATGCTTATCCAGTTCTCATCCAGGGAAATATAATATTCTGCCTTTTAATATTTCTCAAAATATTTCATTCTTCTAGGAAAGGGGTGGGTGCTAACTTCCTACAAGAGACAGAGAGGGAGGGAGGGAGGGAGAGACAGAGAGAGAGACAGCTCTTCGAGGGCCTTTCTGAAAGACAAAGAACTCAGAAAACTCCTAAGTATATACAGTATAATAGGATATAGAAATGTCCAACAAAAATTGGCGTTACATTTTTTTTAAAAAAAACTTTTAACCTTTTTTTCAAACCTATTTTATCAAATGAACTTTCGTTTTCCACTTTGCATGTTCAATAGGCATTGTGAACATGGCCACATGGGTTAGGAGTCATCCTTTCTTTTTTTAGCACCTGAAAATGTAATGTTTTGATTATTGCTTGGCCAAAATATCCAGGACTGCTGTTGTCAGAGACCCCCTGTGAAGACTGTGTGTGTTTGTGAGCAGTCACATTTTAAATAAAAAGTCATCAAGGATTTGATTTTTGTGTGTATGTGTGTGTGTGTGTGTGTGTAAAGAAACAACAAAGATGCCATTGCTGCAAGTAATGGCTGGATGTTTGTTCTCTGGCCCCTGAGAATGACATAATAAAGCAGATAAAAACAGAGAACTGTGGCATCAATTGGCTTGTTTATTTAATAGGAAAAAAGACTCTTGCGTGACCCCCTTCTGTATTAGAGTGGGGGGTGGGAGACCACCTAAATATATGAACCTCTGAAAATCGGCAACTGAAATTCTTCTTTGACACAAGCTCTCATACACAAGCTCTCATGCTCCATGTTGTGGACTAACATGGACAATGATTCTGCTAATATTCCCTGAAACCAGGGGCAGATCGCAAAACCCGTTGCTACTGGTTCGCTCCCGCGTGCACGTGACGCTTCTGCGCATGTGCAGAAGCATCCGGGTGGGTGGGTGGAGCGTCCCGCCGCCGCTACCGGTTCGCCTGATCCAGGGTGAACCAGTAGCAACCCACCACTACCTGAAATATCCATATATTTTTTTTCCTTAGCTCCAGTTAGGGAGTCCCATTACTCCTGTGAATCACTGCACATTTTTGTTCTGTGTAGAGCATTTTCCATGATGTTTTTCAGTTTACTAAAAGGTCATAATTTTTGCTTCTCTTTTCAAATGAAGTGTTCCTCAACTTTGATATTTCACTGATTTCGGTTTCCTCCGATCATATTAAAGCGTTCATATAGCAGTGTAATTGGATGCTCTATATGATAAGAATATAATCTAGCATGATCAGCTTCATAGATGTTCTACAAAGTGATATCTGAGGCATATTTCTTGACTACTTGTTCCTTCACTGTTGATGGGTTGATTCTAAAAATCAAGCCATCTACCACTTTAATATCATCCATTTTAAGGCTGGTTTATGTACTTGTCATTAATTTGGCCTTCTTTATATTTAGTTTTTCTTCCATGTTTTCACTGTGCTCCTTTTATTACTGGGGGATGCATATCCTTCCCATTTTGGCAATTAGAATAGTGTCATCAGCGTAGCACAGATCAGTGTGTAGGTTGAATAAATAAGGAAAGAATCTACACCTTTGTTTCTCTCCTTGGACAACCTGGAGTCAATCCTGTTTTGCCATGTTCTATTGGTACTATAACTTTCTAACTTGTACATAAGTTTCTTATGAGGACAATCAGATGTTCTGGGACCTAACATTGTTACCAAGCTATATTTGTTATAATTGTATGTTTTAACTATCACATTTTATGAGTGTAAGCTACTTAGATTCCATATAAAGGAAAGAAAAAGGAATTTGATCGAAGATAATATTTGTACCTCGGGGTACAAATGAATACAAAAGGGGTACAGTGAGGTTGTTGGTGCTCTCTGAGCTTGGTTTTCTTGCAGACATTTCATTACCAAACTAAGTAACCCTAGCAGTAAAGTTTGGTAATCAAATTCTACAAGAATACTATCAAATTCAGAGACCATCGTGGACCCCACAAAGAGAAATTCATCTGACATTTTCAAGATGTTTTTGCTATAACAACAAGTAACACTCTATATTCTATGAAATCTCAGTAACAATTACAGTATTATTTTATACTATCTGTGATTTGTACAGAAATCAGCTAATACAGAATTATAATAATTCAATCTCTCACACACAAAACATGCAAACGATGATTTCAGAAACTAGAGAGAAGCAGGACAGCCTGTCACTTACACAGGAATTATTGTTTTTTTCCCTGCAACATTCGCTGGAATCATTTACCTGACGCTTTGATGGAAGCTGGTACTGTGACACTTACTAATCTTAGAATGGAATCTCTTCTGAAGCTGAAGCACTGTAGATTTTGAAGGGGGCTGTGCAAGGGCTGATGTGACTTCTCCTAGCTACTCTGACTGACCCATTCCTCCATCAGTTTCTAGTTGCCTGTGACAACACTGTTGTTCCCTCAGTCTCTTACCTTGGCATCGTCTCCTTTGTGGCCATCACAGGCAGAATCTAATGCACTGGCTGGCTAGGCAGTGCTGAAGAAGATACATATGATTGTAATTTTTTAAAAAAATATAAATGGCAAGCATTCCTTGGCCTTGGCCATGTAGCCAAGGCCACCATCTGCTTGGTCCAGCTGTCTGTTTATCTGTTGAAAAGAGTGTGTTCCAGCTCTTTCAGTCTGGATTGGCTGCAGGATAGTGGCGATACTTTTATCTGATGGATATTTGGCCAGTCCCATCCAACTTCCAACTGTTTCTGCTAAACAGCCCCATTATATAATAATAATAATAATAATAATAATAATAATAATAATAATAATAACAACAACAACAACAACAACGGTATAATGGTCAATGGTATTTGTGATGCATTTTTGAATGTTCAGCTGACTGAGTTTTATGTTTAATGAATAAAGTAAATAATAATAACAGTAACAGAGTTGGAAGGGACTTTGGAGGCCATCTAGTCCAACCCCCTGCTCATGCAGGAGACCTGTACTAGGGATTCGAACCGCCAAACTGCCAACCTTTCTGATCGACAAGCTCAGTGTTTTAGCCACTGAGCCACCAAAGCACTTGCCCATATTAAAAGTAACAATCTTTCCCCTGTCTATTTCCTACTTCCTGTTCCTTTCACCTCAGCCTGCGAAGGATAAGGTGGTTGTTTTTTTTTACACGTACTACAGGTGAATGCTAAGGAGCATCAACTTCCAGCCAGGACTGTCAAGAGTCAATCTTTAGATATGCATTCTATATATAACCTACTGTGACTAGTACAACCATGACTGTTGAAACACAATGTGTGGGGAAAAGCTTTGTCCTTGCTGTCAGCACCTCACAAGCTCATGGCATTTTCCAATCCATTAAATGTGGGGGTGGGTTCTGAATGTTTGATCCTTTTCATTACTAACACTAGTAATGCTATGCTTCATTCACTTCAATGGGAAAAAAATGGGAAACAAATGCAGGGATGCTTGCTGACCCAGCCACTCAAAAACTGTCTTCGTTGCTCTTCTTCAGGTCCCTCCTTTGTTCCAATGGTCTGATTCTTCTCTTCTTACAGTTTAGCAGTTCGTTAATTTCTGAATAAACACAGAAAGGCAAGTCTCCAGTGTGTTTACATTTGTCCTGCCTAATTGCTTGGGAATTGTTAGATATTTATTAACTGAAATGGTAAAAATTTAAGTACATACCCTCAAGGGCTTCTAGGAGGAAGTAGGAGCACCACTGAACTGACTTTAGAAGATAAGAATGAAAGTTTTATTTAAGGACATGTTGTAACTATTATTTGAGATAAGCTTTGTCTTTGAAACTACTGGAAAAAACAAAGAAATGAGCAAAATTTTTATAATCCATGAATGTAGATTAGCTTTGGTCTTATATCTATGTGCTTATCAGCTCTATTAACAGTCTTATTTTTCAATTTTTCACTATTGGCTGAAGGGACTTTATATTTCCAAATTAAGTTTCATTTCCTAGGATTTTGCCCAGAACACAGCATCAGCATTTTCCCATGTAAGTTTGATTTGTGGGGACAGCAGAAAATAAACATTTTAGGGAAAGTAACTCTGTTTCTCCAAACATTGCTAGTGAGTTCAGGTAGAAGAGACAGAGCCAAGTCTAAAACAAATGTGAACTTTCTTAGTTAACTGAAAGGGGATTTAAACCAAAATTGTCAACACTACTGGTTCTGGAATGATATGACTGCTAGTGAAGATTCCTAAAATATTTGTCTACACATTAAAATTTACCTCTGGAGGAGAATAAAAGGAAAATGTGTTTATAAGGGCTTTGGTTCTTTTTGATTAAATACTATGTGGAATTTTGTCCTGGTGCATTTAGAGTTTCCCAGAACTGTTTATCAAATGAATTGAATAGAATTATTTTTTTTTAAAGGCAGGAAGAGAAAATTGTGCTTGAGTTGAGTTATATGATGTTTGAGTTATAGCTGTACTAGGTTATATGTTTTAATAACAAGGCGGGCTTGCATAATTGGTTCTGGCAACTAAAGAGAAGGTGTTGAATTACATGAGTTCTCCTAAAGTTTGCTGAGAGGGAAAACAGGCACATACACACACATATATATACAAAATCATAAGCAATGTGGACCCACTTTTCTGGAAATATGATTTCCATCTCTAAAGTAAAATATTTCTATTCTTTCTGAAACACAAAGAACCTTTGGTAAATTGAAAATAAGCGACATTGTCCAGGCAACCTTTATATCAACAATGTGGAAATAATTTAAGTGAATTGATGTTGGTGGGTGGATGAATTATGTAAGATTTGGGGGGTTAGAAAAAAAACGAGGGCGATTATGGGGAACATTATAGAACTACTGTGTGGGATAAAAGTGGAACTGACAAAGAAAGTGAGTGCAAAAATTATTCAATAGATGTTTAAATTAATAATAATTATTTCTGAGTAGGCATAATTAGGATTACTGTATATTGTTAAATGGAACCAGTTATGAGAAAGATAATAATATCTACATGGGGGGAAAGTTGTATCTATATGGGGGAAAGTATGCAGTGGGGTATCCCAAGGCTCTTAAAAACCTTTGTTTATTCTGACCTTTTTTACTTCTACACATCTCCTTAAGCCACATTATAATTTGACTTTACTTCTTCATTAACCCAAGATCTAAAAACAAAAACTATGATGCCAACAAATAAAGGCTCTTACATTTTCATTGATGAAGATATTGAAGAGTACTGGATCTCTTCTGTACTCTTCAATATCTTCATCAATGATTTAGAAAAGGGGAAGGGGAACTCATCAAATTTGTAGATGACACCAAGCTCTCAGGAATAGCCAATATTCCAGAAGATAGTCTCAAGATACAGAAGGACCTTGGTAGACCTGAAGACTATCTATCTAACAAAATGAAACTCAGTGGTGAGAAAAAGTAAGATTCTACATTTAAACAAGAAAAACCAAAAGCATGGGTATAGAATAGGTGGCACCTGATTCAATAGTAGTAACTGTGAGAGGGATCTTGGAGTCCTAGTGGACAATCATTTAAACGGTATCCTGCAGCTGACAAAAAAGCCAACACAGTTCTAGGTTGCATTAACAGAGGGACAGAATCAAAGATCATGTGAGGTGTTAGTACCATTTTATAATGCCTTGGTGAGACCACAGTTCGAATATTGCATCCAGTTTTGCTTGTATGCTATAAAAAAAATTGTTGAGACTCTAGGAAGAGTGCAGTAAAGAGCAACACAGATGATTAGGGGACTGGAGGCTAAAACATATGAAGAACGCTTGCTGGAACTGGGTATGTCTAGTTTAAGAAGGACTTAAACTATGACTAGTTTAAGAAGGACTAGGGGTGACATGATAGCAGTGTTCCAATATCTAAGAGACTGCCACAAAGAAGAGAGGGCTAACCTATTTTCCAAAGCACCTGAAGGCAGGACAAGACACAATGGATGGAAACCCTTCAAGAGAGATCCAATCTAGAACTAAGGAGACATTTCCTGACAGTTAGAATAATTATTCAGTGGAACAACTTGCCTCCATAAGTTGTGGGTGCTCCAACACTGGAGGTTTTTAAGAAAAGATTAGACAACCATTTGAGTGAAATGGTATAGGGTTTCTGACTTGAGCAGGGGGTTGGACTAGAAGACCTCCAAGATCCCTTCCAACTATTATTCTGTTATATATGGCTTACTTCAAAAAAAACCCTGCTGATCGCTATATGAAAGGGAAACTTTATTGCATGACTGAAAATGTGGAACTGTCATTATTCTTTTAAAATTAATAGTAACTCATACTGACATTTAACTTTTCAAAACTTCCTCTTTTAAATGCATTTTATTTCTATAATCATAAGCATGGTTGCAACTTGTGCACTGCTTTAACTGGTCTCAGTAATGTGTACACTATGCATTCATTCATCTTTTAACAATTGTTAACATCATGAAAAGATCATGCTGTAATTTTCTCTTTTTTGGAAAAAAAAACAATCTAAGAAAGTAAAAACGACCTCACCATTTTCTTTTACATTTTTCTTCCTTTTTTACTGCATTATCCCACAGCCAAATTAGGATTCACAAAAATTAGTAAAATATCTGGTGTAAGTGAAAATTGTCTGTATATATCAGACACAGAATAGAAGGTGTTAATAACTTGAGGGAACCATGAGTAATGGAGATCACAAGAGTCTGCTTGTTGATTTATGACCTGTGTGATCCATTTCCGCTGGGAATGAGATACAAGTATATGTGTTTGTAAAATGCACTCTGACAGTGCCTTTTATTGCAAAAATGCTCAAATGACAAAAAAAATAAGCATTCTAAGAGAAAATGCATATTGAATTACATATTCCAAATGATACCTCAATATTCATTGGCATCATAATTTTTGTTTTTAGATCTTGGATTAATGAAGAACCAAAGCCAAATTATAAGGGTTAGCTTCAGTGGTGGGATTCAAGTAATTTAATAACCGGTTCTCTGCCCTAATGATTTCTTCCAACAACCAGTTTGCCAAACTGCTCAGAAAGTTAACAACCGGTTCTCCTGAAGTGGTGCTGAATCCCACCACTGGTTAGTTTATAAAGTGGCTTAAGGAGTGAAAAGGGTCAGAATAAACTGCTTGTCCTTGGTGGGTTCAAAGGAAATAGGCCCTGCTTGAAAGAAAGCTATTCCCACCAGAAAGAAGGTACAGATGGACTTAGTGGCTGGTTCTTGCAGACATTCTAGGTCAAATCCTGATCTCTGACAGCCAAGGATGAAGTTGTAGCTATTTTGGTAGGCTAGCCCCTTAACGGTCACCTAATCCCTGGGTCAACATCCAACACCAAGCCTTGGTTCATTTAAAGTTTCTTGAATAAAAATCCAATGGCTAGTTTTCATAAAATGCTAATAATAGTGTGATTTATTTCATACCGGCATACCTAGTATATTGTATGAAGCCTGTTTTTCATTCCCTCTGCTTGCCCATGGCTGAGCTCTTTTAATTTCTTTTATTTCTTTTAACATTTTGATTGCCTTAGAGTGGAATTCTGAGTTTCATGGAGGAAAACCAAATATATATTTTTCATGTAATTCAGAAGAGGCAACCAGATGAACTCTTTATGGATTCTATTATTTTCTACTATTTTGTAGATTATGACTGCAAGAAATTGTGGGACCAGGATAAGGTATATATAAAATCTGGAGTGGACAGTCTGAGGTTTTAAGGTAACAAATAATTTCCAATCATACTTTTGTATATTCCTGGCAGGGGTACAAATGCCAAACACCTGAGACATGCATTTTAAAATGAGATATACTGGTAGACTTCGACCTACAACAGTTTCAGCTAGTGGCCGTTTGAAGTTACGACGACACTGAAAAAAGTGACTTATGACCATTTTTCAAACTTACAACCATTGCATCATCCCCTTGGTCATGTGATCAAAATTCAGATGCTTGGCAACTGACTCATATTTATGACGGTTGCAGTGTCCCGGGGTCATGTGATCACCTTTTGTGACCTTCTGACCAGCAAAGCCAATAGGGAATTCAGATTTACTTAACAACCATGTTACTAACTTAACAACTGCAGTGATTCACTTAACAACTGTGACAAGAAAGATCGTAAAATGGGGCAAAATTCATTTAACAAATGTTTCACTTAGCAACAGAAATTTTGGGCTCAATTGTGGTCGTATGTTGAGGACTACCTGTAGATGAAATCAGTCCCCAAAGCCCCCAAATATGACTGGAAAATTCTAAAACACATTCAGAGCAAAGAATTGTAGAAACCAAGTGGGTCATTTAGCTACTGAATATAAACCTTTGCAGCCTTTAGGTTTTGGAAAAAGTTAAACATATCCTAGCTATTCAGAGTATTTTGCCACTAAGGTTATATTTGTATGTACATTCACTCAGGACTAAATTTCACGCAACAAAATAGTACAAAATCTTATACTAAGGGCATTTTTTAAAAAATCTGGAAACAATTGCCATTTTGAAAATGACAAGTGAAAATATTTAGGCCAACTTCTACTTAGAAAAGGGAAGGCTACTTCTACAGCCCTGAAAATGACAGCTTTGGCGTTTATAGATAAAACCACAGGAAAAGTGTTGAGATGAAGCATGTCAGAGGAACAGAAAAAACAAAATATAGAAGCAGCACAAATCTCAGAATTTTAGAAATATCAGGAAGTACACCACAGTGCAGAAATAAAACCCACATGGAAATTAAAACCTGTCATGGCTACTGTTTCTCTCACAATCTCTTCTCATCAGCCAGTTCTCTAGAACCCATGGGCATTCAGTGGTTCTACACCACTATGCCAAATTAGCAGCTGGGTGGGTGTGTGAAAAGAAGGGAGAAAAAAAAAGTTGGGGTTGTTGCTATTATTATTACTATGTTAGCTCCTTGGAACAGACACATTCATGATTTGCTATCTTTTTAAATGTAATTTATCTCTTTGCCCTCTTTTGTATTCATCTTGCTATATATTTTCATCAACACTGTGTTTGTAATTTGTTTGCTATTTATAAATGATTTACAGCAGGGCCCAACTTTTAGGAGGCCCCTTAAATCCATGAAAATAAACAAATAAGCAAACAAATAAATGCTTTCTTGTCATTAATTCAACCGAATATCTTTTTAAAAAATCCATTTAGCACCACTCTTCTGTTTTAATAGGATTCCCTGAGAAGGAAATTAAACTGTGACAATGTAAAGCAACAACAGCTGTCAGATTAAAGCAATAAAGCAATTACTATCCCTTTATTTAAGACCGGAAAGTACATGTATATACATAGGATAACAAGAATAATTTGCCTTTATTTGCCTGCGGTGGCGCAGTTGTTAGAGTCAGTACTGCAGGCTAATTCTGCTGACCGCCAACTGCCTGCAATTTGCCAGTTCAAATCTCAGCAAGCTCAAGGTTGACTCAGCCTTCCATCCTTCTGAGGTGGGTAAAATGAGGAGCCAGACTGTTGGGGGCAATATGCTGTCTCTGTAAACCACTTAGAGAGGGCTGTAAAGCACAATGAAGCGGTATATAAGTCTAAGTGCTATTGCTATTATGTCCTCCCAATTCACTTCATGACCCAGAGGTAAAATCTGTATTGAGCAAACATCAGAGCAGCTTTGTTTACTCATGATAGAAGATATGTAGCTTCTTGCTATTGGGGTCTAATCAGATCCAGCAAAGTTAAATGTTAGGCTCTAAATATATTCAGAACATCACTCTCCCATTCCTCCACTTTTTCCCATCCCAGTTCACTGGCTACATCTACAGACAGTCAGTAGACCTCGATTGTATGTGGGCATTTCTACAGTATATGGAGAACGATGTGCATAAGTGGGTTGCAGTAGACATTAGCATCCTCTAGTACAGGGGTGTCAAATTTGCATCATCACAGCGTCGTCATGTGACGTATTGTGACTTTTCCCCCTTCGTTATGCCAGGCGTGGGTGTGGCCAGTGTGTGATGCATCCGGCCCATGGGCCATGGGTTTGACACCCCTGGTCTAGTAGGTTCTCAGTCACACAGCTACCCTGTTACATTACAATACTACATAGTGGTAATACACACATCTTTGGTTTTCTCTCTTACTCATAGGGTTGGGACTAGTCCAGTGGTGGGTTGCCCCCGATTCGCAGTGGTTCTATAGAACCAGTAGTAAAACCGGCGGGAGGCTCTGCCCACTGACCCTGATGTCATCAAAATGCTTCTGCGCATGCGGCCCCATTGCAAACCGGTAGTAAAGGTAAGTAGAACCCACCCCTGGACTAGTCGATGTAAATAGTCTCCTAAGACTTGTTGCTGATATCCTTAAGATTTATATTGACTGTTTTCCTATGACTATCCTTAAGTGTTGTAATTTATGATTCTTGACGAACGTATCTTTTCTTTTATGTACTCCAAGAGCATGTGCAACAAGACAAATTCCTTGTGTGTCCAATCACACTTTGCCAATAAAAAAATCTATTCTATTCTATTCTATTCTATTCTATTCTATTCTATTCTATTCTATTCTA
>WNWU01000011.1:26191105-26212632 GCA_012654045.1 Ptyas mucosa | reverse complement strand
AAAGAAAGAAAGAAAGAAAGAAAGAAAGAAAGAAAGAAAGAAAGAAACTAGGACCTGCACTTCTGGGGATGGAATGCCAAACTGAGTGGAGCCAATGAGCACAGCAGAATGAAGAGCTGTTGAGTAGTCTGGCTCTTCATAATTCCTTTCTGGAAAAGGAAAAGGAAAAGGAAAAGTTTGAGATTGCCCACAAGTGCTTTAGACCAGGGGTCAGATCCACGAGAAAATTTTGGTGGTCCTCAAAAAAATTATTTGCATTTTTTTATATTGGACTAAATCAGGGGTCCTCAAACTATGGCCCCTAGGACAAATACATGCAATGAATGTTTGTGTTGCTGCGGAAAGTCTCCCCCTTCAGGGTCTTTTTGTGTGGGTCGGAGGGGGGCAGAAATTCCGACGTGGGGTCTGCTTTGGTCTCCTGGTGCGGGGCTTTGGGCGAAGACTGGAGGGAAGCACCGCTGGTGGTGAAGAGCCGGAGGACCTTGTTCCAGTGAGACTGCATCATGGCCTGGAACTGGCTGACCATCTCAGCCTGCTGAGCCTCTAGGCGCCAGTACCTGGCCTTGGACCCCCACAGGTCTTCCCTCTGCTTAGAAAGCCTATGCTCCTAGTCCTCAGAAGGGGTGCTTCTGTTGAGTCTCCTTCTCGGCCAGATCCAATTTGAACTGAGCCAGCTGTTTTGCCAACTCTTTCTCGTGGTGGCTGCTTAGCTCCAACAACTGCTTCCTGTTGGGGCCCTAAGGAGCCTGGGCAGGAAGGCGAGGAGGGGCTGGGTGGGGAGGGGCGAGTAGAGGCAGGCGAGGCACCCCTCGGCGCAAGTGATATTGAGTTGGCCACGCCCATCCAGTCACATGACCACCTAGCTATGCCCATCCAGCCAGTCATTAGGCAGATCATATTAGTGGTCTGCGGGATTTAAAATTATGAATTTATTTATTTATTTATTTATTGTTGCATTTCTATGCCGCCCCACTCCCAAGGGACGGCATAGTGGTCCCTGAGGTCCAAAAGGTTGGGGACCCCTGCTCTAGACCATTTCTCCTCATGAGGAGACCACAAGACAGTAGTCTCTAGTAGGTTTAGAGCTCTGAGAATGAGGAAGGCCATCTTTGCTGAAACTGCAGTTGGCGCCTTCAAAAAGCAAAACAAAACACTGGCTTCACATACTTCCTATTCTAATCACTTTTGGAAATTGCTTATTAACTGCTTTTCAGCTATTAGGAACTTTTGGCTCAATACGTTTTGGCAGCATCTGGTGAGTGTTCTTCAAGCTTGAGTGAAATAAGTTTTAAATATAAGTTTAAGGATATATTAAAAAAAAATTTTTTTTTGGATTAAATAGCAAAAGGGGTTATCAGAATGTTGATTTTGGAAAGTTCCAAATGGGCTAAGGATCCAAATGGATTTGTAATAAGATTTTTAAATTGGCCATAATCCTTCCTGTGGGGAAAATGCTGTTGTTTTGAATATGTTTGTTTTTTTAAAAAAAAACCATGATAGGATGGGACTTTGAACTAAAGATTACAATTAATTATATTTGTGAACAATGGACCTACAGGTTAATTTTAAGAGTGTCTACTATTATAAATAGACTGAGTTTAAAAGATATTATAGAAGAGCATCAAGTTTTACCAGACAAGATTAAGACTGGTTTGAAAATGGATTTAAAAATGACCAGCTACTGTACAAGAATGATATGGAAAAAGATGCTATACTGGATATACAAATGAAACTGGCTGATTATAATTAAAAGGGATATACAAATAACAACCAAGAGAGTATTGTGGATAACTTGGGGGAGGCTGGGAAAGAAAGAGTAAAGCGGCCTCATCAGATAGTTCAAACCGGAATAGAATACACCAAACACACTTTCCAAAGCAACAGGTGCATTGCTTCCTTGTTGTTCCAAGAAGTCAGCTCTATATCTAATCAGTGAAAGATTGACCTTGACTGTTGCTAGAGGAGACCAGAAGCTCCTCCTCTCTTCCTCTTTGTGTACAGTATGTTTGCTTTTGTTTCTCCTTGCGTGAATAGACATATCAAACTTATGAACTCATTTAGTCTGACATTTTATCAGTGGCCTGATAGGAAAATGAGGGATCATTGGAGGTCTCAATATGGATTTCTGACCACCCACTTCCCCATTAGTTGCACCCAATCTTTGGTATCCCTTTCTTCTCTCTCTGTCTGTCTCTCTGTCCCCCACTCCCCCCAAGCAATGGCCTTTTTAGAGAAGGCAAGGTGAGCAGGACCACTTATCTTAAACATACACACATAGGAAATATGTGCCAATCGAGTGGGCTTTGGATTCTATGAGATACAGGCAGTGGTGGGATTTAACTAATTTAACAACCGGTTCTCTGCCCTAATGATTTCTTCCAACAGCCAGTTCACCAAACTGCTCAGAAAGGTAACAACCGGTTCTCCCGAAGTGGTGTGAACTGGCTGAATCCCACCACTGTATACAGGTGACAATCTAGATTTAGCAGCACTCCTGCATTCTCTTTCTGATGGAAAACATGTTTCTTTCCTTTAAAAAAAAACACCAAACCTCACAGCATGCCATGTGGCTTACCTAGTTTGTGATGATCTTTCCAAATAATATCAACCTGCAGTACTAGAATACACTGTAATACACTATTATGTAAAATCTTTGAGAAAGATCATGGGGAATTAAAAGGTTGATGATGTCATTCTGAGAGAGAGAGGGGGGGGAAACAAAGGAAGAATAAAATCAGAGGATGTTATGTACTTAGGTCATCAGAACATCAGCAATGTCCAACACTGATGTAATCAACTGCACAAGGAAGCCTGGTCTGCCAGTTATGATGACATCAAGTCTAAAAGCCATTGATTCCTATGTCTTTCAGGAAACCCTTTTTGAAATCAACCAAGCTTGTAGCCAGCAACACATCTCATGGTAAAAAGTCACAGGTGCTATGTTTGTGACCCCCATCTCCACTTTCCATGGTAGTATTAGGTAAAGGCTATATGAGAATTTACATAGTAATTTCAAGATCCAACCTTCTGGTTTAACACAAAGTGATGGACTAGGGGAAAAATTGGGAGATACTGTCACCATGATAGCAGTTCTCTCATAACTTCCCCTAAATGTCAGTTGCTGATATCAGGTACTGCCTAGAGTTTCAAGAGTTTTGTATTTAGCCATCCTACTATCTGATTCATATACTGTGCTAATACACAATTTGTTTAACCATGATTTGCTGACCACCACGAGTTCAATACAATCAAACTGCATTATGGCTTATTGCGTTGTACAAACTCAATCTACACTAGGTCTGGAAAGCACAGAAACAACACAGTAAGCTTTACCCAAAAGTTAATTGGTCTGTTGTTTTTTTTCAGCGAACATGTGTACAAAAGAACATTTGCACAGTTTGTTCCATTGTTATGTAAACAATGCATGCAGTGACTTGGTAGAAAGAGACAGACAGAAGTTTCTGCCTTCTAGAATTTTATCTTGGTCGTGCCTGCCAAATGAGGAAGCATTCCTCTGCAAAACATTTTCAGTCTTCCTGCTGTCCTGCCCTCTCCTTCATTTGATAGTTGGCAAGGAGATCAAGAGAAACTCAGGGCATTTCCTTTCAGCTCATTTAAAGTGCTGCCCAACTATCCTTGAGCCAACAGAAAACTTCTTGTTTTTCAGTTATTCAATTATATCTGACTTTTTGTGACCTAGGGGAGGACATGGCTGTTTCCCCAAGACTGTCTGTTTCTTTGAGTTTGGGGAAGTCATGTTTATGCCTACAATACCTGGCCTTGTATTGGCTTCTTTGTCATTGTATTTCTCCAAGCATCTTTTCCAATGGCTCTTCCCTTCATATTGTGCTTCCTTTAAACTTCAACTTCATTATTACTACTCCTGGTGAATGGTCTGGTTTTGCTTCATTTCATTTTGAATGATTTGTTCTTTTTGTAGACTAAGATATTCTCAATCACAATTCAGAGAGACCATTTTTTCTTTCTTCTGCCTTTCCAATAGTCCAGTTTTTACCATTCTCTGTTACCAGTGCAAAAACCAGACCCTTAACAACACATATGTTTATATAATATTACAGAATAATAGAATAGCAGGGTTGGAAGGGACCTTGGAGGTCTTCTAGTCCAACCCCCTGCTCAAGCAGAAAACCCTATAACAGTGATGGTTAATCTTTTCCAGACCAAATACCCAAAGTGTGCATGCGCAAATGCACATGTGCATGCCCAAACCCTCAAAATGCTATGCATGTGCGGCCCCCACGCATGTTTCCCACCCCCAAGCATGCACGCAGGTACCCATGTGTCCCTCATGCATGCACGCCCCCATGTGCCCTGCCCCCTGCACATGTATGTGCTACCCCCGCATGCGCCCCAGCACTTGTGTGGCAGAGACCTGAAAACCAGCTGGCCGGTGGGAGGACACGCGCATGCACAGCAGAGCTGAGCTGGGGTGATGGCTCGCATGCCCACAGAGAGGGCGCTGTGTGCCACCTCTGGCACACATGCCATAGGTTCGCCATCACGGCCCTATACCATTTCAGAGAAATGATTGCCCAATCTCGTCCAACTTCTGAAGGTAAGTTGTTCCATGGTTACTTGTTCTAACTGTCAGGAAATTTCTCCTTAGTTCTAGGTTGGTTTTCTCCTTGATTAGTGTCTATCCATTGCTTCTTGCTCTGCCTTCAGTTGCTTTGGAGAATAGGTTGATCCTCTCTTCTTTGATATCTATGAACTTTTCCTATGTTGTCTAGATTTTTCATAGTCTTCTTCTAAATAGCAGATATCTCATTATTTTATGGTTACAAGTTACCATCCCTCTGAATTTTTGAGCATATATATATATATATATATATATATATATATATATATATATATATAATATTACTGTTCAACTTCTTTGCATCGTTGCATTAGATTGACTGCCTGTTAATATTTTTAATACTGAGAAGCAGACTTTCTTCTTTCACCTGCAACAAGAGATTTCTTACTTCTAGTCTTCCTCACTTCTAGTCATTAAAGTGATGTCATCAGTATATCTAAAGTTATTGATGTCTCTCCCAATGATTTTAATTTTAATGTCCACTTCTTCTTGTCAAGCATATCTGATGATGTACACTGTATATAAATTAAATAAGTAAGGTGGCCCTATGAAGCTTTGGAGTACTCCTTCCTAATTTTGAATTTAATTGCTCCATTTTCTATTCCGGAATGGTTCTTGGACATCATACAAATTCTTTAATAGGCAGATGAGGTAGCCCAGCATTACTATGTTTTTAAGGGCTTTCCTCCACTTGTGGTCTATACAATCAAAAGCCTTAGTATAATTGCTAATGGAAAAATAGATGTCATTTTGGAATACCTTTGCCTTTTTTCATTATCCATTAAATGTTCATAATATTATCTTGAGTGCCCCTGACTCTTCGGAAGCTAGGCACTTCTCATTCTATGCTTTGATTAAGTCTAGATTACTAGGAGAGATAAGTGCCATTGGTCAATAATTGGAGCATTCTTTAACCTTGCATTGAAATGTAAAGTGATTTCCTCCCCCACATTTCTTAGCCATTGCTGTTCTTTCTATACCTGTTTACAAATGATAAGGAGCACTTCAAGCTCAATCACTATCCTGCCATAGACAACTGGTTCACCAAAAGACAGCAAGACAGCAAGCTCCTATTCTGCATAGTTAGATGCAAAAGTTGTCTACAGTTTAGACAGACACCACAGGGCAAGTGAAGCTAAAATGAACTATTCGGGTGCATTATACAATCCCCTATGACCTCATGCCTGTCACCTATTAGCCAGTTTACTTTTAAACAGGGGTACAACTTCAAAATTGTGTTAAACCCATCTCTAAAAATACGAAGAGCTGATGGGCATTGGGGGAAGGAGAAAGAAGACCGCCCAATGCTTTGCACAACCATCTCTCCTACACTGGGCTCACTGCCTGATGAACATCTGACAGACCCCTGGGAAGTTGTTCTGAGATATAACTCCTATCTGCTATACCGCAAAACCCATTTCCATATGTTGGGCATCTGAAATAACTGGTAGCAGAGTTGCAGAGTGTGGCCTTTTGCTTTCTCCCTGCATGGTTCAGTTCCTCTGGGGTAGGGCCCTTTTCACTTCACATTGTTTGAAGACTCATTAAAGGAGACCCATCCCTAAACACTGTTTAAACCATAAATACGTAAGCTTCCTTTGAAGACTCTTCTTCTAAATCAAAAGATCTCAGCTACAGAAAGCTGCTGAGTTATTTGGTCTGTCAGCAGTACCCTGTTTTCAGCTACAGCCAGGTGCTTTTTTTGATCATATGAGTTTTTGCCAGGATCATCTTATTAGTCCCCCAACAGCTGTGTCTGGAACATTATATAATGTGGATTCCTGAAAATACCACCAGAAGAACTTAATACCAGCTAGGGCCTGGGGGGGTGGGGGTGGGGATCAGAGTTTCTGTAATGTTTTTGTGATAAGTTTGGAAGAAGAATATTGTAAAAGAATTTGGGAAGGGGAAACAGGGTGAAACTAAATCCACCAGGAGAAATGTTATTGCCAGAATTTTAGAGTCACGTTTGTGACAATGATAACCACCAATTACAAAGCTGAAAAGAAAAAAAAATATTTTCTAGAATGGGAAAACTATATTCTGGGTAAGAAAATTACAGTATGGTTCAAAGAAAAGAAGAGAAATGTTTAAGTTCATTGCACTGGAAAGTTTACTGCCCAAGGAAAAGCACAGCCCTTTTTAATTTCAATGCAATTCTTTTTGCATTTTTTTTTTATGTATTATACCTTCAGATCACTCTAAAAATGACGTTGCAAATACTGTGGCTTTTGAACACTGTGGTCCAGGGGAGAATGTCCTCTTTTCTCAAACATTTCCTGTTTCAGATCTGCTGACCGATATTTGGTCTGTTCTATGTCTTCTTTCCTTTCCTTTCTATGTTTTATCTTCTTGATTAAGTCTTTTGCTCTTGATTTGTATACTATGGAAGGTAATGATAGAAAACAATGGGACAGAAAGTGCTACCTCTGAGACATGATAGCATGTTTGCATAGTGACCTGAGTTTTGCATAAAGGCTCACAAAACCTGAAGGCAACTTCTCCCAAAAATGCAATATGAGAAGCAAGACAAATATGCTGCTGTCTTAAAAAAAATCAATGAATAAAGATGGAAAATACAGAGAACAGCCAAGGTTATGCGCTTTCCTGAGAGTAAATCCAATAAATACAGTGGGATTTATTTTTAAACATGCTTAGAACTGAGCTGTAAAAATAAGGAATTGCTAAGTACATAGAGCACATCACCTAATTATTTCAACTTAATGATGCCAAGGCTTGAATTGGCACTGTTTGCTTGCAGAACAGGTGCTGTATCACTTGAACTGTGATAACTCCCACTAGGCTGTTAATCTACTCCATCCTTTTAACTTTCAGGGCAAAAATATTCATTAAAAAGTTCATGTATTTTTTAAAAAATTTCTTTCAATTTTGTACAGCTGCCCATTTGCCAGCTCTTCTGGGTGACAACCAACATTTAAATCAGCAAACCTCTCCCCCCCCCCCCCCCACACACACACAAAGATCACATAGACACGAGCAGCACATAAGCTAAATGGGTGTTTTTGCCAAATGGAATATCATTTTGCTAGGAATCTTTCGTTTAAAAAGTCAGGTAAATAAAAATATTCCCAGTTTAAATAGCAACATACAAACACATCCAATCTCTTCTGTGCAGTTACTGTTTGTGTGTGTATATATCATTCATTCTTTAAAGTTCAGTAAATTTTGCCTTCAGTTCCAATCCTCTCTGCAGTGAATCGCTACTGGCTGTTACTTCTGAACTGGTTGTATTCTAAATAACATAGATGCTCATTTCCATTTCTTTCTCCATAAAACGCCTATTTATGAAATATCAAAACAATATCCAAGCACATGGTGAAATTTAGAATCAAACCAACAATTATTTTTCTTCTTTTGTACTTTGGGGAAATATTGCTAAATTGATTTAAAAAATGGTACAGTGTATGCCGTAATGAATGTTAATATGTGTGAATGTGTATCCAGGGAAAGAAAATGCATATTTTTCTTTCCAGAAAAGGAAAGAGCAATTGATTATGTATACTGATAGAATTCATGATAAAATATTTTAGCTTATAGTTTATCTAGAAAACAGTATTTTTTTTCCCAGACTTCTCCACAGATTAGCCGCTAGAACAGGATTTTAAAGTTAGGAAAGATTGTGTGAGGGTTTTTAAATACCTGGTGGTTATTAATTAAGAATATCTCTTAGCAAATGGCAGATTGTTGATGACTTTGTCCAGCTTCAGAAGCTAAAGATCATCAGGCCTGGCTGGACTGGAACAAGAGATTAACAGAGAATCCCAGGGCTAAGGCCTAGACAGGTGGAAACAATTGGAGGAGAAATCAGTGCCAAACTACTTCTCTATAGCTCCCAAGAAACATGTTTGGACATGTCTCTGAAATTATCAGAAGTTGTATTCAACTTGATAAGGGCTACTTTTAAAATTCTTGATTAGAGGAGATCACCTTTTCTATGATTGCAATGCTAAACTATTTTCACATGGGATTTTGGAATTTGTGGTTCTATGTGTTATAAAAATAAAGCTATTGTAATAGCCTGGTATGCAAACATGACTATCACATTAAGTCATAATACTGTTGATTTGGGAGGAATTATATGTACTATGTACACAGCAATTATGCTTTGTTAACCTGAGTTAGAATTTAGAGCAGGGGTTCTCTTTGTGATACCATAACACAGTAATTACATGATTTTACGTGACACTGTCTTGCAATAAAATAAAAGCAGTAATGTTCGAACTGGGCAAACAGTACATGTGCTATTTACTTTTAATAATTAATTTTTAATCTCTGTATCAAATGAGCCAATGATAGGTCCTAATCATTAGATATAAGCTAAAAGAAAACAAATAACATTTAAAGCTGTCTTTTGAATGGGAAGCAAGCTCACTTATTTTTGCAATAATTCCTGGAAATCCAAAGCTTCATTTTGTAGACAGCTATTAGAATAGAATAGAATTCTTTATTGGCCAAGTGTGATTGGACACACAAGGAATTTGTCTTTGGTACTCACCAACTCAAAAGTAAGGATGTTTCTCTGTCTTAAACAAATTTTTCTTAAACGGCTCCTAAAATACAGTAGCTTGTAAAATGCCACAGACTTTAAGTTGTTTTTCCACACAGAGCATGCTGGATGGAAAAGAGAAAATAGATAGTGAGCTTTTATTCAGTGGGACTTTGTGGGAAGAGATTCCTTTCCCTGTTCTTGCAATTTCTGCCCCACTGCTCTTTCACAGCTTTCTGCCCTTTCTCTCCCTCCAATCAATCCTTTCTGCAAAGTGAGCATCAAGTCAAAAATGGTCAGAGCTCTGCTTAGAAAACTTGTGGCCTCCAGGCATGATGATTCCTCCTTTGAAAAGCAAAGCCCACGTGTGTGTGTGTGTGTGTGTGTGTGTGTGTGTGTGTGAGAGAGAGAGAGAGAGAGAGAGAGGGGGGGGGGGGGGGGGGGAGGGAGAGAGAAACATTCTAGCCTCATGCATGGCTCTGGAACTGTGGATTACGAAGCACTTAGATTACTTTAGCAGCAGTCTGGCAAGCCTGCTCAGAAATAATTGAGAGGAAAGCAACATTTATGTCCATTATTTTGCAACCTCTTTGGGAGTCTTGGCTCGGATTTTGAGAACAGCTGGTTTAAGGTGTTTGTCCTTTGGAGTTACAAATATTACGGAGTCTTCCGAAAAAAATGTGGGTCAGTCTACTCTGCTTCTTAGTCTTTTATACTAAGCGGGGATATAATATACAGTGAAGAGAATTGTATGCATCTCCTAAAAAATATCATGATCTTCTCTTTCTTATTGGAGAAGCTGTTTGTGGACTGAGTTAAGTACTGACTTTCCATAAGCAAGTGCCGGGATTACTGGGATTGCTCCTACTGATAAAGCCATCAAAAATATTTGTTTGTTTGTTTGTTTGTTTATTAATTAATTAATTAATTAATTAATTAATTAATTAATATTTGTATGCCGCCCTTCTCCCTAAGGACTCAGGGCGGCTAACACAATTTGAAAAACACACAGTAATAAAAGAAAGCCTTATTAAAACCAATTAAAACAGAGACAAATAAATAATAAAACCCAGGAATCAGAATCAACCCATTTGTTGAAACAGCCAAGTCTTTAGGCCTCGATGGAAGGAGCGGAGATAGGCGCTGTCCGAAGCTCGGTAGGTAACTCATTCCAGAGGGTAGGAGCGCCCACAGAAAACGCTGTACTCTTGGGTGTCGCCAGTTGACATTGTCTCATCGACGGTACCCTGAGGAGGGCAGCCCTGTGTGAGCGGACAAGTCCTAATTGTTGTTTGCAGCAGGCATCATTCTCAGTGTTAAGGGAATGTTGTGGATGCAGGACCTCAGCCTTAAACAGGAGATAGGAAAACAATTCATTTCTCAGTGCCATTCAGCTAAAAAATATGGTTCTGCTTTAGTTCCCCCCCCCCCAAAAAAAAACAAACAAGCCAAACCAGAATATGAACTTCATATTCAGCTTAAATATCCTTTTAAAACCAAATCTAAATTGGTAGCCGAACCATATTTCATTGAAACAGGGTCTGATTTGTGTTTGTATTGGTGTGTGTGTGTGTGTGTGTGTGTGTACACAATCAAGTCAGCCTTGACTCCTGGTAACTGCCTGGACAAGTCCCTGCAGTTTTCTTGGCGAGGATTTTCAGAAGTGGTTGTCCTTACCTTCTTCTTAGGGCTAAAAGAAAGTGACTGGTTCAGTGCTTTAAATCACTACATATCTCAGTTTTGGTTTTAGTACTATATTTATCTGAAGGGAAGGTGATGGTGAAGATGACATTCCAAAAGAAGAATACATAAGAAAATAAAAATTATAAACTCTCAATTTCCCCACTTTGTGAACCTCAGATTGTCAATACTGTCTGAAATCAATCTAGCAGGTTATATGCATGGACTACCCATTTTCATATATATATGTCTGCATATCTATCTTCTTGAAACCCAGGAGTGAGGCCAGAACATATAACTACTGATGAAAGCAAATTACTTATAAAAGGGTCCCAATTTCCCATCTATGCATACCAGCTATTCTCTTTCACCCTGAAAAGCTTCATACCTGCTCACACCACACAACACACAACCTTCCTTTCATTAAAAAAAAAGGCAAACCATAAAAGAACAGGATGAAGGGAGAATGGAAGGAATAGCTATACTAAAAAAAGGAGGCAAGAGAAGATAAGGAGCAAATAAAGGGAAGAGCTAATTGGACAAGAATGGAAAGGAAAAAGAGAGTTCCTTTTAGCCACTGAGAAAAAGGGTTTAACTTTGCTAGGCAAGCAGCCCTACAGAATAATTGCTCATCTTCAAGATAATCTTCAAAAGCTTGCAAGGTCATTTGCTTCCTTTTCCCATTCCTTTATTTTCAAAGGCTTCCTTTATTCTTATCTTGTGTGAGAGTTTTCTTTTCAGGCAGGGTGACTTCATCAATTCACTGGTAATTATATGGGGGGAAAAGATCCTAGCCTTCCAATATTTTGGATAGGCAGGGAAACTTGGCTTCCAGATTACAGAAGTATTTCTTTCTACAGTATCCGTCCTGAATATCCTGCACTTAAATTCAGTAGACAATCCTGCATTTTCATATTATAATAGGGTAGAAAAATTCTATTCTTTTCTTATTGCATCCATAATTTTAAATATGTCATTATTCCTACCTCTGCTTTCCTGCCTACTTTCTAAACTTGAAATTTTTACCTATGCTAATATTACACTATCCTATGCACAGAATCATATTTTGCCTTTCACCATTTGGTTATATTGTTTATAGACAGTATATATCAAACACAAATCAAATATTGTTTTGTCCTCTAGTCACAATGTATGCACATGAGCAAAGCATTTTGAGCTTAGGACAAGGGCACTGTAGTTTTGCACAAAGTGCCAGAAACATGAATACTTGCACAAGGTGATGAATTTCTTTGTGCCATAGATGCTATGTTAAAAATACAGTCATGGCATAATGTGATGTTCTTAGTGTGTTTTGCTTCCAGGGCTTCCTCCAACCCTTTCAATAACAATAGAATAGTAAGGCAGAAAGCATGGAGATCTTTTAATACAACCCTCTGTGCAGGGTAGGATTCCACAACATCCAAGACAAATGGCTGCCCAACCTTTGTTTAAAAGCACTAGTGCTGGAAAGAACTGTGACTCCAGATAGTAGGATAAAGAAATGTCTTACTTTGAGTTTGGATTCCCCTCTGTAAAGCTTCACCTATCGGTTCTTGTATTATTGCCCACAGGAGTTATGGATAATAAATTCACACCCTCTTCCCTTCAGTATGTTTTTAATACAATTTTTATTAAAAGGGTTAAAAGCAAAAATAAAACTAATACAAACTAGGCTAGGCTAAAGAAAATAACAGAAAAAGCTGGAAGTGCAATTAAAAAAAGAAAGTAGAAGGAAGTAGGGAGAAAAGGAAAGATATGAGGAAAGATATAAAAGTATAAAGAAATAGCTTCTGATATACCTTACAGCAGTTGTAAGGACAATTATATTTTAACATTTTCTGTAAAGTTATATCGTGACTCTCTCCTTTCTATAATCCGTCCTGTCTAATTATCAAAACCATAAATTGCAAGTTCATTTCTTTTTCATTTTTATGCATAACCAATTTTTAGCCACCAATAAATGTTAGATATTGGCCTTTCTTTAATCAAAGAAGTCAGTTTATAGATTTGAGATAATTTCTCTAGCACAATGTATTAAAAATACATCATTTTATAAACATTCTTTTTATAATCAAGTGTTTTTCCATTGATCTACCTGTATATTATAACCACAATCCTTAGTCTACTTTATCATACATTCTTTAACTTGTTCTTCCTCCATTTCAAATTTCAGCAAGAGTTTATACATTTTAGCAATTACATGTTCATTGTGGTTGCACAATCGTACTTCAAATTCTATCTTTTTTAAAAAAAAAATATTTATATGCCGCCCTTCTCCGGAGACCCAGGGCAGCTTACAATGCGTTAAGCAATAGCCTTCATACTTTTTGTATATTTATACAAAGTCAGCTTACGGCCCCCACAAACCGGGTCCTCATTTTACCACCTTAGAAAGGATGGAAGGCTGAGTCAACTTTGAGCCTGGTGAGATTAGAACTCGCAGTAATTGCAGGCAACTGGATGTTAAATGCTGCCTTAATAGGAGGCATTAGCCTGCTACGCCACTCAGGCTCTTGCTTTGCTCTATAATCTATAGTTATACCATGAATCTTTTTATCTATTTTTTATAACTCTAAAGGGGGATGACTGGACCCTTCTGCTATTCGTTTTTCTCTTGATTTAATCTTATATTCCCCCTTGATGATTTCCAATAATTCCTGATGTATTATCTCTTTGTCTCTACCTGCCTTTCTCTTCTGTGAAATGCTTATTACAGGGGTGAAATGCTCCCGGTTCGGACTGGATCGCCCGATCTGGTAGCAATGGCGGCTGGTGGTTCAGAGAACCGGTAGCAAAAATCCCTGCCCACCCCCCATGCCCAGCTGAGCCATGTGATCATCAGAGCCCACCCAGTCACAGTACCTTCTCCCCACCAAGCCACGCCCACAGAACTGGTAGTAACAAATTTTACATTTCACCACTGGCTTATTCTACTGAGAACCAGAGAGATGTTTTAAGCCCACTCTGGGTTTATTATCTGTTTCTTGTTCTCAATATGGCATATCTACTACAATGATTTTTAAAATTTATCTACTAATAAAATGATTCTAATTTTATCTTACTATAAATATCTTTGCCATCTGGTTGTGACCTTCTAACTTAAAAGTCTCTCGTTTCACACCAACATCCATTCTTTCATCCAAACCAATCTCCAAAATACAATTTCAATCCAGTAAATTCTGTCTGCCTCTTTCCTTTGCATCCTATAATGCTTTATATTTAACTTGCAGTTGCCTCTGTAAAAGGTTAATTTTCTTTCCTGTTGTCTTTCCTGGAGGATTTTTTATTCATCCTTTTTTTAGTCTCATCCAAAATTATTTGCATTTTATTTTTTAAGTTCATTATTAAGTTATATAAAGTATCCTCTTACAGAACATTCACTTCTATCCTAAACAATTCTTATTTTCTGTGCCTTTATTACTTTCAAAAAATTCTTTTAACTCCTTTTAGCAATCTTCCGCTATCGTTTTTTTTTGTAACCATATTTCATTCAATCTGCACCTAAAAGAGCCATTTTTCTTTTTAAAAGTTAAAACTACTGGATTGTGATCTGAAAACGTGTTTGATAATGTCTCTACCTTACGAACATTAATAGCCAGTTTTAGAAATCCAAATTGTATCTATTCTTGAAAAAGATTTATGTCTTTTAGAAAAATAGGCATATTCCTTTCAGTCAGCATTTTTCCAGTCAGCATCTCCATACATGAACATGCTCTAAACTATTAATTTTTAAAAAATGATTGTGGTAGCTTGTATTTTTAATATTTTTCTCAGAAGGTCTAACTTTTTGTGCAGAAAGTATCCCACTCCAATCTCCCAGGAGACACCAATTTTCATATGGAAACTCCAATAATTTGTCCAGAACTCCTTATAAAATGCTGTTTTATCTACATCTGGGACAGGTTCACACCGGTTCTAGTAAAACCGGCAGGAGGCTCCGCCCACCAACCCTGACATCACTAAAACGCTTCTGCGCATGCACAGAAGAGCGTGTGCGGTCCCGCTGCGAACCAGTAGTAAAGGTAAGTAGAACCCACCTCTGATCTGGGACATAAATTCCCAATATCAAAATCCTATATAGATTAACTTCCACCCCAATGTATCTGCCATGATCATCAGTCAATGTAGGTTTTTAATATAGCTGAGGATTTATAGTATATACAAAATAACTCCGTTTTTTTCATTCCCGCTGAAATAAATTGTTCTAGATTTTTGTCACTCGAAAATGATTTCCTATCATTTTTCCTAATATGCGTTTCCTGAAAGCAAATCACATCATTTTAACTTTTTCAAATAATAATAAAAAAATATAATTTGAGAAGCATTTCCTTCATTTATATTCCACATTAAGCATTTATAATCCATTGTTACACCAAGGTTTTAGAAAAGTCAATAGCTATAGTTCCCAATATGGAATCATATTGAATGTCTTATTGTATCTGTTGTGGCTTTTGTTTAGTCATAATTGTCATGGTCACTTCTATGTGTAGTTCCTCCAATTCTTCTTTAAAATTTCCCCCAAAATCTCTTGTTTTTTACACAGAGTTCAATCTGGTTAAAAATAAAAATCACCCCTTCGACTAAATGGAATCTTCTTCTGTTTTAAGTTTGTCTGTTGGAGAAAAATACTCTTTTCTCTTACTTAGTATTCATCTGGAATTTCTGTTAAGTACAATTACATCTCAATTAACTTAATTACCTCTAGTTCCTGGTTGGCCATTTGGCTTTTTATTTTAGCAGGCATTTAATTGGATGAAGGGATGGATAAATATTTGCTATATTTTTAAGGCACTTGAAATAGCTGAGGAGAAAAATCAAGTGAAGAACAATGAACAAGGAAAACCACATCATTTTACCAAGTAATAATATTAAGCAGGGGAATTTTGATTAAATTCAGAATGCAGGATGTAAAAAGAACAAATGTATTGTATAGGCAGGAACTTGTTTAAAAAAGAATATGTTCAAATGTTGCAATGTTCGTTATAACGTGAAGAAATTGGAATACAGAGTATTCCCCCATATTTCTCTCTCTCCCCTCCCCTCCCCCCCCTCTCTTGTAATGGTTGAACCTGGACTCATCCCAGACATACATTTGCTAGCAGATTTAGGACTGATTCAAATAATATTTTTGTGTGTGTGCAAAGCATATCCTGGTGGCCACCACAATTAGTTTAAAAGTAGGCTAGAAAAAAATTAAGAATGGGAAGTCTTTCAAATATTGTTGGCTATTAGAATGTTTCAATCTGAAAGAATCATAAAACAACAATTGCAAGAGCACCAAGGAGAAGCAGGTATTGCCTAGAGGCTGCCAAGAAGATAAGAAAAATCTGATTAGATCAATCCAAAGTCTACGGTACATAGTTTAGCATTTTGTTCCTAGTCAATTTTATTTAGAAGCATAGAAGCAGGAAAACTCAAAATGAGAAGAGTTTCCCCCAGCCAACAATGTTTCTATTAATACCAGACTTTTTAATGGCTTATTCTGCAAACCATTATTAAGTAGACCATGGCTAGGTGTAATATGATTTATAATAAACTCTAGTTTAATGAATGTTGGATTATAAACTGTTTCAAGATGAGATTCCCATTTTTTGAGAGACAGCCTGAGAGTAATATTTTTAAGCGAAAAAGATCAGAATGAAAGACTGGGAGAAGCCAAGACAAAAACTAAATTTAACATAAATTAGCAAATCAAAAATTATTCTCTGGGTATCTGACAATTACTTCATTTTATCACAATTTTCTAACAATGTTTGTAGGAGATTGGAAACTATGTACAACCTCACAAGCTGTGTACCTCAGCTTAGTAAAACCACTTGCAAGTAAAAAAAGGGATGTATATAAATGTTTCCATGGCTCCTTACTTGCTAGTCTATACAAGAGCATTATTGAAAAAACTTCTCAAAGATGAGAATGTTCATGTCTGTTGCTTGCTAAATGTTTCAGTGTTCCAACTATGAGATATCTATGCAATTGGCAGTGTAGGAAGCAGCATTTTTTAGGGGTTCTATTACAAATCAATCTGGCTTAGTAATTTCTATGGGCAGCATCTCTCCAGGGTTTGAGGTAGATTTTCTCAGTCTTACTTATAGGCCTCAAGAGATTGAGCCATGAACGCATTCATTAAGCTAGAAATCTCTTCCTGCTGCTGGCCTTCCAGATATTGTTCAACTTCAGTTTGCGCCAGCTATAGCCAGCATAGCATTGGTGATGGATGAGCATCAGCTGCTCATCCATGCTTTAGAGAATCAAAAGAAATGTAATTAATTAGTTATTACTTAGTCCTGTTAAGCTGCTGTCTTTGAAATCTAAAAATTCTATTGGCTTACAGTCCCAGGACAATTTAACCAGACGCCTGGTGTGTCTGTACACACACACAAAAGTTCAAACAGAAAGAGATTGTGGTGAGGAGGAAAGGTTTATCATTACAAATATTGTAAGGAGTAAGGTAAAGGTGTCCAATTATTATGTTAAGCAGAGTTCATCAAAGGGTACCTAGCACAATCCTTTGAGTGCTACCTTTGTAACCTTAGGCTAAAATCTTTGTAAAACCAGAAATAATTAATGTGCTGGGCCCACTTCCAAGCCAGATGAATCTTTATGTTGACCTGTAAACAATTGCAGTTTGAATTAAACAATAACTATTGATAGCTTAGAACAATGCTTTGAGAAAACTGCTTATACTTACCCATGGAAACAACTCCCTTGAGTCAAATCAATTAACTGGAAATTCTTAAGTTAAAAATATGGTGTGTTTTTTTTATAATTTGAGAATTATTAGTGACCTGCTCTCACCACAGAAGTGTGCCAATGTGTAGCCTCTGGAAAAATATTCACATGGTACAAATGCTTTTAATCAAGAGTCTTTTCAAACAAAAGCCTTCTTTTTGTGATAACTGAGGGTACAGTACTGTTAAAGTTGGCCTGGTAATAATGTAATTCCTGCAGTGAAGTTCATTTTTGTTTAATATTTCCACATTGACTAATTTTTCTCCCGCCCCCTCCATTGCAATAAAGAGAGAAAAGGGAAGAGTAAAAACAGGGAAAGTTTTTTTGGGGCACCCAGACACTTCGTGTCCATTCAGTTCCTGGATGGTGATAATTTCAGCGATCCTTTTTGGCTGAAGTGCATCAAGTACTAAATTGTATATTATTGTATATTTGTTTTCATATTTTTCTCAACAGTTGGATTATTGGGGGACGGGTAGTTTCCTTATAGTGTTGAAAAGAATCCTGTTTTGTTAAGATATTTTATCCCTTCTCAGCAGAGTTTTCAAATATTTGGAAGTCAATATGTGGATAAAATACCGAATAAAACAATAAAAATGAAAAGTAAATATCCAATTAGTTTACCATAGTAACAAATAAGTTAATTTAATGTGCATCAATATGATTTAATTTAATTTTATACAGAAATATATTAGCATTTTGATGGCTCTAATAAAAAGACATCATTGTGCTGGAGGTATATAGCTAAGGGACTTCATTTAACAAACACTAATCTAATGTTTAAATATACTCTACACGTTCTAAATAATAAAAAGATAAACAAGGTTTCCCAATCAAAATTCCACTTTGTTTTTAATTTTAATTTCTTCAACAGATTTGGTAGATGTGGAAGTCAAACTGAAAGATGCTAGCTATATATTTTTTTCTGCCTTTTTTTCCCTTTCATAATTTAAGCCTTCCAGAGTCTTAATGCCTAACATAACTACATTCTACTTGAGCCTTTTATAGTAAAGCAAAACAAACAAAAACACCAACGACAAATTATGCTATTAGAATTGGGCACTATCTAAGAGCACTCTGGATAGAAAATAATAATGGGACCAAGCAATGGCCAAAGGTTGGCCAACATCTCTTTTTCAAAATAGAGAGATATGTATAAGAATTAGGCTAAATAGTCTTATCTGAAGAAAGCCTGGTTGGTGTAGTAGTTAAGGCATCAAGCTAGAAGCTATTCTAGTCCCACCTTAGGCATGAAGCCAGCTGGCTGACCTTTTGTCAGTCACTCGTCACTCAGTCTCAGACTGAGGAAGAAGACAATACAAAACCACTTCTGTAATCTTGCCAGGAAAACTGCAGGGACTTGTCAAGACAGTCGCCAGGAATAATAATAATAATAAAAAAAAAACTAACTCAGAGGCACAGAAAAAAAAACACACCTTGCCTTTTTACTCATTATTGCATTTATACTCCATCTTTCCTCTGGATGTTGAAATTGCACACTCTCTTGCCATCTTTTCCCACAACATCCACCTGAAGGGTAGACTATGCTGAGAGAGAGTAACTCTTTATTATTTGGCCCAAGTTATGTGACTGAGGGGGATTTAAACCTGCATCTCCCTAGTCCTAGTTCTGCACCAGAATCCCCACATTATACTCTTTGCACAGAATTCAAACCATATTTGATTGTATAAGAGCTCATTGAAGTAACAAACAATATACTCCCTTGAGGAGGATTTTTAAGAATATGGACTTAAACATGACCTTAAGGTTTATATTAGAATATTATAGGACTATTGTTAACTACTTTTCTTTAATAAAACAAAGACTACTAATATTCTATGCCACCCAAGAACGATTATAATTATTACTACTTTACTAATCAGCTCCATTATGTGCTGCCAGTTTTAAAACATATTATCTTGCACACATTTGTTGCCCAGTGTCAACTTTTTTTTAGTCCTGTGTATATTGGATTCAACAGGACACACAAGACGACCTAAAGTAAAACAGTAGTAACCCCGTTATTGCTATCAAGATATGCAATGGTCATTTTGCCCTCTTTTATTCCAATACAGATTTCATGGTAGGATTTGTTAAGCTTATAGAATATTTCAGAGGGCTTAAGAGCCTAATGTTTTAGATAAGAGTTGGTTTGTCCCTTTCTTCTACTGGATTCAGTTATAGCCCTACAATGCATTTATACTTGGGGGAATGTGATCATATCCAGTCCTAGGTCATAAGGTTGAGATATTTTATTTTGGTTCTTCCTAATAAACTGGGTTCTGTTGTTTTACTTCCTGCCATAGCCATCTCCCAAAGAGAAATCCTTTCAGCTTAGTCTGCCTACATCATGACTGTTAAGAGCATGACTATAGTACCATTGAACTGATGGACGCACCATTCACTTATTGCTCCAGTTATGTGGAGGGTTGCTTACCAGCATTCATGGGATTCATTGTCTCTTTGCATCAAGTTAATTTTCTATAATCGGTAGTTACAGAACTTCAAAGTCTCACAGTTCTTTCTGTCGGTGAAGATCTATGAACCTCGAGGAGCAAAGGAAATTCAAGATCTCGGTCTTCCTTCTTGCAGTTCAATGACTCACCACATGGGGCAGATTCCTAGAACTGTAGACAGTATTGACACTATTTTGGCCACCATCATTTGGGCAGTGGGAGCATTCCTTGCTTGCACTGTTCAATGAACGTTTTGCCCCCAAGCAGAAGTTTGCAAAAGTGTAATGTATTTTACAAGACAAGAGTGTCTTCCACCCCATACTTTCTGATCTTGATTTCAGCTGCAACTTTCTCAGGCTCACGTGCTCCAAACCACATCCCCCCCCCCTAATATCTTTGAAATTGAACTCTATAAAGAATTGGGGGTGGGCAACCTGGTTGTGGAATATCTGTTCTTCTCAAAGGACATATCTCTACTCATTCTCTAAATCACACACACAATGCTAACAGGATTAACAGATGTCCCCTATTTCACTCGTTGATGGACCACAAGGATGGATGGTGAAGTGAGATTCCGAACAAGTCTTTAGTTTTGTTTATTTGCATCCCATCTTTATTATTTTTACAAATAGCTCAAGGAGGCAAACATATTCAACACACCCTCCGCCTCCAATTGTGAGGTGGGTTGGGCTAAGAGAGAGTGGCTGGCCCAAAGTCACCCAGCTGGCTTTCATGGCTAAGGTGGAACATAAACACACAATCCCCTGCTTTCTAGCTTGGTGCTTCAACCACTAGGCCAGTGATGGCCAACCTTTTCTGGACTGAGTGCCCAAAGCATGCCCGAACCCCCGAAATGCAATGCATGCGCAAGCACACACCCCGTATGCGCCACACCCCCTGCGCATGTGCAGCAGACACCCAAAGACCAGCTGGCTGGCGGGAGGTGTGCACACGTGGGAGCTGAACTGGGGCAACAGCTTGCGTGCCCACAGAGAGGGCGCTGCATGCCACCTCTGGCACACACGCCAAAGGCTCGTTATCACAGCACTAGACCAACTGGCTCTCAGATTTTCATGTGAAATGAGAGATGACACATTTCATGTCTATGGGCAACTCATTCTCTGACACAGAACCCTGCATTCGGACTTTTCGGTGGACTACACAGTTGCTGTACTTAGTTGATCAGATATTCGTGACAATTTCACAGATCGTAGAACTGACACTGGCATTGAAAACTTTCACCAGGGCTCTACGTTCCAGGTGAAACCTGTGACTCCAAATTCCTTTTTCGTATTGCTGTTACAGAGAGCCAGTTTGATGCAAGGCACCAGTCTAGAAAATGGGAGAACCTGAGTTCTATTCCCGCCTTAGGTATGAAGCCAGCTGGGTGGCCTTGGGCCAGTCACTCAGCCTCGGCCCCTAGGAAGAAGGCAGCAATGGCAAACCACTTCCAAAGAACTTCACCAAGAAAAAAAAACCTGTAGTGACTTATCCAGGCAGTCTCCAAGAGAATAGAATAGAATAGAATAGAATAGAATAGAATAGAATAGAATAG
>WNWU01000011.1:26160961-26191095 GCA_012654045.1 Ptyas mucosa | reverse complement strand
ATAGAATAGAATAGAATAGAATAGAATAGAATAGAATAGAATAGAATTCTATTCTATATGGAGTAAGATTAACTCAAGGCATCAAAATAATACTAATAACACATGCTATTAATAGGTAAACGTTGCCTGGGATTGTTCTGCCTTTCAACAAACAGCCTTCCTATGCCAAACCCCAACCAACCTTTCAGTCTTACAACAACAACCCGAGGAGGTAGCACTAGCTAAGAAGTAGCCTTTTGCCGAATAGCAAAGATTAGAAAGCAGCAATAACCGAAAAGCTGAGCATTCTTTTACGGTCCAGCTGTCCACTCATGTGACCAAGCCGGAAAGCAGAGTACAGTCTCGAAAGCTGAGCTAAACATTGGAAAGCACGAAGGGGAGTTGCAGGCATTGTAAACAACGCGAAGGGGCAACCCTGGATTTACAGGCACCCACGCTCTTTCTTATCCCATGCCAAACATCACGCTTTTTTTTTTCCTCGGACCGGGCCGAGCCGAGTCTAGCGGAAAGCAGAACTAAAAGCCTCCAGCGAGGCTAGACCAGAGACGCCATCTCGTGCCAAAAGGGCCTCGTGCTTCCAACTCTTCCCCTCCGAGGGGGGAGTCAAGAGGTCGGGCGAAGTCGCGTTCCTGTCTCACTCCGAAAAGAAAAGAAAGTCCCTTCTGGGCTCCCTAATCCTCTCCCCCCTCCCCCCTCTTAATGAGGACGAGGGGAAAGTTTCCCGCCTCCTGGCACATGCTGGAGCCTTTGGCTCCCCTTTCCCGCTTCCCGGCGGCGGCGGGGGCTTAGCCAGGCAGCTGTTCCCACCTCCTCGTGCCTGGCAGCCCCTCTCCGCCCCTCGCAGCTCTCCGGGCCGCCTGCCAGCCGAGGCTTCCCGCCCTCCCTGCGTGCCTGTGTCTCCGCCGAGCTGAGGGAAACTGGCCCCTCCTTTTACCCACGTCGACCCCTCCCTCTCTGCCTCCTCCCTCCACCCGCCACTCCCCCCCCCTCCCCGCCAAAGCTGAAGCGGAGCTGGTGTTTTTCCACTCACCAGGATGGGTGATGCTCAGCGCTCGCTCATTAGAGAACAGACACGAGAGGTCAGGAAGAAAGCGCTTATAAATTACCGTTTCTTCCTCCCCATTGCTGTTAGTCTGCCTTGCCGCTCACGCCGAAGCACATAAGGACGGAGGCAGAGGACGCCAAGACGCTGGACAGCTACCTGGTCGGAAAAGAGCAGCTGCTACAGGTACCCAAGGCGGGTTTTTCGGTCTTTTGGAGGAGGGAAGAGAAAGCGAGCCCGACCACCACCGCCGTCTCGCCTTCTCGCCCTCCTTTCGGGCAACCAGGAACAAAGCAAGGCATATGAGGCGCCCCTCTTCCTTCCCCCCCACCCCACCCCACGTCTTTGTTATTTTCTCCTGTCCAGCACCAGAAGTGGGGTGGGAAAAAAAACACACCCCAAACCAACCTCCATTAAAAGGAATGGTGCTTTCCCCCCCACCCCACCCCTTCTTTGTACCGGGTTCCCCAAACGATCCCTTTCCTTTCCATTGCCCGCCTTTGCTTCCTCGCGCCTGCCTTTCGCTCCGCACTTTCCCCGCGCCTTGTTGCCGAGCGATTCTCCCCCCCCCTTTTTTTCCCTCTCTCTTTCTCTCTTTTCCCCCTTCTCTCTTATTAGAGCATGGCGGTTGCCTTTTGTCTATGTGCGGGCACAGGCACCTTTCTGATGAAGCCGGGGGCTTTTTTTTTTTTTGCCCGGCTGGGTTTTTTCCTCATCGTCCCTGGCGGTCAACCTTCGATACCTTACGTGCACTTTGGAATAACACACACACACACACACACACGCACGCACAGGGAGATATTGTACAGGGAGGGTTGAAGTGGCATTAGCCACTTGTGTGGCAACGCTTTCCGTCTGATTTCTTTTCGTTCGTGCGGTGGGGGTGATGTGTGTGTGTGTGTTTTTCCTTCCCCTCCCTCCTTCCTCCTCCCTTTACATCTATCTGCGAGCAAGTGCTCGCCTCTTCCCCCGCCGCCTTCCTCGCGCTTCTTCCTCCGCGCGACGTGCGATTGAATTCAATCGAAGCACGCGGCTCGTCTTCAAAAAAAAAAAGAAAGACAGAAAGACAGAAAGAAAAAGCGAGGCAGCGGACGGCAATTAGGACAATTCGAACGCGAGCATTTGCTACCTCCGCGGCTTTGCCGGCGCATCTTTTAATAGCTCTCTTGCGAATTCGTTCATTCATTATTATTATTTTTTTTCCTGGAGGGGAGAGACACCTAAAAGAACCACCCAGGGTATTCTTAGAAACTTTGCTGGCAAGAACTGAATCTCGGACTTGCTTTGGGGTAAAATAAAAGTGATCCCGAATTTGCCTCGCTCGTTCCTGGAATCAGAAGCCAGCCTTCAAAGAGGTTTAAAAAAAAATACTCGTTCGTATTTAACCAGATTAACAAAAGGGAAGTGGACCGACTTTTCAAAAGGGCATCGTCTAAATTTCCGTATAAGAACCTAAAGAGGAAACGGCTTTGCGTGTCTATTTGGATCGGCAGATGGCTTGTTGGGCACGTTATCATTTTCTTCTTCTTCTTTTTATACCTTTTGCTTAACTGGAGAGCAAAGGTGATCATTACCTATCCAACGCGTTTTTGGAATAAGGAAAACAAAAACTGGAGCGAATGGTTGGAATACGTTTGTTTGGGTTTTTTAAAGATATGTTACTGTTGTAGTCATACTACATACACCCTTGGGAAGAAAGCTCAGTAGAACTTCCAAATCATTACTTTTGAGATTGTTGGGGGGGTTTTTTGCATTAAAAAAAAGGTGAGATAGGTGTGTGGTTGAAAAAAACAGTTTTGCTGATAATGGCTTTTGTAATCTGGAGTTGCAGTTTGCTAACATTCTGTAATCTTTTAAAATGGTGTTTCACACGAACCAGGTTTACACACACACACACACACACACACACGTATAATGTTTAATTTTAGGGGGGCGGGGAACCCTGCACATTATTCTAGGTCAAATCTTTGTGTCCTTGGGACATGGTTGGGTATATATAGCTTTGTATTTGTGTTTGAGTGGGTAAAATGATCCCAATAGAAGAACTCAAAAGAGTCTGTTGGAAATGTTTATCTGTAGACATTGCTTGGAAGTTTGATATATAACAACAGAAAAAAATATGTTTACATCATATTTGAGATGAGAGGGTCATATACTATGATAACGCTGCCACTTGCTTAAGTTAAGTGCTAAAAGTGAAAGCGGTTGAGAGAAAGTCGTTAATATTAGCAGCAGTAAACACATTTTGTCTGCTTTCCGTATTTGATTATTCTTTTATCTGCTTAAAAAAAAACCTTGGCTGCCTCTTCAAGTTTTCCATGACTCTCCCAGTCATAATCTATTCTGGTCCCCAAGGTCTCCCTTTTTCATTTTCCTTTACCACCTTCTTCTGCTGTAATTTATCACTCCGAAGTGATATTATTTATTAGCCTTCAAAATCAGCTCTAATATTTGACATCCTATCCTGTAGGGGGCAGCAGTAGGAATAAGGCAAAGATACTGTTATATTTTACTACAATAACACACAGAGAAGAAAGAAAAAAATGTATGTGTTGGTCCAGAAATATATCAAGCCATGTTCTAGTATGGCACTTAAAGCAGATCTAGCTTAAGAAAGCACCTTTTATGGATGGAAATGCATGTGTTTTAGAAGTTGGCATAACATTATATTTATGCACTCCTGGAATGGAGATTTAGGAAGTGAACAAATGATCAGAAATACTAGTTTATGAGTTGGTTATGAATTTAATAATTAGGGATGTTGTTTGGTATTCATGCTGAAAAAAAATTAATATACTTAAAGGTAAAGGTTCCCCTTGCACATATGTGTTAGTCATTCCCGACTCTAGGGGGCGGTGCTCATCTCTGATTCAAAGCCTAAGAGCCAGCGCCATCTAAAGATGTCTCCATGGTCATGTGATCGGCATGACTATATATGAATATACATAAGGGTAACATAATTTTGTCCCTCCCCCCACCCATGTTAGAATAGAATATATTCATATTTTTAGCCCACCCCTCTTCTTTTTTATGTGGGAGAAGAATGAGCTTGAACTAGGAGTGGCTAAATAATATGGTTTTAATAATAGCACCTCTGAACATAACCAACCTAATGTTCAGGGCAAAGTTCACAATGCAGAGAAGATGTGTAATTTGATATTTTCACTTTTAATGGAGTTTCGTTTTTTATTAAAATGAAGTTTGGAGGATTATCAGTGGGATCAGTGAAGGAGTGTAGCAGAATTAGATGTTTATCCCTTTCCCGTCATACCATTCTTCTTCATTATATAAGGTGTTGAAGTTTGCCCTTTGGGTAGTTGTGAGAGCAAAGTATGCAAATACTTTTATAACATGAGAATTTTCTTCCTCTTTATAAGGCAGTTAAAAGTGTCATAATGTTAGGTAAAATACTAAGATATACTTTGTTTCATGTTCAGCAATATTGTAAAGCTTAGTACTTATGCCACAGCTTGCGTGGGCTGGGAGAATTTGTAGCACTTTTGAATAGGAGCTTGTTGGAATAGCTATTGAATGTAACTAAAGCCATGTCAGACTAGCATTTTCTATATTGTGTGGCTGCTGCTCGGCTATTGACAGAATCATTCTTAGGCACTGGAAGTAGGCTACATCTCTATGAATATGCTACAGTTATCTTCTATTTCACTCTGTGTGTTTGTTGGATACAGTTGAAGTTGGAGTTAAGTGCAAGTAAAGTACACTAAGCTGGAGAAGGCTTTTTTAAAACAGTCCTGTGTCAATTTTAAACTTGACTAAACACATTCATACACAGACATGGTTATTAGATCATTCTAGTTTGAAAATCTCATAGGTTGATTGGCTTGTAAATTTGAATAAATTAGAATTATTTTCTTCTTCTGTAACACATCATTACCCTTATTTGTCTGAGTATTTATTAAAATATTCCATAAAATATTCAAAGGATACCCATGACTTTTTCTCTGTGTATGGCATACTACCATTTGAAAACAGGCGACCAGTCCAATTAGGATAGAATGGTATATTTGCTGTTGAAAATCCATATCTCCACAGTATTAGAGCTCCATAAAACTTCTTGAAAGTTTGTAAGCACCGTATATATTTATCCACTAACTTTATTGCCACAATACAAGCATTAAGCCTCGGTGGCACAGTGGTTAGAGTGCAGTACTGCAGGCTACTTCTGCTGACTGCAGCTGACTGCAATTTGGCAGATCGAATCTCACCAGGCTCAAGGTTGACTCAGCCTTCCATCCTTCTGAGGTGGGTAAAATGAGGACCCAAATTGTTGGGGGCAATTATGCTGACTCTGTAAACCGCTTAGAGAGGGCTGTAAAGCACTGTGAAGCGGTATATAAGTCTAAGTGCTATTGCTATTGCTATTAAGCCTTCCTAATTCCTCTGCCTGAAAATTCTGGTTGTAATTTCCAAAAGAAAGTTTAAAATTATTTTCCTTCTCACTGAGATAGCACTAATACAAATACATCTGTAAAATTTATTTTTCACCAATCTACCTCAATTTGATGCCCTCCCAATGTTTTAAGAAGAAATCTTCTAGAAATCTTAGGCAAAATTCTTATCACAACACAACTGGAAGAAACAATCTTGGGAAGCTTTCATTTGTCTAAAGATGTTGCATCAACAAGCATAATTTATTATGCTTTTGGAGAAAAAGAGTTGTAGATCATGGTTTAAGCTTATGTATAACATATATAAGTAGGGCACTTCAGTAGAAAGTTATTTTTTAATTACATATCCTTTAGTGCAGCCGATAAATTAATATGAATACAGAAGTTTATTATTTGTGGAGATTCTTAGTCATCTAGGTCATAGTTGTCTCAAAAGTGCTTTTTCAAAAGGCAACTGGAAAATATAAATAAATGGAAGTTTATTTTGTGGAAATGGTTTAAAATTCTGCTGTGTTTGGTAGTCTGCACTCTGATTTAGCTTTTAATACCATACAATAAAAAACTCTGGCTATCTTGTTGATTTGATATTTATAACTTTATAGTGACTTAATTGAGCCGTATTGCAAAACCACGTAGCACATATCTAGGATTGCATGCTTTGTTTTTGGTTTTTTTAAGAAGTAAACATTCAGGTATTTTGTTACTTACACAAAATAAACTCAGATTTCACATATTTTTTCCTGTATCTCAAACCAAAAACCAGCAATGAGAAAGGCAGAAGAAAGGAGAGGCAAGGCAGCTTTAGGAGATAAGGGGAAGTAAAAACCTAGGATCAGAGTTCAAAGCCTTAAACAAGTAGACCAGATGCGAAATTTAATACAAGCATCACGGCTACTAAATATTATTCATTTCTTGACTGTCAGGTGAAATTATTTCTCCACACTTTTAAGTGTGAACAAATTCTCCCATTATAATGCCTTGTAAGTACAGAAAAAAGGATTACTAAATAATTATTTCTAATTTAACTACTAATTAATAGATTCAAAGTGACTAATTGCTACTTCAAGGAATAATGAGAAGACTGTGTAAAGCTACTTCTGTGCTGCAAGTGTCATAAATAAGTAATAATATTTTTATCTTGTTTTTCTACTTAACAAGAAAAACACTTAAAGCAACCTACTATTATGTGCTATCAAGTTGGTATCAACTTTTAGCAACTGCATAAATAGATTTTATGATGACGGGTCTCTCCGTACTTCAGGTCTTCCAATGGTATGCCCATCACTACTGTAACTGTCCCAGGTTGGGGATAATTGTCATGGAGATAATCTATCTACTTAAAGTTGACATCAACCTATAGCACATAATCTATCAATATGATAAACCACAGCAAGAATGCATGGACATCCACTAGGGGGTGGGAGAACAAGTGATGAAATGTGTATGATGACATCTAAATATAAACCACTTGACTTACATCTGTGTGTTCAATGCCAGATTGCTAGCACAAAAGGGCAAGATTTGTTTTATGAGATCATACACATTATCATTTCCACTATTGTGATTACTCGGGTGCCTGTCTTAAATATATGCTTGACTCTGCCTACCGTGTTAGTTTCGGTTGGAAAGGAACAGCAAAATCTGGTCCTGGATTTGGGGATCAAGTGCCTGAGAAAAATATTCCTCCCCTGAATTTAGAAAAGCACTCTATTCTTTTCCTGAATTGCTTACCATCACACTTTAGATTTTAAAGCCCTTCTTGGCATGGATCCAGGTTACTTGAGGAACCATCTCACCCCGATGGGACTTACCTGCCCCATCCGCACTGGCAAAAGGGGCATACTGCGGATCCCATCAGTCAAAGAATTTCTGCTGGTGGGGTCCAGGAGAAGAATCTTCTGTGCTAATGGCTCAACTTGCCCTTTGGAATATTACCCCCTGAGGTGAGATCAGCTCCCATCTTTCTTAAGAACTGGTTCAGTGTCCCACTGGGGGAGCATTTCACTGGAGGTGGTTGATTAATTAAAAGCTAATCTGACAACCTTCCCCCTGCCCCCTGCCCTTGGCTCCCCTCTTCCCCGGTCTGTGTCCATTATTTTACTTTGATGGTATTGTCATTTTATTGGGTTAGGAATATTTATTGTTGATTGTTTTTTTAAAAAATTATGATGTATTATGATGCCCAGAATTGCTTCAATGTGAAATGGGCAGCAAATAAATTCAGTCAATTAAACGAGGGCAAGATAATAGTTTGGCTTGGGAATCTTAAGCCTTGCCAAGAAGAGTTACACTCCAGTGCACCATGGTTACTATTTAGAACCAGATTGCTTATGGAGGGGGGGTGAGGGAGAGAACCAATGTGTTTGTGACATCAGCAATCATTAAACCAATCCCAACCCTTGAATCAGAATTCTCTGTACTCTTAAGGAATAGCACAAAGAAACCTGAGACAATGCCAACTGATGTCACTATGTACTACTATTTACTCTCTTATCTCATACTGTGTTAGAAGAAGAGAAAAAGAAGAGTTAGAGGAAAAAAGAGAAGAAGACTGGATAAAACCATAGGTCAAAGGCAAGGACCGAAACTCAAAGGGATGAGGAAAGGGGAGTGAAGTGGAAAAACAACTGGAATAGAAAATACAGGGCTGGCTGGCTCATTTACTCAGATAGTTCAATTATAGCTATAGTCATAATTCTTCATAATATTGGCATAACATTTATGCCAGTTACTCAGCCAAAAACAGGGAGCACAGCGTCTTCATTCCTTGGAGATGACCAGAGATATAAAGGCTTCATTCACAAATCTCCCAAGTGCTGCTTTTAGAAAATACAAGTAAAAGAGTTGGGTCTATTGACCACTACACAAATTTAGAGCTAATTACTTCTGTTCATTATGCCAAGTTGTTCACAGTTCTTGAACTATAAGCATTGTAGAAATGAACCAGTCTATTCCTATAATAAAGGTAGCATGGGAAGGATCTTTAGATCATGACTGGGATTATTCATATAAGAAGCTTACACTTTTCTTTAGCTTGTGTATGTGTGTTGATATCCTCAGTGAACAATTACGAAACATCCAGGGTTATCTTGTAAAAGCTCTGTTACGATAATGGCAATGCATTTACTATGCTTACTTTATTTATTTGTTCTCTCAGTCATATGCATAATATTTAATATTATGAATTAGCTCAGAGACTTATTTAAAGGTAAAGGTTCCCCTTGCACATATGTGCTAGTCGTTCCCGACTCTAGTGGGCAGTGCTCATCTCTGTTTCAAAGCCGAAGAGCAGCACTGTGTCTCTGTGGTCATGTGGCTGACATGACTAAACACCAAAGGCGCATGGAACACTGTTACCTTCCCACCAAAGGTAGTCCCTATTTTTCTACTTGCATTTTTTTCGTGCTTTCGAACTGCTAGGTTGGCAGCAGCTGGGACAAGTAGCGGGAGCTCACCCCGTTACATGGCACTAGGGATTCGAACCGCTGAACTGCCGACCTTTCGATCGACAAACAACCTATTTCGGGCATGTCAAATTTTTCAACTTTCAATTTCCAAACATTAGGGGTTGCTCAAAAGTTGTGACATGCCTTGGGGATTGTAAAGATATTTTGGTTACTTTAATATAATTTAGAAGTGCGTGGTAAGTAACTACATAAATATCTTTTTAACATGTTTGTTTCAGTATGTATAAATACATAAACTTTATACCTATCCAGTGATCATATGTAACAGCTTCATAGCTGCCAGATTTATTGAGTAGTTGTTTGTTAAAAGGACATGAATAGTTAGAAACATAATTCTAGGCTAGATTGTAATGAAAAGGGAACTATATAAAGTGGTAGTAACAATGTTGTTTGTGTAGCACCTCTTGATAGTTTAAGTTTTGGTCATTTTTATTCTTGCTATTAGGGACTGTTGCTGAATTTTATTCTTTAACATACATATTTGTACCAGGAGTAAGCAATAAGCATAGTGTTAAATAATATGTGAAACTCTTGTAATGATGACAAGATACATGATTCTCTTAAGTAACCTGTAAGTATACAAGGTAGGAATTTTATCCTTTTGGTTATCCATTGATTGGAACTTGAACTGATAGTTTTATGAGAAGAGAACTACAGTTTCAAGTACTCTTGGTTTAAATTATTTTTAATTTTTAATTAAATTATTAAATTATTTTGTTTCTTAATTTATTTTCCTTTTGTATGATATCCTATGTCCTAAATATTATATGTCATTTGGAGAAACCGAAACATCTGAAAGGAGTACTGTACTATCCTCATTTAAAATATAGTCAGAACATCAGCTTTAGATAAAATTTAAGGTAACGTTTTGACTGCAAAATTCTGAGAATCATAATTGTGGCCCATCTTGAAGGCATAGTTTACAGAAAATGGGAATGAGGGATAACAAATTTGTTCTTTCAGTATCCATGTAGCATAACATTATTCAGTGGTTTATCTAGGTATAGGTAATCCTTGACCTATGACTTTAATAGAACCTGCCCATAATCGACATAAATTGTGATAGTTATGTTGCTGTTTGGTCATGTGATTGACCTACTCTACAATCTTTTTTGTGGCGGTCGTTAAGAGACAACAGTTATTAAGCAAATCCATGATCATTAAATGGACGATGCGATCATTAAGCAAACCACTAGTTTGCTATGGGTATTGTTTATGATTTTGCTGAAAACCAGAAGTGCTAGTTTTCAGCAAAATAGTCATAAAATGTGGTTGCGTGACTATGAGACACTGGGAATAGTTTAAAAGTGGTAGGAACAGATAGGGGCAGTGTTTAGAAATATAGGATTTTGTGCCTGCTGTCCTTATACGTTCTCAACGATCATGGGCTTTGGAAGCCATACTGGAAAAGGTAGACTCATAGGTAGGTAACAGAACTATGGAATGTTAGAGAGCAAAATTAAAAAGTATTTTATTAGCCTACAGAATTCTTAACAAATATCGTGTAGACCAGTGTTTCTCAACCTTGGAAGCTTGAAGATGGGTGGACTTCAACTCCCAGATTCTTGGAGTTGAAGTCCAGCCATCTTCAAGCTTCCAAGGTTGAGAAACACTGCTGTAGACTCTGAAAAGCAATCTCTTATGCCAATCTCTGTCTTTCAGGTAGCCTTTTAATTTTTCTGTCTTAATCCTCTAGAATTGGTAATGCGTGTGTGTGTGTGGTGGAATTCCACAGACCAAACAGGAGGATAATTTATTCAGATTGGACTCCTGACAAGAGATTGAAACCTTTACTGCTTCACTCACAGATTCCAGTAAACTAGAAAGAAGCTTTAAACACGTCAGCATTTAATTTTTAAATAATACAGGTAGTCCTTAACTTATGAGCACAATTGAGCAGAAAAATTTATGTTGCTAAGTGAGGCAGATGTTGTGAATTTCCCCATTTTATGACCTTTCTTGCCAACAGTTGTTAAGTGAATCACTGCAGTTCTTAAATTAGTAACACAGTTGTTAAGTGAATCTAGTTTCCCTGTTGACTTTGCTTCTCAGAAGGTCGCAAGTGGAGACCACATGATTCTAGGATACTGCAACCATCATACAAATGTAAGTTGGTTGTCAAGCATCCAAATGTAAATCATGTGACCATGATTTACGGTCGTAAGTGTGAAAAATGGCCATAAGTCACTTTTTTCAGTGCCGTTGTATCTTTGAACGGTCACTAAATGAACTGTTGTAAATTGAGGACTACCTGTACTTGAGCAGGGGATAAAAGCCAAACTGTGTGCCTGCAACCAGGCAGGTGGTGCTATGAAAAAACACTAAGTAGGCTCTATCAGTCCATTGTCAGTCAGAAATAGATATTCCTAGATGAAATGGATGAATTAATCTGGAATGAGATACCTTCCTGTATTCTAGATATTTCCATTCTAGAAAAAAAGCTTGTAAAAACAAATGTCACAGAAAGCAAGGGGGAAAAGCCTTCTATCATGTTAGGTAGTACAGTATTGGAAATAACGTTCACTCACAGATTTCACCTTGAAATCAATCTAATTTTGGAGCAGCTTTCCAGAATTTCATGCTGGCATATTACATTAAAGTAGGACATTAGAGAAAATTATGATATTACAGTTTTTAGCTCTAGCTGTTCCTTAAATTGCTTCTTACTTATGCCCAAAGGATCTTCATTTGTTTTTTCCCCATTTGCATCATTATTTTTCTTCGTTTTGCTTTGTTTTGCTTTGCTTTGCTTTGCTTTGTCCTTTTCTGTCCTGTTTTGTTTTGTTCTGTTCTGTTTCGTTTTATTTTTATTTTTTTCTTTTTCTGAAACAGGAAGAGAAAATCCTTTCTGGAGATACTCCTCTTCATGTAAGTGTTTTTTATGCTTGTTAATAAAAACATTGTAATATTAGCAGTATAGGCTTAAATATTCAGGATCCAGATGTTCATCATCTGCTCATAGAAAGATAATAAAATCCATATCCCCAACATACACATCCATGATATGGAGCTGAAACAGTATTTTCAGATCTCAGATATGGATTAGAACACCTTGCCCAGTCAAAGTCTAGTCATTTTCATGCCTATGTACCTAGACTGAGTCATAATCAGAAAGTGGGTGCAGATCACTCATATTTTACACATAATTTCTACAACATTCCCCAATTTTTGAGTCTGTAGATAACCAGCTTACCATACCTCATATTAACAAGCAGGGGTGTGTGTTTCTTGCCTAAAGTTACAATCCAGTGTGCCCCATTTATGTGTTTGGAGGACCCAGTAAATGTTAAAGGAACTTATTTCTGAACCAACATGATAAGGTTGTGCTGAAATCCTAAATATACTTACTTCAGTAGAACTTAATTCTGAATAAACTTTCTCAAGATTGCACCACAAGACATTATTCAATGGTAATAGAACAAGTCAGCATAGAATTTCCTGCTTCCAATCTTTGGCTAAGATATGCTTTGTTTTTTTAGGTTCTACTCTATTTGCAAGGTTCCTTATATGGATAAGACTTCAAGTAATACTCCACAGCTGCTCCTATAATTTATCATGTTATATAATGTATATATCAACATTTAGCAGCCTCCCTAAATAGATACACCCAGTAAACTATACTCAACCTGTTGATTCACAGTTAACAGGCACCACAACATAGTTAACATCTGGCAAGCTGAAGTAGGACCTCATGTTGTGTAAACAGGTAATGTTCTCACCACAAGGTTGTGCTAGAGAGCGATTCAGTGGCTTATTTTGCATTGCACCTAGAGAAAACAAAACACCAAGCTGTGGTAAACATTTATTTAAGACAATTTATCTTGATCTTCAGATGAAAAAGCTCCCCAAATGACCCTATTGATAAATAGAACAAGCTGTTTTTGATTTGTGGCTTGGAATATAAAAGATATGACACAAAAATCAATGTGGGATGCCAGAAAGGAGTTAACACACTTGTTTGCCAGTTTTGGCTTAGTTGTACATTTTGACAGGTTGTGAAGCGTTTTCTTCATGGGAGCCTATATACATATATATGTAGGTGAACCCATGGAATTTTGCCCTTCCCCTTGAACAATTATAACTAATACGTTCATATACTTCTTGGGAATGCTTTTTGCATTCCAACTTAAAAGCCATGTATTTGGAAATGCATCATATGTACTTCAGTCATGAAAAGATTTCTCTTAAGTTTGAATATATTCCTTTGATAAAGGTAAATTGGCTTTGGAAAAGAAAATTATGACAGCAATTGTGGTATAGAGGCTCTTGTTTTATATTCTGTATGTGCACCGTGCCTAACATAATGGCAAGCTCAGAAACAATTTTGTTGCTTTTCATTTTCTTTAAATTAATTCATTAGCAAGGATGGTAACTTACATTTCCATAACAAATCCGTTCAGAAAGCTTCTCAGTAACACGGTTCTTTGCTTTTGTGGAGCTAAAGTTTTACTTGACTTAAGAATAAAAGCAACTTGTAGAGTGCACACTTATGTTTAATTAATACTGTGCTGGCTACTACCAGTTTTGCAGAAATGTATTTGCAAACTTCCTTCAACCTGGCAGTCTGTTTGGGTTTTGGAGATTCATGCAATGGGAGAAGTAGTAAGGGAGAGCTTTCTCCTTTTGAAGGAGCTTTCATCTTTCTTACATTATTGATTATGCATTTGTTGTTCATAATGATAAAATATCCATACAGTGTATTCTCTAGGTATTATACAAAATAATTTTTTTATAATACAAAAACAGGGTTTTCTTCCCTGGCTCTGCTCTGTCATACCATAGATTAAATGTACACCTAGTCCAGTGTTAGCCAAACTACAGAACTGGATGACAGAAGTTGGTTTATGCCCTTCTCTACTGTTCTGGTTTTCCATCCACTGCCATTTTCTGGAAGGTGCAGAGGCAGCTTCTGCCTTCATTTGACACCATTTCAAGGGAGTTTCCACACAGAGATAGTGTGCAGAGCACTAGTGTGTAGTGTGCAAAGCAACCACTAAACTATTAGTGATAGTACTGAACGAAGGGAGGGATGGGTTAAAAGCTAAAATAGTGCATCTCTACCTTTTTACACCATTTCCCTTAATATAAGTGAGAGGACTATTTTTTTTTCTTAATAGCACTGGCCTCATGATATAAAATTAGAAAATTGTTTGTTCCCTATCATTGCTCCCTATCATTGAGTTTTTAACGAAGGTGTTGGCACTTACAAATGAAGGAACAGAGGGAGAGGGTCTCTGTATTTGTTCATTTTGTTTCATTGGCTTGTGCAATGACCTAAAAAGACTCTTGTACAAATCCACTGGTTTGGACTGCAATGGAGAAATGAGCTCTCCTATAATTCAGATCCAACTTTATTAGTCTGGATAACAGACTCTGAAAAACAGAGATATGAGGAGAGGACAGTATATGCCAAGTTCTTTACCCAAAGCTGGTGGTACATAGCAATTCTCACTGAGCCAGTGCATTATTAGTACTTGTCTCTTACATCTTGGTGGAAGAAGAGTGTTCTCTGTCCTTCAAGATAGGTTAATCACAATTCCTAGTTGGTCTGGAAAGTGAACTAGCTGATTTTCTCAGTAATCCTAGTAAGAACTTCAGAATGTAGATAATTAACATCACACAGTGTGCACAATCTGTTCTTTCTTGTACGGTAGATAATAGGGTGTGTGCAGAGACAAATTTTCTTGAATTTAACTTGGATTTGCTTCTTTAGATCCCACTGCCATTAAAGAAGCATGGAAAGGGCAAATCCAATGTAACTGAGCACAATAGTGGTTTTTTTTTTTTACTTCCTCCTCTCATCTGCTGGAGCACATGCTCTTTAATTAGATTCATTTAGAGTAGGCTGAGAAAGAGAATCATTTAGCCAAAGGAGGCAGTGATAAATCCATTTCATATGCCTTGTATTTACTAACGTCAACATAATAAGACTAGGTCAGCAATTCAAGGAAATCAATTGCAAAGTTAAAATAGAAACTTAGTCCCTTGGTCCACATTGGATGGATGCCTTGATGTACTGACTCAGACCGGGCATGGCTTCTTCCAATTATTACTATGATTCAGAGCCAGAGTTTTAAAATTATTTTATAAGAGACAAATGAAATCCTCATAGGGCCTGCTGTCAGATGGAAGAGTATTATATATAAGTATGCCAAGTGACAAAGCTGGAAGGAAAAAGAAAAGTTGTAGTCTACTTTTCTGCTTTCTGTGAGGCCTTTGAGAGCTGCAGAAATATTGTGCTGGCTTTTCTTAATATTTTTTATACACATACACATTCTCCATCACAAACCTGAGACTAAACAGGTTTCTATAGTTTCATTTGCTTACTGCCTTCAAACCACCTTGGAAATTGTCATTATAGAAGATGGAAACTTCAGTCTTAGGGATATTTATTTATTTATTTATTTTTATTTGTCTCATTTATATAGTTGTCCATACACAATCGAGTGATTCTGGGTAATGTACAACAAAACTAATGTGAAAGGGAGTACATGTCTAGCAGGCATATATTGCTAAGCCCATTCCTTTCTTTAGGATCTTCAATTTAGCAGGCAGAATAGAGTAGCAGCTTTCAAACATTTGTAAGTTGCGGTACCTTAGTTTAAAAATTCCCAGAATCCTTGCTCAAGAGACAAAACTCTAGTAATAAAAAAAAACAGGCTATATTTGAGTAAAAAAAAAATACTCTGTTTCCCCCCAAAAAAGACATCCCCTGATAATAAGCCCAATCGGGCTTTTGAGCACATGGCAATAAGGGCAAGCACTTATTTCAGGGTTCAAAAAAATATAAGACAGGATCTTATTTTTGGGGAAACATGGTATATATATATATTTTGCACTTAGTCTCTCATGAAAACCCATCTTCATGGAACTGTTGGATTCTATGGAATATATGTTTAGCCCTGGAATAGGTCGTCTTTATATTTAAAAAGAGTCATAGTACAGTATCCTTGAACCCTGTATTCCAAATAGCACATTTTTTATCTCATCTGCAGACATACAAGGATTCTTTAATCTGCGAGGCAGGATTTGATATGTAAAGGTTACATAAGCCAAAAGACCCAGTTCAGATAACAAAATCATTGAAGAGAGCTATCACAAGCGAATCTCTAGTGTTTAGTCTATTTCAGCCTATTATGTTAAAAAGGATATGCATTAAAATGCACATCAAAAACATTACACCTCACCTATTTGTGTTTAGATGCACATGTTAGAAGCACATCTTAGTAAACATTTCATTGAAAGAAGTGCAGGGCAGGTATTCTACATACAGGTCTGTTATTGTTAATAACAATAATGGACAAATCAGAAGTAATGCATCAGCAAACAAGAAAACAGTATAAAGGCTCAATTTATGTAGCCTATATATGAGTAATCTTCAGACTGCAAACAATACAGCACATCAAAATTATTGCTGTGGTACCTTATGGTAATGAAAATCAAATTGGAAATGCCAATGGTTATTTCTGTATATGTGCACAACCCATATAGGGTAATATTTCACATAGATATTTCTTCCTGTTCATAGTCTCTTCAATATAAATGACTTAGTTCTTTGGGTCCTTTTTAACTTCTATGGCATACATTTTTAAGCAGGGAATAAATGAGTTTGGAAAATTACTCAGGGATGTCAACTTTTAGGCTTGTTAAAATGTTTATGTTTCATACAATAACTTGAGAAAATATAATTTATTTTATTTATTTATTAAATTTACATGCTGCTATTCCCACTATTGAAGTGACTCTGGGCATTTTGTTTTGTAATAATTAATGTTAAGAAAGGTCTGTATCCCTGTTAATCTTCAATTGGATCCAGGTATACTGAAGCCTTTAGCTCCCGACAGAAGTAGGTTTTCCCAGACTAAGGTTCTCAGGATTGCATTTTTATAATGAGAGATTCATCAGAGTTAGTTCTGGAGTTCAGTGTTTCTTAAGGTGCAACTCCATAGGGGGGAAGTTGATTGCTCATTGTCATCACCAATATTATTTTTAATTGCAATGCTCAGAAGGATCCATCTTTCTGTGTTCATTTGCTGCAACAAATACTACCAACATTCATTACTTTCTATCAGTGTCTTACCCTATGGAGGAACCAGCCCTGCCCATCCACATTGAGGAGGGGATAGACGTTCTGACTGGTGAGTGCAGCTAAGGTGGGGTGCTTGTGAAATGAGGGGGAGGCATGCTGATGCAGAGAGCTTGAGACCTTGTTTGTGTTATGTATTGGGGAAATTTAGGAATGTTTTCCATGAACATTTTAAGTAGTTTTCTGTTTTTCCAAAATGTGCTATATTGGTAGGACCAGTTCTCAGTTCTTACAAATGTTTCACCACCATCGATCTTCCACCATGATCATGCTACACACTGATCTGTCCTTACCTACCCTTGCAGGCTCTCATAACTTTACTGTCTGTATAAAGAATATAGCCATTTTTGCTATTCAAATGTACAGAGATAGGGTGCAATAGAAAGACATCTAGGGAAATGGCTATTTCGATTTGAAATTGACTAGCTTGTTTTGAATTGCTTGCTCACAACTCATAAAAACACATTTGCATGATAACGTATTTTTCTTGGGCAAATCTTAAGAAATTAGAAACTTTTTTGTTGTCTTTTTTGAGGAAATTAACATTAAAAACCCAAATTATTATTATTTTTAAAAAAGTACAAAAATGAAGACACAACTCTACTAACCAAAGGCAGAGGTTCGGATTATCCAAGCAAGCAAATATTTCCTCTGCTAGCGGGATCTAGTGTAGCCAAAGAGAACAATTGGAAGATACCTTTTGCAACATATATTAATATGCACATAGGACGAGATCTGTGGATATCAGAACTGTTAGCACAAAGTTGGTGCAATAGATCTCTTTTCTACCCTCAGATCTATCTAAAACTGTAATCAAGAGCCTACTGTTCTTGCTCTAGAACAAACTTAACTCAATTGTTCTGAATTCCATAATTATTTAGAGATTAATTTAAATATTAAGTTACCTATATTTTAATCCAGACACCTGTTCCAAGTATTTCATAGGATACACTATTAATGAAGAATGAGTTTTTTTCTGATATCTGCCTAATTATTTTATGCTTTAATGTTTTCTTATTTTCTGCCAAGATTAATGCTTACAAATGAATTTTAAAGTAGAAAAGTGCTCTTTCAGCCCATCTAGTTTTTGTGGTGGAATAAACATCGAGCACAATTCCATCTATTATCTTTAGCCATGTGATTAAAAATGTGAATTACTCAGAAATTCATTTATATGCACTATATTATTTTATAATTTACCTTTGGATCTGAGGCTTAGATACAGAACTTCATATAGACAGACATTGTGTGACACTTAATTAACTTAATAATGAAATGACAGTCTTTTTATCCTTTTTTCATGAGAAAGCATCTTTGATATTTCTCATAGAAATCTGGAAGATTTTAGTTCATGATATAGTTACATTTGATATATATTTCGTATTTCTTGCCTATATTGTTTTGGTATTACTTGTTTTAGTATTTTTCATCCCAAACAGTTAGAAGCTATTTTACTGTAATCGTATAATTTTATTCAGATTCATATTAATTTTTCCTATAAGAATACAATCAAAATATGCATACTTTTCCTTTTAAATGTGAATTGAAAGTACCTTGGCTTGTTGGAAGGCAACAGGGAACCCCACAAAAACTGTTTATTTCATATAACTGTCTGTCTCCTATTCCTCTTCTTCTGCCTTTCTTTCAAGCTCCATATTATGTAAGAAAATTGGTTTATTTATATGTGCATAAAATATTAGTGTTTAAGATTTTAATTCCAGTTTTTTGTTTATATAAAAATGCTGCTTGGCAAATGCATCTCTTATTCCTACTGTATAACAAAACAGTTACAAAACTATAAATATTTCTATTTCCTGGTAATGTACATTCTCAGCAGATAGCTGAGGGATTTTGTACAAACTGTTGCTTTGTATTCTCTGGAAATTAACTGCATGCTTACTGAGTGCAAATTGCCCTTGTGCAATTAACACTAACTAAATATAAATAATGATGGCAAAATCATTATCTGAACTCAGCTGGAACTGGAAAAAGAAAAATTGAAATAATATTAAGATGAATCTTAGTATTAGTGTTAGTAGTGTTTCCACCATTGCTGAAAACGAAGAATAAATTGCCCTTTTAAAAATATACTTCAATTTGCAGAGCACAGTAAGCCGAAATAACTCTGTATTTTCACTTCACCAAGGAAACAAAAGCTTTATCCGTTATCTAATATTTCTTGTTACTCTTCTGAAATTTAAACCATCTTTTAAAAAAAAAAAACACTGGCCTTTTTATTTGTTGTCAAAGTTTTATTAGCTATATGGTGCTAAAGATTGTTCCTGATAGTGAGAACAATCAATGGAATAATTTGCCTCCAGAGGTTTTGGGTGCTCCTTCACTGGAGGTTTTGAAAAAAGTCTGGGCAGCTATTTGTCTGCAGGGGTATAAGATCTTCTGTTCGAGCAGAGGATTGGACTATAAGACCTCCAAGTTTCCTTCCAACCCTGTTATTCTATGTTATTCCGTTGTTTTAGTCAATGGTGGGCTGCAACCAGTTTAACAACTGGTTCTGTGAGCGCGCGCACCTAATGCATTTGTGCACAGTGTTCAAAATACAGCAATTTGAAGCTGAGCTGCTTCCTTCTAAGGCAGCTCTAGTTAGTAGAACAGCGGAGGCACAGAAATCAGCTGTGCTGCATGAATCAGCTGAGCCAGAAAGAAGTAAATATAGGATAGGGTAGGGCAGGAGCGGATGGGTGCAACTGATCATTGGAACTACCGGTTCATCTGAACCAGTCCGAACTGGCAGCAGCCCACCACTGGTTTTAGTGTTTAAATGTACAAAGAACTACCGTATACACTCGAGTATAAGCCGACCCGAATATAAGCCGACCCCCCCCAATTTTACCCCCCAAAACTGGGAAAACTCATTGGCTCGAGTATAAGCCGGGGGTGGGAAATGCAGTGGCTACTGGTAAATTTCAAAATAAAAAAAGACTGGTCAAAAGTGCGAGGACCTGTCAGAAATCACTTTTTTCAGCCCTCTGGGTAGTCCTTTTGTGCATATGGACTACTCAGAGGGCTGAAAAAGTAATTTTTGACTGGTCCTCGCACTTGTGACCAGTCCTCGAACTTACGACTGTCCTCACATTTTACGTTTTTGCCCTATCTTGTCACCATGGTGAAGAGAAGCAGTTGTGAAATGAGTGACATGGTTTTAAGAATGCTGCATGGGCATAAATGTGAGGATGGTCATAAGTGTGAGGACCAGTCAGAAGTGTGAGGACCTGTCAGAAATGACTTTTTTCAGCCCTCTGAGTAGTCCCTATACACATATATCACATGACCAGCTAGCCACGCCCACCCAGTCACTGGCTTGATCTAATTTCAGGCAAGTTGAAGCCTCTGTTAAGAGATACCAGGGCTGGGCAAATGTGGCCCTTTTACAACCTGTGGACTTCAACTCCCAGAATTCCTGAGGCAGCCAAGCTGGGAGAACCCACTAGCTAGCAGCCAATTACAAGAAGGCTAGCTAGCAGCCAATTACAATCAGCTCTCCTGCCACTAGCAAGCCATGGGAGCCAGTTGCAGGGAAAAAGTCATTTTTTTCGTGACCCGAATATAAGCCGAGGGGGCGTTTTTCAGCCTGAAAAACGGGCTGAAAAACTCGGCTTATATTCAAGTATATACGGTATATAGAAATTTTAAATTCTTCAAAATTAAAGAAAATCTGGTTTTAATGTGATGTAAGACCATGAGTAGTTGAAAAGGTCTAGTCTAAGCCTGAAGGCAGGATCAAACAGATCATCAGTCTCTGGAGTCTTACATTCTCTAAAGAGACCTAACTTCAGCCCCCTTGATGTCTGTTGATTCTTATCTGGTGCCTATTCACTTTGACTGTTAGTAGATCAGATTCTTTGAGAGGTTGCATGGAATAAACTTGCACTGCTTTTGAACTCTATTCTAGCTCTTACTGTAGTTTCTTGGGCCTGAGATACACAGTGGAAATATCTTTCTATGAATGGCTTCTCCATCTCTGGAGGTTTAAGAAGTGGCTGAATAAGCTACCTTTCATGAATACTGTTTGTTCTACATTGTAGAAGATTTGATTATGCAATCCTCATGGTGTCAACCCTGAAGCTGATCAGATCGAGGCCATTTTGAGACTTCAGTTTTGCTGAGGGATAGGGAGGAGGGAATAGAGATAGCTGGTGTTTTGTAGGCAAAACAAAATTCTTTCTCTTGGGAACCAAGGTGGTCGGAGAGAGGAGGAGTGAAGTTATTAGGCAACCAGATGGCACCTGGATTGGACCATGTGACTGACTGATTGGGGAAGGGAGAAAACTTTAGCTTTTAATTAGGTGAAAACTGTGGGAACATTTAGAGTTGGTTTTCACCAGCCTGTGCCAATCTTATATATCCAATAAAACTATTCTTTAAGAATCTACCTGCCTTGGAGTTCTGTTTGATATAGGAGTATTACTTGGAATACTAACACCTGGTCTCTTTTAATTTTATAATTCTGTGAATGTATGAAGGATTATTATTTGGTGATTAAAGAAATATCTACATCAGTGAAATCTACCAGGCAATTCAGAGTTTAATTGCAGACCACATAAAGTATGCAGGTTTAGCTGCCCCTGTGATTTGTATTTAGAGGAGAAAGCTTAAGTTGTTTCTCCTGTGCATTGAAGTAATGTGTGAATTCTTCAAAATAAGATTAAACTTCCGACTCTGGTTTGCAGTCTTAATTTGGATTGGTATACCTTGTACTTCCTTTATTAAAAGAAAAATCAATGGGACAAGGATAGTTTGATTGTTGAGAACTCCAGGCATTTTACAAAAGTGCAGTTAATTAGCTACCTGAAATAATTTAGTTAGCCAAGCTGTATCGGAACAGAGATAATTGGGAAGACTAGAAATAACACGAGAAAGACTTTCAGACAAAACACAAAAGAAGTTGCCAATCATTTGCAATCTTAAATACTATCTTGTGAAAATATTTTATTTATTAGTACATAAAATTTAAGATACACGTAGATACAGTATTTTTAAAACATCTGAATAAAGCTATAGAACAGTGGTTCTCAACTTGGGACTCCTTGGGTTGGGACTCCTTTGTGGGTCGAATGACCCTTTCACAGGGGTCGCCAAAGACCATCTGAAAACATATATTTTCAATGGTTTTAGGAATAATTTTATAGTTGGGGGTCACCACAACATGAGGAACTGTATTAAAGGGTTCCGGCATTAGGAAGGTTGAGACCCACTGCTATAGAAGGTGAGAACATGTCTTTCATTCCAGACATCTTCAGATAAATTTATTATAGAAATTCTTCAATGACTACTAGAAGAGGCAGACATAGATGTGTATATAGCCCATATATATGTATAAAGTACACTATAAACTATAAGGAAAAGAAGATATTAGCAAAAGATAGCGGTAAGTGGTAGGCATCTGTGGGAGCGTGCAGACAAATGATTAAATTACATCATGGTGCAATTAACATCATTTTGTTGGGTCAAATGCTGGGCTGCATGTATGGAAGCACAGTTTGTATCATGATTTCCTCATATCAGTGTTGCCATTTTGTTGAAATTCTGGTTTCCTGAAAATATCAATGATCATAGCTATTATTTCTTTTGTTTGGAAAAGGACAAGTAGTCCCATGTCAGCTTTTGTAACAGCAGGCTTATATAATTTGTAGCATGTTCTCCGTAGAAACATTATGGTTTCTTTCACTCTATGTTCCCATCCTTCTGGTAACTTGTCTTGCTGTTTATATATCCTTAAAAAAAAGTAGCAATACTTGGAAATATCAGGGCAGAGCCCAGAATTTTTTCTATAGAAAGCATATGAGCTCAGTATTAATTATATTTCTTACTGTGATCAACAACGTAATCCTGTTTGCAGTGGATTGACCTCTAATTTATTCCCTTATTTTAATTCTTTATCATTTTAATGAATACTCAGAATAGCTAATGGTCTTTCTCCTTATTAGACTTATTGCATGAATGTTAAAAGTGCTTTAAGTGTTTTTTCTTTCTTTACCCATCTATGCGACACAAATTATATTTTATTTCTAAATAATTGAAGAGAGACCATTAGATTCAAAATTGGCCTGGACACAAAAGAAAAGTTGGGAAGCTGTGCTCTTTCCCGTCTTTTTTCCACAGGCATAGGATTGGTTTTTTTAAAAAAATATTTTAGTGTCTCAAACTTAATTAAAAGGATAATTTGAGAGTTTGTTTTTAGATTGCTGTCTGATAATTTGTGCTGCAGCATAGAGTTAACACTTCACCATTTTGTATTAGGAATAATGATGTAATTTAAAAGTAGTGGGTAAGTGTGAATAATTGTTAGTCATTAAGTTTTTAGTAAGCTCACTCTAGGGATTGTTAATTGAAGACTGAAGACAGTTTGTGGTCACTTAAGAACTGACAGTTGTATTTAACAGAGCCATCATTCTTACAGTAATTCTTGTAGATTTAACAGTGGCTATATTATATACATACAGCTTCACCTGTGGAAAGCTGTTTTAGGAAATACTAGCTGAGCAGCATTGATGATGTTACTTAGTAAGGTAATGAAATGTCTGCAAGGGAGCTGTGAGAGCACCAAAGGCTCTACAGTTCAACCCTGAGCTACAGATATTCTCTTTTATTGGAATATACTGGCTCTATTCAGAGAATCACATATGAATGAACCAAGTATTGCAACTTCTGCTCCTTCTTTCACAAGTGGTTTTGTTGGTGTGTCCGCCTGTTAAATTTATAGGAATAATTCTCATACCATAAGCATATTTTTAGGTACAGTTTGGAATTTTTATCCAAAAGTGATCTAAGACATTGTCTTCTTTTGTAAATTATATTTAAAAAGAACCACAGTTTATGGCATCAGTGTCATGATAAACTATTAGAAGTAAAATTTTTCATTCTCCTTGTGATCATGTCAGAAGAGAAAGGGGTAGGATAAGATAGAGACAAGCATGCAGGAATCTCTTCATGTATTGTTAAACTATAATATATTTTTCTTCTTAGCATTATTCCTGCATTATGGCAGAGTCTGCTTTCTACACTATCTAAGGTGCTTATTTATCTCTTCAGTAAAACAACAATAACAAAACCAAACCCCCAAAGTGTAACCTTCTAGGTTGAAGTCTAAATCTTGAGTATTGTTTGTGATCCCTCACCAGCTTTTAGTTAATTCTCATTAACAATACTGTTTCTAATTTTGAAATTTCTATTTTTTTGAAAATAGAAGCAAACTAATTCAAATATATAGTAGTATTTCTCATGGAATTGAAAAATATTCATTAAACTGAAATTCTTTGGAAGGAATTTGAAATATTATATAAAGAGGAGGATATAGGTTTTCTATGCATGGATTCTAGGATTTTGTAAACCACTTAGAAAAAAGTGGTTTGGGGCATCTTTTTAAATCTGCTGTTCAAAATATGAAGTTACCATGTTCTTTAGAGATATATATATTGCCATTTTTGAGAACTTACCCTTGTTGTTTGAGCTGCCATATGTATGTACAGAGAACAGTTTAGTTAGGATTGTTGCCAAAGAAAAGCCAGTCTCCTGGACTGGTCACACAGTCTTATTGACTTCTTTTAATTTAGTGAAAATAGTTCGGAATCAGTTGAGGTAATATTGGGAAAATAAAATTGAGCAGAACTTTTTTTTTCACATCATAATTGATAGTTTACTGGAGGATATTTAAGGAATGGTTTATAAATATAAATGGTGACCTATTACAAAAAATGTTTGCCAATAAAGACAATGCCTTATTAATAAAGTTGTGTCTGGGAAGCCAATCTAATAGTTTCACCAATGTATTACAATTGAACAACTTGGTTAATGATTGTGAGTTTGATGGAACTGATTTGGATCATCATCAATAAATAGCATTCATGTATGGCCTAGCCATAAACATTTTTTTAAAAAAAAATATTGGAAGGAACTTTCCTTTGGCTGCATTCATATTGTTTCTTGCTATAAATAGCAGCTTTGGCCCATTGTTCAACTATCATAAATATTTGAGCCAAACTCTTGTTTTTTTGAAGGGAAGGCAGACATATGTCTCCTAGAAATTGGCATGTTTTTCAGAAGTGGAACTATTCAATTATTTTATTATTCAAGAATGTGAGTTGCTCCTGATTAACTGATAAAATAGCTGTAGTTCATATTTGCAAAATGCTTTCCAACTCTACATCAGATTGTTGATTCTTATCTATAAAAAGTAATTATAGCTTTAATCAGTAAAATAAAATTGCAGGAAATCAAATGCATATCATGTGAATGCTCAGCACAATGCCTTTTGTTAAACATGGTTTTTTATTTTTTATATTTTTTTGAGAATTCTTTTCAATCTTGTAGTACCCTTTTTATCTTCATTGGCATTTCCTTCAATAGATACTGACCATGTCTGGGTCATAGAATAAAATTTAAAATATAAGTGCAATAAAACATAGATATTTAATAGGTCAATATGAAAATAATCTAAAATTATAATACTATTCATTATAAACCATTTAGTGATTATCACGATCCTGAAGTAGAAAATCAACATTTTTAAAAAAAAAACCTAGGCATTTAAAAATTGGGAGTCTTTTAAAACTCGAATCGCTTTAGTTAAATGAAGAAATCACATGATTATCTCAAATTAACTGTTCAGTTTTTAAGCTGTACTTCCATTTCATGATATCTGAAATAATATATTCCTTTATAAAAGAAACTAGTAATGTTTGGCTAACTGTTCTGTGTTATTCAGCAGTCAGAAAGGATTCAGACAATTTCAGTTTTACATAATCTAACCTGGTTAATCTACAATTGCTATATTGTTTTGTGTTTATTAATCACAAATCTGCTCGTCTTCCAGCTTGCTCTCATTCCCAAGAAGTAGACAGACAAACTTTTGCCATGGCTCACTAATAAGCTTTTACACATGATTCCTCTTAAATGTTCATTTCAGAGTTCACTTATGCAGAAAAGAGTCTGCATAAATATTGGGCTGTGCAGAGGAAGGACTGAGCCAAGAAAAATGTAACTCTGCACATTAGCATACATCCTGATACTGCCCCAGTAAGATAGAATTTCCAGTCCCTTTCTTTGCATGTATAATGGAACTGAAATGTAAAAAAAAAAAAAATTGCCGAGTTCCTGTAAATCAGGATTGTCAAACTGGTGGCCCGCGGGCCAGATGCCTCATGCACAGGCCACACCCACCCCAACTCCACAAATGGGGGGGGGGAAGTCACATGACAGCAATCTGACGCCGCGAGTTTGACACCTGTGCTGTAAATCATTGAGAACTCATGGATGGAAAGAGTGCTTATTGGGTGATTTGCATCACAGTTGGTTCTGTTGTGCAGATACATGAAATAGACAGGAATGGAAAATAAATGGTTGGACTTATAAAAAAAGGTTTGCTAATAATATGCCCAAGAATTTATACCAATTATCCCCTATTTGTTCTTTTTTCAAATTTTCAAATTTCCTCTCTTTCCTGATCAGAAACTTTAGCTTTCCATGTTTATGATGGCTAAATGGAGATGAAGATTTGGCCTGGTGATCTTTCTTAAGGATAACAAAGAAAATAAATAATTATTCTTCACTGCCACTGCTGATCCTATAATGAATGTTACCTTTTGACCCTCTTAATCCAACATATTTCACGAATTACTCATTCTGAGGATTATGCAACATGTTGAATTCTAAGCTAATTAAATGGGAATTTGTGCAATGCACTGAGCCACCAAAAAGAAAAGAAAAGAGAAAACCAAAAGAAATTTAAAATTAGTCATGCTTAACATGTGAAGCAAATTCACCCCCTAGGATTTTAATAGAGCAGGTTAAGTATGGTGTATGAACATAATTACAATGTTATTTAATATACCTGCTTAACATTTTTATACCATCATAATGACTGTATTGAATCAAATATTTGAGACAAATAGACTGTTATTTATTTTACTGTTATCTGACATTTTCCATTCTTTTATTATATATTTTCTATCCAGATACACTCAGAAAAAACAAAATATTATTTAGATAATATCATCATGTAAGACATCTTGAGTTTAAGAAATTTCCAGTTGGTTATTAACAATATTTTTTAAAATACCAGTTAAATGTTCAGAGATACATTTAACAGATTTGTTTGATTTGTAGACTTGGTTGATTTGTAGTTGATGGAAAAGTTTTCATTTACATTGTAAACTGATGCTTATATATCTGACAACTGAGTTCTAGTTGCAAGCTAATATCAGCCATAGTTTCAGATCTCTACTATGCCAGCCAGTTCTGTTTACCACTCACAAAGCATAAAATTAAATCCAGACATCCAGTACAACAATGCAAACTCTGCTTTTGCAGTGACATATACAATAAATTAAATAATCTTCCTAGTTTCTATAAGTCAGATAAAAATGAAAGGTATTTTTACTAATGAAACACTGTGGAAAGATAAAAAGGCTTAAAGTATTACTACTTTAAGCACTGGCTTTGAGCAAGGCAATTTCTTTTATTATTAGGATTAGGTTTAAATGTTCTATTTTAATGGTTTTTATTTTTCATATTAATGGATTATTTTATTAAATTATATTACTTAATTAAAATAAAATGTTCTGTTTTAAACAGACTTTAAACCCTTTCCTCCTCGAGCTTTCTATCATATGTAGTTCCAGTCCCAATTGTGATTGTAAGACAAAGACTACTTGTATATATATTTGCAGAATATTTTTGTGCTAAAAGAAAACCAATTTCACACAAATGGTGAGAGTGGATTAACTCTTGTGCCTTCAAATGTGCAAAAGCGTATCTACAGAAAGGAGCTAATTTTATGCTGTCAAAAATATTTTTGCATATTCTTCTGCAGTTCAAAGCAAATAGCATACATCTCACAGATAATATTTCATATGTAGTTCATTAGTACAGAAAGTCTTATCTTGATGAAATCTTGTTTTTTAAATCAGTGATACTATATTATCAATTATAAAAATATTAAATTGAAAGCAATGTTTATAAACTAGGATTATTTCTGAAAGTTCGGTGTATTTTAGATTTGGTATCAAGCAAGTCTTCTCATTGAAGTGTCATTAATTAATAACTATTGCTATAGGAATGAATGCAGTTTTATTGTGCATCAGAGGAACGCCAATCTTTTAAAAACAATTTAGATGAAATGCTAAAAGAATGATGAAATAAGGTAGCTCTATAACTTGGAATTCAGAAAGCTTTATTTATATGGGACTAGATAAACAGGCCCAGGATAAACAGGAGAGGTAGGGGAATTGCTATTTTATATTTATATTACTAGGATTATCCATTATATTTGACAAATGCTTATTAAAAGCCATTCTGTTGGAAATCTTTAAAGTATCGGTTTTGGGTTTTTTTTTTTTTTTTGAAAAATATAATTTCAGGCAAGGAAATTATACTGAGACAGTGAAAAGAAAGAAATGATGTAATAGTGGGAGATTTTTTTACAGTTAGCAACGTTATCTGATGAATTAGGCTAATATACTAATATTACCATAAAACTGCTCAAAGAGTTGGTTAGATGTTGAAAGAGTAACTCCTAGCAGTACTAGGCCATGAACTGCTTAGCTTTCACAAGTAGGTTCCATGTTCCCTCCACACACAAGGAAAGATGAGGCTTACTACTGATTTCAGTCTCTGCAAATAAAGCACCATCATAATATCGTAGGTTAACCCTCCTTTTAGCACAGTGAATGTAGGATGCAATGACTGCCTAGCCAGAATGTTCATGAACCTGGCATGCTAACCTCATATTGTGAAAAGTTTCCTTGTACCTGTTAAAGGAAGGAGACATTCTTGTTCCGTGCTTTCAAGTTTGCAGATTCATGTATTACTAATCATTAGTTGCATCTCTCTTGCGCACGTATTGGTTTTGTGGGAATCTTGGCTTAGTTACTGACTTTGCATAGGCGCTTGCCAACCTGTTGCATAAGCAGATGGACCTGTTGAGCAAGGTCTGTTAAGTAAATCAGTTTATATACCTTATATTGTAATTTTGATCTTTCTAGAAAACAAAACCATGGCAACAAAGGAGAAGCTGCAATGTTTGAAAGATTTTCACAAGGATATCCTTAAACCTTCCCCTGGCAAGAGCCCTGGGACACGGCCTGAGGATGAGGCGGAGGGCAAGCCACCACAACGGGAAAAATGGGCCAGCAAGATTGATTTTCTGTTGTCCGTAGCTGGAGGGTTTATTGGATTAGGCAATGTTTGGCGATTTCCGTATCTCTGCTATAAAAATGGCGGAGGTGAGTATCCTTATTATTATCCTCATAATTACCTACTGGTCTGAATGGTTATTTTGCCAACTCATAAAATTGTCCTAATCACTCTTCTGTTTTTTCCCCCTCTACAGGTGCATTTCTCATACCTTATTTCATTTTTCTGTTTGGGGGAGGTCTTCCTGTATTCTTCCTGGAAGTGGCCCTAGGACAATATACCTCTGAAGGAGGAATTACATGTTGGGAAAAGATCTGCCCTATTTTCTCTGGTTGGTTATTTATCTCCTTCTTCCTTAATACATAGTATGGTGTGAGGTTCTGTTAGAGTGGTAGGTTAACACAGAAAGGAAGTGTGGGTGGGTGGATGGGGTGCTATGCAAATGGAGAAGCCTTGGCTTTTAATAGCAGAGAAGGGGATTTATCTGAAACTCTTTACCCATTTGTTTCCTTCCATCCATTTGAAAGGCTGTCTCGTGCATTTCAGGGTGAAGTAGAGTAGCAGCGGTAGAACAGTTGGTCCAAGGACAAAGCCTGCTTGACACTTTAAATAAAAATAAAGCACTTTAAATAAAAATCTAAAGTGATTATTCTGAAAGGAATTGAAATCTTCTCAAAAGCAGGACAATAATGCAATTTAACAGATAGGGATTTTCTTTCCCCAACAAAACTTTGCCCTATACTGTATGACCTTGCTGTATATTTAAGTATTTTCATTAACACCGTTATAACAGTATTAACATGTTTAATTATTTATTTGTATTCCGTTTTGTTCCTGTTTAATTGACAATCAAATGGCCTTAAATAGAAATCTAAAACATTGTCGTCTTTTAATTCTGTCTCCCCTCTGTCTCTTCTTCCTTCCTTCCTTCCTTCCTTCCTTCCTTCCTTCCTTCCTTCCTTCCTTCCTTCCTTCCTTCCTTC
>WNWU01000011.1:26131731-26157004 GCA_012654045.1 Ptyas mucosa | reverse complement strand
GTAGGAAAAACCTGGAAGAAAACAAAAATACACAAAACCTACGAAAAGAGAATAAAATAAAATAATACACATACACACACACACACACACACACACACACACATGATATCACAAAAGCAACTCCACCTTTTTGCTGCCATCTAATGGTCCTCTAGATGAAATACCATCCATGGGCTCAAAGTGGATATATTGTAAATTACACCACTGGCCCCACAGTTTTTGATACCAGGGGCCAGTTTTGGGAAAAACAATTTTTACATGGACTGGCAGTGTGTGTGTGTGTGGGGGGGGGATGGTATACCATTTATATCCTATGCATGTGCTGTTGACGCTACATTTGCATGACCGGTCCATGGAGCAGGGATTGGGGACCCCTGAATTACACTATTGATGACCAGGATAGACATGAATTACAGAAAATCATTGACTTGTTCTCTTATAATAATAAGAGTTTACATTTTGTATCAAGGGAAATCTTCAGAAAGTTTATAACCACATATCAATACATACTTATCAATTAATCTGTATATTGTACTCTTTTTAAAGCTAGCAATTAATTTACATTGAAGGATAATTGAGATGCCCTTGCAGCTATGTAAAGCCTTCTATTATTTATTATTAACTCACTTGAAGTTTGTACATTCAGGAGATAATCGTTCCATTTTATTAATCCTGGGTGTTTAGATGTTTGTGTAGTAGAATTTAGGTGAGTTAGATTTATTGAAAAACTCACCTTTACATGCTAAGTGATGTAAATCATCATAAAGCCATTGATTATGCATCAGAGGCATAATAATTATAGTTTAGTACAACTAATGGCGTTTGCAAATTTCATGCTTGTTTGAGCATAAGTCATAAGGGATAAGCAAATGGGGCTTCATTTGTATCAAGTCCTCTTGGGACTGTATCGCACAATTATGTGCTTCAGTTTCTTAGTTATTCATTCCACCATTTCTGGTTGTAAGCGTAGTATTGAAAAGGTAAGGATTAGAAGAATATCAGTAAACAAAAGTTTGCACCATTCAAATAGTCAATCCAAGGTTTAAGAGTTTCATAATTAAAATTTATGGATTATTAAATATCGTGAGTCCATCACATGCTTCAGAAATCCATCTAAGCAAGCCAAAAGAAAACTAAGAAAAATCCGATCTTGAAAGCAGCCTTAATTTTTTTAAAAATGTCTTTGTATTTTTCTTCTCTTCAGTGAAAGTTTTACACAAAAACCAGTTTAAGATAATTACATAAGGCTTAACTATAGTTGTAACTTGAGGACTACCTGTACACAGTATAAAGTTCATATATCCTAGAGAAGAATGATATTAAAAAGTATAAATGTATATTAAGAAGCAATTGGGCATGAATATATCATTTAAGAACAGAAGAGATCAATGCCACCATCACACTATATTTGCCCATCAAAGGCCAGCTTTTGAGCAAAGCCAATGAAATTGTTTGGTGATATATCTGTTGTCTTTTGTTTCTTTTTATCATCAGGCGGAATGTTCTGGGGTTGAGTTCAGGCATTGATGAACCTGGTGTTCTCAAATGGGACCTGGCTCTTTGTCTTTTCCTTGTCTGGGTGATTTGTTTCTTTTGCATTTGGAAAGGTGTGAAGTCAACTGGGAAAGTAAGTTTCTGCTGCATTTCTGCCAGGCGATAACAATTTCTCTCTCCCCCCCACCCCCAAAGATTAGCTTTGCTTAATTAAAGGCTTGACATGGTGTTTTTTTAAAAAATTAAGCGTAACTCCAAAACATCATCACCTTGAGAGAATTAAAATATAGCATTAAAGAGTGTATTTTGAGCCACACACTTAGATGCCAAGCAGAATAGGATGTTCAGAAACTAATTTTAAATCTGAAGCAAATTTGGGACCTAAAATTCCCAACTTGTTGCCTTAGCAAGGGCCATGGTTCAACTTTTAAATCTTTCAACCTTTCAAGCATATGTCTAGTTTATTGCAAAGATTGGGAATGCAGTTTCTTATAGGAGCTCATAGCTTTTTCAAAGTGCTTTCAAAAAGCCTAGTTTTTCATTTCACCCCATTCCTTTTAACATTTATTAATCAAATGTGTATAGTGTATCTCACGAAAAGTAACTCTGCTTTTATTCTAAAAGGCCTTTTAGAATCATTTATTAAGAGGATAACTGTATTTTTGCAAGAGGAAACATTACCAAATGGTAATTAGTTAATAGCTAGATCTCTTTTCATCCTAAAAATATGCAAAAGAATGAAGTACAAAAATCTAGTTAAATTGCCCAAGAATGTGATAAGTAATAATCAGAATCTTTCACAAGAATGCTTTAATATATTCTTTTAATTTAAGCAGGGATCCCAACATTTCATAAAGATACCTGCTGAAAATATTTATCTTACGTTTAAGCGGTAATCCCTGTGTTTAAATGGATTAGCTTGGCAATAGAATTTACTAATATAATAAATGTATTTTTTTTCTTGAGTACAAGCCTCAGTTCATCTTACATCGTGGTAGATATGTATACAATTGTATTTCTGATTAGTTCGCATACAGAATGTCAGATATCCAAAAATATAGAAAAAGTGAAAGAAATGTGATTACCATTGAATGTCTATGGAGATTCTTAGTCATCCAGGTCAGAGTTGTCCCGAGCTTTTTCAAATGGCAACTGCACTGTTTTTTCCTTAAGAAAGAAGAAGGCGACATTTTAAGAAGCTTCATCTAAGAAGCTTGATTGGTTACTATGACTACCATTATCCACTATATCTATAGACTGTGGTGATTTACCTAACTATACTCTATATGTCAAAAGTGGGGAGGAAAAATAAGATTTATTTTATTCATTTTTTTATTAAATGTTTATGCTGCCCATCTCCCCTATAAGGGGACTCTGGATGGCTTTTAATGTTAAAAAATAAGATTTAAGTGAAAGTTTTCTTTAAAAAATGGGAATGGAGATTTTACAGTATCCTTCCCCTGCCATGCCCACCAAGCCATGCCATGCCATGCCACACTCACCAAGCCACGTCCACAGAACCAGTAGTAAAAATTTTGAAACCCACCACTGTATGATACCATTTGGTAATTCCAGCTGTGCTATTCAGTTTAATATACTTCTGTTTCATGGAATTGGTTTAGCCAGATAAAAGCTCTTGAGGTTTGTCTCCTTGCCTCTTAAGTAAACCTCAGGAGATTAATAGGCAGATACTAATGCCTGCTGCACCTAACAAGTCCTGCAGACAGTTTGATCTCTTAAATACAACACGTTTAACTCCATTATCATTTTCATATTTTTTTTGTTTTGAAATATTATAGGAATTTAATTTGTAAGCATGTAAACAGATCATTCTCTCCCCAATCCAGGGGAAGGTTACTGCAAAATCCCCATTTCCTCCAATCAGCTGTGACTTGGGAGGCAGAGAATAGATGGGGGCGGGGCCAGTCAGAATTTTTACTACTGGTTCTCCGAACTACTCAAAATTTCCACTACTGGTTCTCCAGAACTGGTCAGAACCTGCTGAAACCCACCTCTGGTATCATATGATCTTATTAAAAGAATAAAGGAAATTTGTTTTAAAAACCCAGTTTGAAATTAACTTGAAATTGTATGGTTAATGAATATTACCAAAGCCATGTTTGTAGTTAATATTTTGCACTATAGTCAGGTGCACTATAGTAGAAAGGTGCCAACTAGTGGGATTCTTCTTGTTTCCTATAAATCTAAATATAATTGATGGCCACATCTCAGTTCTGATTTTTATTACATGCCATCAATTCAGATTCCCTCCCCCCCTCAAAAAAACAAAACAAAACCTGGTCCTTCAGCTCTTCCAATAATAACTCTTGGTAGCTGTCCTATTGTAAGTGAGTCAATAGTAAATTCTTATTTGTCATGGGTCCATTTAAACCTTCAATCCTGTATAACAACACCAACAATAATATAACACAACTATAAACTGAAATTTCATTTTTACAAATAAAAGAGCTTTTATTTTTGCTGTTTTACTTTTCATTACCAGGTTGTATACATAACAGCAACATTTCCATTCATCATGCTTTTTGTACTCTTAATCCGTGGTGTCACTTTACCTGGAGCTGCAGAGGGCATCAAATTTTATCTTTACCCGAACATCACTCGTCTGTCCGATCCAATGGTGAGTTGCTAAAAATATGAGATAGTGATAATTTCTTCCCTATATACTCTGGAGCAAAATGCATGGAGGGCAATGGGTTCATGCTACAGATTTACTGATTACTTAACCAATCTATACTTAACTGAAGTTTTCTACTATGGTTCAGTTTTCCATTTTATCTTGTCAAAAAAAAAGCTATTATTAACGTGTTAATGCATTTTCCATGTGTGTATATCTTTTTGTATCAAAAGGATTCTGAGGCTTGTAGACTCTATCCAAATATAGCATCTCAGCTTTTTTGTTGGTATTAGTCTGTGGACAAGGTAAGGGAAATAATTTGCTTCAGTCTTTAGTTAAATTCGTGGAGCAGCAGAAGGAATGGTAAGAAGCACTTGTGAGTATTTTCAACTGTCCACTTATAGGGATGTTCCCTGGGAGGATAGCTAAAGGCCATATTATAGCTACAGTGGGAAAGAATTTTAAAAATGGCCCACTTGCTCTTATAAATGCTTGGAAAACATTTTTTTCCCTAATGTACAGGAACCCAGATTGATTCCTTTTGTTTTACTATGTATGAACTTTTTCAAGTCCTTACAGATTGCATGTTAGAATGTGTTGTAGATAGCCACAAGATCTATTTTCTAAACCTGGGGAAATGCAAACCTGTCTATTCAAAAGAAAAAAAGAGTGAAAGTAAGAAATAAGCAGAATCAGATTTAAGGATGCAAAGCAGCCTAAATGCTAGAAGGCCAATGGAAATGCCATTGGGTACTATCCATCTCTAATGCTTTTGCAGCGTGCTTAAAGTTATCCTAAAAAGCTACTGCCCCTCTCCCTTTTAAAAGCTTGGGGCAATTCTGTATCAGCCTACTTAGATTCTCCATGGCTGGAAGTAAGAAAAAAAATACCAAGTTTGGGATGAATATAATTCCTTTAAAAGTATGGAATCCATGAAATGCAAACTGTTCTCAAATGTCTTTTTTAAATAGATGTTCTTCTATTTCTGTTTTGTTTTTGTCTGCAAACATGAAACTTTTTATTTATGTATATAAACGTATGCTATTGTTTAAACTGTTTAAGTTCATTTTCATACAATGATGATGTAATATGCCATGTAATACGATTAACTTTGGTCATGTTGTTAGCAACTGCTAGTCTTATTGAAGCAATACTGTTATGATAATGTTATTTTTTAAGAGAGAAAAAAAGATTGTCTGCATAGCTAGTAGCTAAAACTGATACCAAGCACCATCTTCTGAGCTTGTTGTTTCTCATGTTTTCCTTAGGTCTGGATAGATGCTGGCACACAGATCTTCTTCTCCTATGCAATCTGCTTAGGTGCAATGACTTCACTGGGGAGCTACAACAAATACAAATACAACTGTTACAGGCAAGTTTCCTACCAAAGGGGATTAGTCTGTTAGCTAATTGATGTGTAAGGAACCGTGGGTTCAAATTTTTCTTTAATTAATTTCCTCCATGACATATGTGTGACATAGGGACTGTTTGCTGCTGGGATGCCTGAACAGTGGTACCAGTTTTGTGTCTGGCTTCGCAATTTTTTCCGTCCTGGGCTTCATGGCACAAGAGCAAGGGGTGGACATTGCTGATGTGGCAGAGTCAGGTACGATGGTATTGGTGGCAGTGATGGTGGGCACTGCCATCCAGTGTGTGAGCAAAGTTCGACAAGCTAAATCATCCCAAAACTCAAAGGAGAAAAAGATTAAAAAATAAAAGGTATTTCAGCAAACAAAGTAATGATTTATTTCACTGAGTAGTACAGTTTGAAATGCACTTTTTAAAAATGCGCTGAAATACAATACGGACTTTGAACGCTCAGGACTAAATCAGAATTACAGGAAATGTCAATAATGTATCAAGAGAGGTGACCCTTTGGGGCTTACTCTGCCTTAGCTTCAATGAAATCTCTAATAGACATCGTTCTACAATATCCATGGACCCACCATCTTATTCAAAACTATGCTAGAAAATCTGAGTTGTGGCTTTTGGAACTGCAGCTTATATATTTTTAAACAAATCACTGATGATGGAATTGATGAAGTTTGTAACAAAGTGGTTAAAAAAAAATGGGTGAGAGGGAAAAGATAATCTTCCCTGTCATACCTCGCCTGGACTTCCAGTATGTGAAGTTAGATTAGCCAGTTCGTCTTCCCTAGTTACACTACTGTATCTGTGTGCCTAAGGCAATGTGCCATGCATATTTCCAGATGTGGAAGTCATACAGGGAGATATATATATATATATATATATATATATATATATATATATATATATATTCTTTTCATTGTGTTTGTAAAATATTTTAAAGCTAAGCTTTTTGCATTCTGAAAGGATAGGCCCCTACTTATTTCTTTTGAACAAAGCATGCAAATTTTTTTGGACTTCCCTAAAGCACTTGCACAGTTGATATTAAGACATGCTGGACCAGATGCTCAGTTTATTGCACAATCTACTGAAATCTATAGCGCTAAGACTCTCTGACAGCCATTCAGGCACAGGAGTACGGCAACTGGTAGAAAAAAAGTTTCCGAATTATTGGCCATCAATGGTTACTGCCCAAGTTATGTATTTTATTCGTCTGCCTGATACAGATCTGGAAGAGTCATCATTGTTAAAAAGGTATAAATGTGAACCAGCCAGTAAAAGGCTGTGTCTAATGTAATGTACAGCTAAACTGGCAGGAAAAAAAGTTTACGAGGCAGGTACTGTGCGGAAAGCAACTCCATATTGTGTTGTCTAACAAATTGGTTCGTCTTCCTGTGCCATGCCATCGGTGATAAGGAATGGCAGTAAGAATTGTAGACTTAATTTCAAATTTGTATTTTTGCTGTACTTATATATTTCTTAGGGCTCTTTGTGCTTTGAAAATAGTGCAGGCCTGGCACAGCACTTCTCTGCTCTACCTAAAAGCTGCCTGACCTTTCTCAGGCTTTTTCTTGAGCCTGTAGAAAGATGCTGCTGCTGCTGCTGCTGTTGCTGCTGCTTAGACAAGCCGCTTCATTAAAAGGAATGGAATGCTTCCTCATGTTTTCCCGCCAAGCTGGCACCAAAGTCAGGATGCTTTAATGAATAATAAAGAGGGGGTGCACTTGTGGTGGGACAAAAGTTCAAAGCATGCACGCCTCTGATATTCAATCCCAGAAAATGTGGAGCTGATGTGGCGGTTAATGTACTTTAATCTTCCATACAATACAAAGCTACGTTTACTTAACTCTATTGATTTCAGTTAGTTTACACATTCTTAAGGCAGCAGCCTTGTGCAGTCTAACCCAGGACTAAGCTCTGCTGGACACAGTAAGACTTAATTCTGAGTAAGCATGCATATAGGATTATGCTGTGCCTCTGGAATGTCAGCATTTGTTTCTGAAATTTTGCATGCCTTATTCAACCATCCCACCGAACCTAATTTCTATGAAGAGGTAGCAAGGCTATATTGATAACTATGTTAAACGAGACCATTAGTTTCAATGGAACTTAGTGTTAGACAGGATTTCAACTAAAACAGCTTAATGAAAGAATTAATACACTGTAGAATAAATAAGTGAACAATAAAATTGAATAACACGGACCTTCTGTGAAATTGGGCCATCTTAGTTACGAATCCAGGGTACTAGAACGCTTTGGCTCTTAAGATACATCCACTGATGTATAGATGGAAAAATTTTTGTTAAACAGCGTATTTGTTGGATCACAGGAGAAAATAATGACCATATGCGATCTTTCATCCAGCAGAATATTTAGGATTACCTTAGCAAGCAGGATTGGGCCCCAAAGTTTCAATCTAAAGAAAGTGAATTGAATCTATTAGAATCAATGGGATAGCTGTAGTTAAATGCTTATTAATTTAAATGAGGATAGTGCAGTTAATATATTCTGGGAAGTAGGTTTGAGCATATTTTTGCATCTTTCTAAATATATATTTTGTTAAACTGAATGGAAAATAGAAGATGGCAAAAACATACCTAGTGAGTGGCCAGGTACTAATTCATAGGGCGTACTTTTCAGTTAAAAATATGGAAGAAAAGCAAAAGAACAATAAACATAAATATCTTACTCCAATTTAAACAAAAAAGCTTGCATGAAAAGTGTTGTTGCAGTATTTTCCCCATCATGGTTAAAGTATCAGTTTTAAATAAATACAAGCATATTTCAACTCTTTATTGTACTTGAATTAAAGGGCCCCAATATAAACTGATAATTATCTCACGTAACTATTATAGAATTGTGGCTGTTTGGGGTTTTTATTGAATAATCCACAGAGAAAGCAATAAAAAAACATACTATTGACTTTGCTGTTGATAATCTTACTTGAAGGACAGATCTTCAGATAGTATTTGTTGCTTTGTATCCTAAGCAAATAATACTGACTATGTTAGATATCTGCAAATGGGTTTATTATTGCTGTATTGAGATAATTTACTAATGTCATTTGGCAGTCAATTGTAACCAAGGATGGATTCTATTTGGAACATTCTCCCAAGCCATTACTGTCTTCTAATGGAAGCTGTTACATCATTTCCTTTGTTTCTATATTTAACACAGTATTGTGTGATATTAATAGAATTCTGGAGTTTTACACCACTTCAGGATCTGCCCTTCTCTGGCGTAAATCCTAGAAACTACTATTTGGGTTTTGTTTGTCCCAAGGAAAAAGTTGTGCATGAATAACCCAAGAGAAAATTAAGAGCCCAGGATTTTTTTGTTCTCTTTAAAGATCATAGAAATTAGTCATGCAATAATCATTTAGTTCATAAGCTCTCTTTCTGAATGGAGTGTGCTGGGTTCTGCTTTTTTTTTTCCATGTACCTTTTAGATTGGAGCTGGTAGAACCATGCATGCTTCCTTGTCAGATAGAATTAATTCCTTTATGGAATCCTGAGTTGGGTTTGGGTTGATCTGAATGGAATCAGGCAACTTGGGGGGGGGGGGGAGTTTTCATTCAGAAATGAATTAAATACTTACTACGTTGTCTCCCTTTTCCCCCCTTCCTTTCTCTCTTTTTTTATTCCTCTAGGTCCAGGTCTAGCCTTTATTGCTTATCCAAAAGCTGTGTCCATGATGCCCCTGCCAACTTTTTGGGCTATTCTTTTCTTTGTTATGCTTCTGTTGCTTGGCCTGGACAGCCAGGTGAGTAAGTGGTAGTAAATGTAATATTTATGGCTTTTAATAGGAAAATCTGTACATACATATAATTATTGTGCTTTGGAGCATTGAGTGTTGATCTCATAGAATCACTTGTCTTTCTTCCTACTAAGATTGATCAAGAAAACTGACAATGTTATTAATTAAACTGCCTCTTATCATGACGTTTCAGCATAGATTTTATAATAGGAATCCCCAAAACTTCTTGAAATGAGAGGCACTAGTGGAGTATAGGCAGGCACACAAACTGCCTGCGCACAAAGCAGATCAGTTAATTTTCAAATGCCTACCCTGGGGGGCAAAACCAGTTACAAAACACCAATTTGGTATAAAGGTGCCTACTATCCTCTCTAGTTTCTGCCTCTGCTTAGAGCAGGGTGTCAAACTTGATCGTGTCACATGATATATTGCCACATGATATATTGCAACTTTTTTTCCCTTGTGGAGCCAGGGTGGGTGTGGCTGCCAGTTTCACAGGCCTGGCTTAGATCAAGCATACAGGCAGGTCTTTATTTACCCCTTTTAACTCTACTTATTTCTACTCTTTATTGGGACAATTGATGCAGCTTCAAAATAAAGTGTTAAAGGTACAAGTAATAACATTGGAAATAAGATATGGAAGCTGAAACTTTATTTTACTCCTTCCTTCCTGCCTGCCTGCTGTCTGTCTGCCTGCATATAAATACAATTAAAATAATCTAAACTTTAGAAAAAGACACAGAAGATATCAAATCCAACAGGGATGTGGGACCCTGGGTGTCACACTGGGGATCCTACCTCCACAACATAAATAGCTTTTATTACTGTATATTTTGCAATTCATGCACATATTTGTTTATTAAAAAAGATACTTTTTTTAAAAAAACAGCACTCAAACTCTATTAAAGGATAGACTAAACCTGAAAAATGACATTGGAATATACAGTCACATATAATTTCCTCCTCCCCTGCTTCAAGTCTATCAGTTTATCAGATATATGCTTATTTCTCATACTCTTGTTACTTCCTTGTTCCATTTCTGCCTTTAGGTATTTGCTTCTCAAAATGTTTAGGTAAATCCAATGGAATGGGAGTAAAACTCAGAATAAAAATGAAGATAGCCCCAGGTTGCTCTTTCTACTTATCGCCATATAATTAAAAAGGACTTGATATATGGGAATCGGTGTATGCGCTGGATATTTTTGCCTGTCCTCAGCAATTTGTTTTCTGGGAGACAGAGCAAGGGAGACCTTGTTTTCCTTCCCTCTCAAGGCCTTTTAAGTGACACAAAGAAATCTGTTAATAATCTCCAGACTATTACAAGTCACACAGCTGTCCTAGGATTTTAGAGAGGACTTCTTTGAAATGGTTTAAGATTTTAAGCCAACAAGCTCCTAATTGTTGTTTGGGAAAATAGTTAAAACGTTGCATTAATCTACTAGCCTGGGACAGAAACTTTACTGAATTCAAAACCTTCTCATATGAGTGGAGATTAGAAGAATTTTCCCTCTGGTTGTTATTTACTTAATCTCATAATTTGGCAAAGCATTTCATTTGTTCTAAATGGTTCTTGGGGGCTTAATCTTTGAATGCCAGTGAGTGACTTTTAATCACTTCCAAATTGAATGTTCAGGCCTTCTCAGAGCTGTGGTTCTGCAACCAAGTACTTATGTAAATTAAAGGTTGCCTGGTAATGTTCAGTCATTTCAGTTCAGGCTCACTGTGTCAAATAATTAAAGCTAATTGGAGCACTTAATGTTTTGTTTGCTTTTGGAGCCCTGTCAAGCTGGATTCTGGAATGCTACAGCAGCTTTAGGATCAAGCTGGATACAGTTACAGGGCAGGAGAAAAAGAAAGTCAGAATTTCTTAAGGGCTAAAACCCCAGATTTCTAAGGATTATTAAGAAGCTACAGAAAGCCAAATAGTGATTGGTTGTGGAAACAAATGTGAAATTAAGGACAATAAGGGAATATGCTCACTTTAATAAAATAATAAACAAAAAAATGCAAGTCATGGAAGTATGTCAGCTCACAAATGCATTTTAGAACTGCCTCTATGTGATAGTTGCTTACTTTTTTTAAAACGTGATACTAAACTTCTCTGTAAAGTGTGATTTATTATCAAATTACTTATATGAATATAACATTTAGTTAAAAAAAACCACCACATAAATCTCTGTAGGGTTCTTTTTACCCAGTATACAAAGGCAGTTTATTTTTTTACTAACTGAACCACAAAACAAGACAAAAGCTAAAAGAATACAGGTTTGAAAAAAGGGTTTGTTTTTTCTTAAAGGAATGTATACATGCTTGCATGTGTATCTATGTGTATAGTCATAGATAATTTGGTGAACATTTTGAGCACCTACATTCCATACTTCTACCTAGTACTAAATTTTATTTTTCTAATAATGGCTTTTGTTGTTATTGCCTATCTTCTTGCTTTGTTTTTATATTAATATATCATAGCTGTTTGCTCCACTTTATTAAAACATTAATTTAGTTAATTAGAAGAGTAAGACCACTGGAATTAATCTTTTTATATCAATTTATAAACTTTTGCTTAGTGACCATTCAAAGTTACAACGGCACTGAAAAAAGTGACTTATGATTGTTTCCCACATGTATTCAGTTGTGGGATTCATCCAGTTCTCACCACTTTGGGAGAACCGGTTGTTAACTTTCTGAGCAGTTTGGTGAACTGGTTATTGGAAGAATTTATTAGGGCAGAGAACCGGTTGTTAAATTACTTGAATCCCACCACTGCATGTATTTATGCATTTACGATGTTTGCAGTGAGCTGGGGTCATAGGATCACCTTTTACAAACTTCTGACAAGCAAAGTCAATGGGGAAGCTGGATTCACTTAACAACTGCAATGATTCACTTAGCAACTGTGTCAAGAAAGATAATAAAATGGGGAAAAACTCATTTAACAACTGCCTTGTTTAGCAATGGAAATTTTGTGCTCAATTGTGTTTATAAATAGAGGACTACCTGTACCCCTAAAATTTTCCCTTCATTTAACATCCCACCATGATTTATATTAAATTTTTAGCAGGGAAAATGAAAGCCAGCTTTCTTAAATCTACAGTTGAAAGGGCTGCATGAAAAATAAGGGTGTTCGTTTTTTTTTCATAGAACTCCTTCTCTGAGGATGTCTGATTCATGCTAGAAGAAAACAAAAGTGGAGAAATATTTTTCTGTTGAGAAATTATGAAAACTTACTGTCATGCAAGGCACTTCATGGAAAACAGTTTATCAAGTTTCTTCCAAGAATTACTTGGTTTTACCCTGGAGCGTCTACAAACAGTCCTATCTCTTTACTATCTTATTTCTCCTTTTATTTATAAGTTTGATGCTTACAGTAACCAAACTCACATCTAATTAGGAAGTGAAAGGGAAATCAGTAAACCCACTAAGAGCTTATTATCAGCTCCAGGGTTGCGATATTGAAAAATTAAATACGGTACTATGTAAATAAATGGTGAATACTAACTCTCTTTTATAAGGGACACATTTTTACGCAAGAATAAAACAATACATTGCATTAACCCACTCATTTTTTTTATTCTCCCCTACAGTTTGTTGAAGTTGAAGGGCAGATCACGTCGTTAGTTGATCTGTACCCATCCTTCCTAAGGAAGGGTTACCGACGGGAAATCTTCATTGCTATAATCTGTTTCCTCAGCTATCTTCTGGGACTATCTATGGTGACTGAAGTAAGGAATTGGCTGGTGTTGCTTTTCTTCTTTTTCTATTCAATGAAGTTACCATGCAAGGAGTCATCGTAGCATAATGGTAAAACAAGTGCTTTACACAAGGAAGCTCCCAGGAGATGCTCCTTCCCATCTTTATTTAAAATGATTAGGTGTTGTGAAACAAATATTCTGCCTGAAAAACCTGGAGAGCTTTTACCCAAGTAAATAGGAGAGAGAGAAAGAATTATTCAAAGAATTACTCTGCAAACAATTTAAACCCCTTTGTACTGTCTTCTAAATTTAGCACATGTTCCAATCTAGATTCATGTCGATTCAAACTTTATAGTGTTCTGCTAATGATGAAGCATTGTATTTCTGCAAGACTATAAACAACTACATTTTTGTATGTGAAATAGACAGATATGAAAAGAAGCTAATTAAACATAAAACATGTGGGGAATGATGTCTATCTCATATTCAGAATGTTGTAACATGGCATTCTAGAGAATGCTGTGCCAGAAAGAAAATACCATGCTTTAGGAAAAGAAATCCATCATCCTTATATTAGGCAGCTCTTGGTGAGTTTTACCTAAGTATTATATTCACAACTCAATTGTCTTCACGATTCATTTCCTTCCTTCCATCATGTTTCTATAAGTGTTGCCCTAAAAAAAACACAGTTTAAGCAGCAGTGTTGGAATGGTGTTAGTCAAGTGGCTTAATTTTATTCAATCATCTTTCAAAATGCCTTCTAGAATAAGGAAAGAGTGCAGGTTTTAGGAAATACATGAATGTATACTTTTTCATGTCCAAAGAGTTGCCTGGCAATTGTATTTGCTGGCAGAAAATTTTGTGAACAGTAAGTTAAAAATATAAAAATCACTGGTTTTTTTACAATGTGTGTTTCATGTGTATCTTTGTATTGGTGTATTAATACCAATGGGGGTTCCTTTTTTGTCCTTTTTCAGGGTGGCATGTATGTGTTTCAACTCTTTGACTACTATGCAGCTAGTGGTGTATGCCTTTTGTGGGTCGCATTCTTTGAATGCATTGCTGTAGCCTGGGTTTATGGTAAGTTGGAAGTTGAGTTCTGATCTGACCATTTCCTCACAGCAGCACTGAAAGCTACCGAGATCTTGCAACACTGTAATATAGTTTCTAGAGACAAACCGAATAGAGGATGGAGGAAGGATAGAGAGATGAAACCTTACAGGCCAAGGAAGGAATTTATTATATGGCTTCTCTGCATACTGGGGATTCAGCCAAGTACTTCAGATTTCTTGGAAAACATTCTCACTTGACCTCCAAGAAACTGAGTTCATTGCTTTCCTCTTTCTTGTAATGCTTCATTTTAACACTGTAAAAGTTCGCCTGACCTCCTGAAGTCATAAAAGGACAGATTTTAGATGCCAAGAACCACAGTATTCCCCACCCCACCCGCCTATTGCTTTTTATCTGCTTGGTACAAAGAAGGAAACATATCTATAGAATACCTTAAGTAGCAATGTGCTGGCTGTATGATGCCATCACTTTTATTTCACAATATCCGGTTAGCTGTATCAAATACACAAGGAGATAAAGGAGGCCCTTTCCAAATTTAAGAACATCAAAGCTCAGGAGAACAAAAGTGTAGAAGACAAAGCAAAAAATAAAGGCTTTCATTGAGTTTTTCACACTCACAACACAATAAATGCATTTCTCCTTGAAAATCTAGCATAGCTGTAGAGTACACATAGGCAGAATATGCAAAGTAATACAATTACTTTCTTCTGTGCTGAAATTCTAGGCGCTGACAATTTTTACGATGCCATTGAAGATATGATTGGTTACAGGCCTGGTCCTTGGATGAAATGGAGTTGGACTGTAATCACACCAATTCTCTGCGTGGTAAGGCTGGACATGTCTTTGCCTAAACTTGATTTAGAATATTTTTGTAAGTTTAGTTAGCTTTTTTGTTCCTTGCATTGTCTGAAAAGAAAGAAGATTGAATAGTTAAGTGTTCAATGAGTAATGTGTTTAATGTGTAAACTCTTCAACAGATTACAAGATTTTTACTGACCTGTAACTGGCTTCTGTAGCTTACATGTTACTTTTGGCGTTAAAAGAGCAATTTTGAGGTGAAGGATGGGTTCATCTAAAATTTTGAGAACATGTAGATAATAGCAGCCATACTGAATGATTGTGTGGGCATTGTTTTATTTACTAACTAGCTACCACTGTGATGGTGGCCAATGACTCAAGTACTGTACAATATTGCACAGGCTAACTCTGCCCAAAGCCTGAAGTTTGTTCCTGATGGGCTTAAGGTTGACTCAGCTTTCCATCCTTCCAAAGTCTGTAAAATGAGGAACCATATTTTGGGGGGCAATATGCTGACATTATAAACCACCCAGAGAGAGAGGGCTGTAAAGCACTAGGGGTATGTATCGTGTTCCCCCCAAAATAAGACCGGGTCTTATATTAATTTTTGCTCCAAAAGACGTATTATGGCTTATTTTCTGGTTAGGTCTTATTTTGGGGGAAATACAATACTAGACGCCTCCGTCTGGTTGACTATCTTAAAACTGGGGTTTATTTTTGGAGTAGGGCTTATATTATGAGCATCCTGAAAAATCATGCTAGTGCTGATTTTCCGGTTGGGTCTTATTTTTGGGGAAACAGGGTATAAGTCTATGTGCTGTTGCTATTAGTATTTTGGTCTGCTTTTTTTCCTGGATAGACTGGCCATTTCCAAACAAAATACTGGACTGTGGCTACCTTCCATTTTTTTTATTAACTCAGCCAGGCATCAGACTTATGCATATTTGTCAAAAACATCCTTTGCCCCAAATGCAATAGAACAGCTGAATAGATCAGGTGGCGTGTTATGCAACTCAAGGTAAAGACAAACAGGCAGTGTTATGGACATATAAAAGAGCTTTCTTCTTTGTGGTGTGTGGTAACATACTCAAGTTAATTTTCATGCTTTACTGCACACCATAATTATTTATACTTGCTGCGAAACTTGAATATTGAAGGAACCAGGAAAACAAAACTGGCTTAGCTGACTTCTTGTTTAAAATTCCTGTGGCACAACCCTGAGTTTTAAAGTACAATTTTATGAACATTTTCCCTTCCCATTTAAATAGTAATTTGTTCCTAAGCTTTTGCAAGGGTTAGAGAGCTACGTTCAGAGGCCCAAGACTTTAAAGAAATACAGCCATCTATACGAAGACAAAAATATTATGAAGACTTAGGAATCAAAAGGAAACATTCTCCCTCCCCCCCAAAATCCCTCTGTCCTTGAAAAAAAAATGTTTATTGTCAATTTCAGTTTCCACTTATTTGATTAATCATTGATAATGTAAATCAAAGCTAGGCAATTCTTAACAATATTTGGGAACTAAGGCCTAATAGGTAGAGTCATGAAGTGAAGGAGGAAGAGCCAAGATTTTCACACTTTTCCTTGGGTTTTAAGGACTTTGGCGTTTGGCTTATTTTAAAGTTTTACATTATCATTCACCTCTATTTCTTCCCTCTAAAAATTCTGTTGATTTCAACAAACATAATTGAAAGGCAGCTACCTTTCAAAGGCGTTTGAAAGGCTGGGGTGGCTCATTGCACTGTATAAACTGTTTATTGAAGAAAGCACAATTGTTTCCTTGAATCTCTTTTTGCTTTTTTTCCTCCCTCTGACATAGGGGTGCTTCATATTTTCTCTAGTCAAGTATACCCCCCTGACCTACAACAAGGACTACATCTACCCTACGTGGGCAATCGGTCTGGGTTGGATACTTGCTCTTTCATCTATGATCTGCATCCCGTTGGTTACAGTTATCCGTATCCTGCAGTCGGATGGCTCTCTCCTTGAGGTAAATCCAAAACAACTATCAACTATCAGAACTTTTAAGCATCTAAACAGATGATTTTCTTTGCAGCTGATCCCTTTCCTGATCCCTTAATGCAGCAGTTCATCCAGGGCCTGCATGTACTTTCTACAGCTACAAAGATGTTCTCAGTCATTCATTTCAGCAAATGAGGTTATTTGCACAGGCACTGTTTTGATACATGTTTAATCTGTTTCTGTATTGAATAGAACAAGACAAGATTTGGTGCAATTTAAAAACATCTGTCTTCTGATCATATTCACATACTAGAAAAGATTGCTGAAACAAATTCAGCAGCTGGATAGTTGGAAAATGGAGAGTTTAAACACTTGGGATGCTGCTAAATGAACAAATCAGATTTGTATCACTAGAATTGTAAACGTTCTATCCCAGATTATTTTCGTAAAGCAGAGACTTTCAACTTTTTCAGTCCTGATAGCATCTTTGTCCTACAGTGAGGGAATGTCTATTATTTTTTGGAAACCATAGCATACCATAGCAAATCACCCCAAGGCAGGACCCTGATGCAGAACCTGATCCCTATCCAATAATCAATGCTTGCCTTTTGCACTATATTTTCTCATATAAAGAACATTACAGAAAAAAGTACTTGAGAATATAGTGTCATAAAATCAATGTGCAAAAAATATATAGAGAATATACAGTTTTAAAGAAGCTAATCATTTATTTGCTTTGTATGCTCTGAAGTCAATTTGTATCCTTTCAAATTCCTGAAGAAATCATGAGTTTCCTCGACAACATCTTCTTCAAAAGTGATTTGCCCTTGGCTGAGAAAGAGGGACTGATCCAAAGTCACCCAGCCGGTTTCACATCTAGGGCTAGACTGGAACTCACAGACTCCCAAATTCTAGCCTGGAGGCCTTAAACCACCATACTAGACTGACTCATTTATATAGGAGCTAGCCATCGAGTTACAGAAAAGTTGGGATAAATTTTGATAGTAGATTTCAAAAAGATTTCCAAGATCAGGAAATCCTGTGGTATTCTCCAGTAGCACATCTCCCCTTGTGCACACTCCATAAAAGTTGCACATTTCATTTGTATCATGCACAGAATGGAAGGAGCTAACTTCATTAGCTACAATATTGAGTTTGGGAGCCACCTAGTGGAAATATAACCTCCTTCCTTGCATGACTTTCCTAATTGGTCTCCCCCTTTTACACACTGTACACTTTCCTAATGATAAGATTAGTTTTCTCATCCCAGCCTGGTAAGGGGTTATCTTGTAGACAGTGACTTTGGGGAATCAAACCATATATAATTGGTTGTCATATCATCTATAAATAAATTGCTTGATAATGGTCACACTTGGCTTAACTAAGCATGTGAATCAGAATCCTTCTGCTGTTTGAAGTGTGTGATTATGAAGTAAAGTAAAGCCTTGCTCTATTTCCCCAATGGATAGTCAGTCAATTGGAAATTCATAAAGAGAACAATTTTAAAATAATTATTTTAACCAAGTTGGAATGGTACTTCTTGGCTTGCAAGGAAAGGTAACAATCTCTCTTGTTCTATTTCACGGTAAATAGCTGTCATGTTTAATAATATGTACAGTACTTTTCAGATGGGAGTATCCATATGCAGCTTACTAAAACAGCCATGTCTTTTTCATGGCTGTGTGAATTTGGAAAAAGCAACCGCCAATAACTACCATATTTAAACTTTGCTATATTCCTAAGTACCTCTTCCTATTGAATCCAAAATAGGTAACATCCTGAATATTTAATATAGGCTTAGCCTCCATAAATTTGTCTGGAAGTCTCTTCATTTCTATGTACACATTTCTCCCCAGAGGGTGAAGACAATGGCTGCTCCTCGTGAGATCACACGGTGGGACAAAGAAACAGAGATTGCTGCCACGTTCGGCCCTCCTGGCCTGGCCAACGGAGAACTGATCAAGCCAAGTCATGTCATCGTGGAGACAACAATGTGAGCTCTCTCTATGAGAGGAGGACACCTGCTTTAAAACTGCTGTTTACTAACCATAGAATCTTTCATAGGACCAGGTTTACAGAGCTTTATATTTGCACTAGGGTTATTTTTATTTCTCATAGAGAAAAGTAATTTTTTGTGTGTTTGGTTTTTTTTTTTTAATATTTTGTAAAGTAAATCACAGCAGATGGCTGTCCTGCTCTATTTAGAAACAGAGCTTTCATATCAAATTAGGCACACTGCAGGAATTTATCTTCTGTTTTCCACACAGCATATCTAACTAACTTTTATTCATACGGCTACTTTACCATTTTTAGTTGATTTTTCTTGCCAACAGTATACCCAGGTGCAATCTTATGCATACTATCTTGCAAATATGCCTCAATGAACATAATGGGACTTACTTCTGAGTAGACATATGTAGGATTGTGCTGATACGTATGCATACATGTGCGCATATACAAGTTTTAGGTTTCTCTGGGTGTTGATGTGGTTGGGAACAGGGTAGTGCAAAATTTTATTTTGGACTTTTTTTAACCAAAAAAAAAAGCTCTGGCATTTTAGAAACTGGTTTTTAAAGGTGTGGCACTATCTTCTTCTGGTAGAAACAGGAAGAATTAAAGAAAGAGTACATGTTTTTATGTTATATGAGTGAGCCATATGGGAATATATTTATGTGATAATTGGAAGCTGCAATATTGTAGCTGCAATTGTATGCCACCCAGAGTCATTTTTTTCTGTGTGAGATTGGTGGCCATGTAAATTTGATAAATAAATAAATATAAGCTGGGGTTGGAACCAGGGGAATAATCTAAGCAGTTTGTGAACAGGCTCTAAGAAGGTGGCAGAATCATTCTTGCTAGAAAGGCATTTTAACTGATAATCTTTTTGGGACAGAGGAGATTATTTCTTCCATCACCAGAGGAATTGATTCTACATTTAATAACAAGGACAGTTTCTATGCAGACTTGAATACAGAGTACGGTTGAGTTTCTCATAGATTTAGAGAGATTATCTAAGAGTTGCTGTAAAATACTGGTAAGCCTGAATCTGTCACCTATTGTTCTCTCAGTCTTAGACAGGAATATAAATTCGATAGTATAATCATGTAACTAAAGAATATAAAAACTGGCCCATTCTTGTAGTCTGCACCTGAGAAATAAGTCATTTGGACTTGGATTTTGTTAGAACATCAGGTTAGTGTCAGAAAACTCATTATATAATGCTACATTTACAAAGATGCTGCAAACCATATTTAAAGTCACAAATTTGCCAAACTTTATCTTTGTTAGAGCGAAAAAAGGAATATTGGGTGTGTATCATAGCAGTCAGCTAAGTTGCATAGCGTTGAGTGCAGATGCAGAGAAACGTCCACTAGAATCTATTGAAGAAGAAGATACAACAACAAGAAAGCACAGAAAGAACGCAGTTGAGAAAAAGTAGACTGATATTCACAGGCTAAAAGTGTCATCATTTATATCCATTGATCCAAGGAAACGCAAGGAGATCAAGTAAGCTATAAATTTATTTTAGACTGAACGAGGCATAAAATACTCAATGGGAGTTGTATTGGTAAGTTCCCCACTTTTCCCAAAATGAGGATTTGCCTCTGGAAAGCACCCTGAATCCTGCAAAGCTTATGTTTTGCTTTCAATCTTCATTGAGTAGTGGCTCAACCCTTTTCTATATGGGCATTGATCTTGGGGGGGGCGGGGAAGAATGCCCCCTTTAACCTTTATATTAGTAGTAAACACAATTTGAGCAGGGTTGTGAGCCAGAAATAGCAAAACTTTCCTTTGTAATTTCTGCTAATTTTGTCTGCCAATTAAGATACTGTAGTTGAAACTGGAACTTAGCCAGTATTTGAAAACATTCCTATATGCTTTAAGAAAAGAAAGAAATTAAGAATCAGTTTGTGTCTTATGCTCTCTATGGCCACTGCATATGCATTATGCACATACTTGTTATGTTAATTTTATATATATATATATATATATAAAAAAAAAAGAACTGTAAATAAAGGACCAAAACAGTTATTTCAGGTGTCTTGTTTAGCCAATATTTGTCTGTGGATGGAGTCTGTGATTTATTTTATTTGAGGGAACAGAGCTTGCAGTATATGCAGGTGGCCATGAGGAGAATGCTTTGCTTTCTTGTTACCAAGAGCTGATAAGTAAACACTTCCAGAGCACAAATCCTTTGGAAATGTTTATCTTCCTACTCTACTGAAAAATGGCCAGTAAAAAAAGGTTAGTTACAGAAGAAGCAAGGAAGCCACGAGAAAGCTACTGTTTGGCTTCGTTTTCTAATCCTGCAAAACCAAAGATGGCAGGGCATTGGTATTGCAAACCCCATTGCATTCCAGATTGGACTGCAGCAGCAAGGAATTAGGATGGAAGGCAAGTCTTAACAGTTCGTTCACTTGACTTCCCTGGTGCATTTTACATGAAAGATAGTGCAATATTTTGCTAGTTTCAAGAACAGCCACTGAACCAAAAGCAGATCTATCAACCGAGGGAGTACCCTAAAGCACATAGCATGAGAGGATGTTTTCCAAGAACAAACCAGAGAACCAGTCCCACATTGTAGACTTCCATCTAAGAAGAGTAGCACCCAACCCATTTCAAAGTTAAACTGTGCAATCAGAATCGGTTCCTTCCAACTAAAAAACGTAAACAGGTTTTCTCATCATGACAAGGAAAAAGAAAGTTAAATCAAATTTTTGTCACATAAGATTTAGCCCATCAACCGTCATTTTTTTTGTTTCAAGGATCATATTTTCACACAGCAAAACTTGTGAATAATAGAATGTGTTATATCTGAATGTTAAGAATAGATTCTGCCAAATAAGGCCAATGGATGGGAGGGGGTGGGGCAGGGAAAACTTATCAATCGTTTGTATTTTCTACTTATTTATGACTGCAAAAAGATTGATTTTTTTTTCTAATTCACTTTGTAGAATTGTGTGGCCTATTTTATCCATTCTTTGTAATGAAGAAGTTAAATATTCAGTATTGTGACTAACTTGTGGGTGAACTGGTTTGGATATGGGGTGGGTGGGGATATTCTTAATGTTTATTCAAAGAAATCATTGTATTTCCAAAAAAAGGGGTGGGGGGGTGGGGACTGGGAGGAACATTAGAGTGCAACAGTTCATTGTCATGGAAGTATGGCTTGTTTTCTAAACTGCTCTAGATGTGTATAAGGTTAAAAAAAAAAGGTTATAGCAGCATTAAATGGGCATTTGCTAGTCAAAACAGTTGGACATACCTCTGTTTGCAACCAGCCATTTCAGGCTTGTTTCCAACCAAGGCAGGCTCTTTAGATGTCTGGAAATGTTTCCTTCTCTTAGTCCAATCTTTCAAGCGGTCAACATTATATAAGTAACTATAGCACTAATGGAAGGTATGGTTAAACAATTGCATAACTAATCCACACTTCACAGTATATTGTCTTTGGACATTTGTACTTGATTATAATGAAACTAAACTTACTAGGCACCTAGTGGAAATAAATTATTTGATCACTAACTGTTGAATGGTCATAGAAGCAGGAGTAGAGATATGACAAGAAGAGGGAGAACTGGAGGACGGGTGCTTTCTAATACAGGAAAACTTAAAATTCTGGCAGGCTTCTTTTATTTTTTATTTATTTTTGCTTTTGTGTTCATGAAATCTTCCCATATTTACACAGAAGTAAAGTACAATAAGTGAAACCTGCTTCTGAGACAACATGTAAATACTAGTGTTATAAAAGGAAAGTTTGTAGAAATTAGAAACATTTTGAAATTTATGACTGACAAGTCAGCTCTCCAGTCATTTGATGTGGACTGGCTTAATCAATAAATAGATAAAACAGTGGCCATAGCATGCTTAGGTAAGAGGGCCTAAGATCAGATTTTTTTAGTTAACACAGCCACTCTTACTCCACAAATTCTTTATATGCACAATTGCTACAGATATAGGCCAAAAATAAATCAAAAGTGATTGTCTACTGAAAAACAATCATAATCCACAGAGGCACAGTTTTTAATTGAATGTTTATAGCAATCAATTCAAAATTGAAACTCAACTTTTTAAAGTTTTTTTTTTTTAATGTGTCCTAAGCTGAAGTATCTTCCCTTGCTGGAAAGCAAAACAGGAACACTTCAGCCCATTCAACATTCTTGACCAAATATCTAGTTAGGTCATCAATCTCTCTACTCCCCTAAATTTGCCCTGTACTATAGCCACTGATAGAATTCAAAATCTTGCACGAAGTATTAAGTAATCTTGATAAACCTAAAGGACAGTTTTTGCAGGTCTATAGTGGTCTACCAAAAAGGATTACACTCTTAATGCTAATCACTTGGCAGGGAAAATGTAATTTTAGACAATCACACATAAAGTTCTTACAGTTCCATCTTTGGCATTAGTATATTCCCTCTGCCCATGTCCAGTTCTGTATCCTGTTTAAAAGGAATAGCAGCCTGCCTAATCTGCATTTCATTTAAGCTAAACTACTCTGATTCTGCTATGCAGGAGAGGTGGAAAAGAAAAATGCAATATGCATACTTTTTTCAGTAAAGAAAATAAGGCCATGCACTTTATGAATGTAATATTCTCCTCAGACATATATGCCTATCTGTAGAATTAGATCAGAAACTTAGCTTCACACAATTGGATCCAAATCTTTGGAAGAGAATCAGTATTTTTCTACCGAAAAATGTGACAAAAGGAAAATAATAAATTATCTAAAAACAATAGAGGTTGACATTTCCAGATTTCAAAATACACATTGTGCAGGTTGGGCCAAAGAGAATACTTGTTCCAGAGATCTACAGGCTCATTCTAAACATGTACTTGCAAATAAGCCATACCATGTTCAGTGGAACTTCCTTTCTAGTGACTATGCTTAGGGCTAGAGCCCTAATCTTGCAGTTTGTGGCTGGGCTCAGGGAACATACAGAAGATGTCTAACCCACATTTGCTGAGTCCTGGTCATTTCAGAAGCCACATGGACTAAAATAGCTTTCTTTCTGAACATCCTGTTCTAGACTGCATAGTTAGCAAGCTCTCTTGGGAGCGAGAACTAGATTGCATAGTTAACAAGCTGTCTTGGGAGAAGAAAGAGGACTAACAAGTTCCCAAATGGCCTACTAATGATTCGCAACAGGCGTTACACAGCAACAGGCAGACAGTGACACTGTAGCCAAATCACGTTGAGTGGCTGTGACATTTGCTAGGAATGGAGAGAGTTGGATTGTAAGTAACCAAATAGTAGACTGAGATTGCTCACTAATGTCTCTCCCTACCGGACCTCAACCTGTGCAGTACTCTGATAAATTCACTGTTGTAATAGAACGTTCTTGTGTCATTACTGTAGTTGTGCTGTTGCAATCATGAAAGGAATGCCACTCCAGAGGTTTTATGGTTATAAAATAATGCAGACATCTTTATTTCTACTGAAAATGTTGGTGTGCATTTTTAATTCTGTAAATCCACACTTATTACTAATGAGTAGCTGTGTGGATTAAGAGGACACTATCCTCTTTTTAAAAATAATTTTTAGAATAATTTTTTAAAAAGACATTTTAAAACTGTCATCATTGTTCCAGAAAGGAATATTTATATAGGAGTAAGAATTTGGCTTGTATTCAGCCCTGAAAATTAGGTGTTTTTTTTGGTATATGTACACAGTAAATGTTTGTATTTTGCAGTTTTATCTGTTTTGCTTTTTAGATAAATGAAATGGGTATCAATATTTTAAAGTCATTTTGCTTTTCTAAGATGAGTTTGTAATCATTGCAAATAAACAATAAAAATCTTTCATGTATAAAGTGAACAAATCATTCTTGTGGGCTTTTTTCTCTCCAAACTTTTAATTTAATTTTTATTCAGTATTTTATCTGTTAACCTAATTTATTATGTTGAACTGTACCTGTCTGATTTATTACAGAGGATATAGCACAGCTGATAAGTAAATAAATAAATAGCCATTTTCTCTAAATGAACTACCTCTTACCAGCACTTGTGAAAATTGACATTGAGCAAAGAAGAGGAATTATTAATTCATTGTGCTATGTGTTCTTTAAAAAGAGGCGTTGCGAGAAAACATGTGAAATTGTTTCAATTTCCTTGAGAGGACACAGTCCAGGGTCATTCTTACACGGACTATTTTTTGACATGTTCTCCAAGGGAGATAAAAATTGTATCCGGCAAGGTTAAGGGCTCTCCTTCAATATGGACAAAGAATGTTGGCTAGTATTTTATCAGAGTCAGTTTAGTCTAGTGGTGAAGACTGTGAGTTCTAGTTCCACCTTACCCATGAAAGCCAGCTGAGTGACCTTGGGCCAGCCATTCCGTCTCAGCCCAACTCCCTCACAAGGTGGTGGTTGTTTGGCAAATAGGAGAAGGAAAGTAGATAAAACTCACGGTCTTGAATTATTTGTGAAAAATAATAAAGGCAGGAAATACATACATACATACATACATACATACATACATACATACATACATACA
>WNWU01000011.1:26093268-26131721 GCA_012654045.1 Ptyas mucosa | reverse complement strand
ACATACATACATACATACATACATACATACATACATACATACATACAGTCTCCCAGACACCCATGGTTACCAAGTAGACATTTTGAGCAAATCCTCTTGAATGCTTTAACCAAGCTTTTCCTGGTCCAAAGGAGATCAAGTTGTGAACAGAGAACCATAATAAGTCAAGCTAGGATTCCTTCCACGTGGATAAGAATTCATCCAAGATGAAGGAGGCCATGTCATTACTAGGAAAGGGTAATGTCATTGTATAATTCTCCCTTCCCTGCCTTAATAGGTAGCACTTGATGGCTACCCAAGGGCCAGATCTCTGAATAATACCTACCTAAAAAAGGCTCAACGATGTTAGACAAAGGACTGAACGTCTGAAGCAATAATTTTTAACATTAACTGGAAATAAGAACTCAGTGTACAAATGTCTACTGTCAGCCTCACGGTTACTGTAAAATTAATGTAATAGCAAATTTGAGTTCCGGTGATTTCATAAACATATTTCTTTAGTTATTTGTAAATATAAAGTCATATAGCAAAGTATGAATCATCACCATGATCAAGTTGGGCACAAGAGGCACATTTTTTCCAGAATGTCAATAGCAGAATGTAAAACATGTCTAATGCTGCCATCTTACAAATACTTCCTTGGAGAAAAGGCCTTATCAGTATATCTTACTTGTTTCATTTGCTTATATTATAAATCCTTTGGCTCTCATAATGATCATAAAGGTAGAGCTACCTTTGTGAAAACAGATGTAAACCTTACAGATCAGTCATGATAAGTTAACTTTCTAAAGAAAACATACATTATAATTTATTTTGCTTTATTTAATTTAAAAAAAATCTAAGGAATTGTAATACCATTTAAATACACAGATTTACAAATAGGTCCAAAACAGGACTAAAATATTCTTTGAATATTGTGCTTTCATAGATACATAAGAAAATTAGCATATAAAAATACTTTGTACAGGAATACACTCTAATATATGGATAAAAATACACATTTAATGCATTTCATTTTTATATCATTCAAAATGCATAGGAAGGGATACAAGGACCATTTTTAAAGCCTTATTAAAAGTCTTCATTAAAAACCTAATTGAAGCCACAGGGAGCTTCTGCCATTATGAGAATATTGCATATAAAACCCCCATTTTCCACACATCCATCAATATTTTTTTTGTTTCTTTTATGGCACATTATCTAGATTATGGCAGCAATGGTATGGAATATTGCATACTTTGAGAAGAGAGAATGGCTACAGCTATAGACAGCCCAATAAGACTCATGCACATCTTGATAAGAAAGTCACAGAGAGAGAGCAGTGCTGTGAAATAGCAAAAAAAGATATATATGTTCACAGCTTGGGCTGGGCTCAGACCAGAAACCACCTTGGATCAGTGGACTCATCTAACGGGTGTTTCCAATTTTGACAAAAGCATGGTATCTCAATATGAACCAAAACAGTAGAAAATAGATATCAAAATTAAAACTATTAGAAAGGAAGAGAGGAGCTAGTTTTCCCATTCAATGAACTAAATTCCCAAGTAAAGGTCAACTTAAATAATCACAATAAAGAGTGGTTCCAGAACCCACTAGTGGAGTGACCAGGGAGAAACCACAAATCCTGGCCTTTTCCCCTTTTGAAATGAAGAAATCATGGCTTCTTTTGAAATTGTTAACCGTAGGCAGATAATTGAAAGAATGTGAATATCACACACGGCAGCGCTACGAGAGGATTTGACTCAGGAGGCTGATGCAAAGTCCTGGTTTACAAAGGCTTCATGCTCACAAGTCATAGAAGAAGAAAAAAAAAGGTAACTGTAGAAAAACACAGGGATGCTGCTACTGATAGGTTACAACAAAGTGTCAAGCATCGTCGTGGGATTAAACAAATGTACACATTGCACTGGTGCAATCCACAGAGGATGTACTTGGAGGTACAATATCAATCTAGAGACACTGTCTCATGCTACGGAGTAACCGAGGTTCCTTCCACCACCACCATCACCACAGATCATTAAGGGGGAGAAGACGTTGATGCAAGTGACTTATGTTCAGCTGCCCACTCATAACTCTGTACAGAGAGGACATCTGGGAACAATTTCGGGGCTCTGTTTGTGCTCAAAAATAAATAGCTGGTCCAAGAGGCTTTATGTTCCCCGTGCAATGCTATACAATAAGTGCTTTGAAGAAATGGTGGATGGAGAGTAAGAAACTCAGTAAGAAATTAAGCTGGGCAATGTTTTAAAGGTGAAACATATTTCTGCTACCACCCAAAGAATAAATTATGAAGGATTTTGAAGGTGAAAAGTATTTCTGGTATCTCCCAAAGAATAAATTATGGGGAAGGTATTTGTCAGAGCTTCATCTTCTTGATGAACAGGTTGCCTTTTAAATTAAATCCAAAGGTAGAATGTGTACTTAGTGTCAAATAGACGCCTGATAGTGATCTGTGAGAATGTGCAGGGGAACTGGAGAAGGGGCTCAAGGAGTGTTGTAGGGATGTCTTTCACAAAAAAAGGGGGGAATCCATTTTAAGATTAACTTCACTTGATTAAACAAAACAAACAAAAACAGCACCATGTATCCAAGTCCTTACAGACTGGGGAAGAGCTTGTGCTCTATTACCCATGCAGTGGAAACACTCATATGATGAGTAAGGATGTTCTCCTGTGGGTGAATTATTCTGGGAGTTGCTGTCAGCAACTGGCTCCATCCCTGACTAGTTCACTCCATCTCAGCTTGAACCTTCAAAGCCAAGCTGTGTTGGCTTCAAAATGTGATTGGTTGGGGGAGAGGAAACATCTCTTCACAGCAACTGACATTACGCAGATTAAGCATAAATACGAGTGCAAAAGAAAACGAACAACAACCCAAACCAAAAAAAAACAACAAAACCCTCACACACCACACAACAGACACCCATTAATTCCTTTCCTCCCACAGAACCTTGAGAAGAGCAGACCACCAAACCTAGCCGGCCTTCAGAGTGTCTGTGCGCTTGTCTTCACCTCCCCTCCAACCGACTGCTGGTCTGGAAAGCTGCTTGGCTCCTGTAGGCAAGTATTGGCAATGAAAGCCAGGGGGTTTCGACTGATTACAAGGTCCAACTTATTTCCTGCCTCAGATATCAGAGGAACAGCCAGAGAGCAATCAAAGTCCCTTGTACGGATGCAATTCACCTGAAAGGATGGAAAACCCATGGTGAGATCAGAGGAAAAAGAAGGGATAAATATGCAGAGATGGGGACAAAATGAAGCAACTGCTTCTTTGCAAAATAACCTTGCGGGCAGCCAAGATAGCCTGTCACGTATAGGTAGTCCCAGATTTATGACCACAATTGGGACAGGAGTTTCCATCACTAAGCAAGGTGGTTGTGAAGTGAGTTGCACTCGATTTTACATCCTATTTTTTTTTTGCCACAGTCATTAAACAAATCATTGTGATTGTTACGCGAATCACGTGGTGGTTAAGAAAATCTGGCTTCCCTCATTGACTTCGCTTGTCAGAAATCATCTGGCAAGGTCGCAAATGGTGATCGGACATTGGAACCATTGTTGGTTGCCAAGCTCCCAAAATTTAATCGCATGACCTTGGGGATGCTGCAATGGTCCTAAGTGCAAGGACTGTTATAAGCTACTTTTTTCAGCTCTGCCATAGCTTTAAAAGGTTGTTAAATGAATGGTGTTAGGTCAAGGGCTACACTTATATTACCCAGCCCAAGCCAAATCATACTCTGCTGTATTTCAGAACTGAAGGAAAATACCTATTTCCTTTGGGGGGGGAGGGGGGACACATATAAGGATGTGAAATGTTGCATTTTTGCAGTCCCCTTAACCTCCAGACAAGAGTTTCAGAACCAAACCTGAATTCTACCACAGCCCTTATCAGGCAGCCTCACTCTCAAAATATACTGGCCACATTAGTTTTTCAGCTATAAAAAGCTGACCTGTAAACTTTTGCAACCCAAGAGAGAAGGGGACTATTTAAATGTTGAGCATTTTGAGTTTTTCCCCTTGGAGAGCTTTTTCTCCCTTTTACTTTCTCTAGGACAGGCACCATAAAAGGCAATTCTGACATGAACAATGTGGATGATCACTAATAGTGGTGGTGACACTTTCGCAGTGCTACAGGAACAACCACCACAAACAACTGACAGCAATAACTGAAGCACAAGAGCAGGAAAACTGTACCGACTGCCTCTTTCAATATTTTAGGAGGAAGGGCTGAGAAACAAATGTACTACTCATCCTAATAGGCTGGCAATGCCGAAGGCCTTCCCTCTTTCGAATATCTAAGCAGGGTTGGGAAAAGATCCTCTGGCTGCCCTTCATTAAGGTAAAGGTAAAGGTTCCCCTCGCACATACGTGCTAGTTGTTCCTGACTCTAGGCTCATCTCCGTTTCAAAGCCGAAGAGCCAGCGCTGTCCGAAGACGTCTCCGTGGTCACGTGGCCAGCATGACTAAACTCCAAAGGTGCACGTAATGCTGTTACCTTCCCACCAAAGGTGGTCCCTATTTTTTTCTACTTGCATTTTTTTACGTGCTTTTGAACTGCTAGGTTGGCAGAAGCTGGGACAAGGGATTCGAACTGCTGAACTGCCGACCTTTCAATCGACAAGCTCAGCGTCTTAGCCACTGAGCCACCGCATCCCCTGCTCTTCATTAGGGTGGCCTAATATCTTTGAGGGGGATGCCCTTCTAAAAAATGGCAGGCCTTTCAGGCAGTGGTGGGATTCAAATAATTTAACAACCGGTTCTCTGCCCTAATGATTTCTTCCAACAACCAGTTCACCAAACAGCTCAGAAAGTTAACAACCGGTTCTCCCGAAGTGGTGCGAACCGGCTGAATCCCACCACTGCTTTCAGGGCTATGGGGTTGCAGCTAGTTCTGTTGTGATCACTGCAAGGAGTGTGGTTAGAGTTGGATTTTGGCGGGAGGGGTGTCTAAAAGTGACCCGCATTCTAAATTCTCTCTAAAAGTGAATTTCAAGAGCAGGCCTGGAAATTTTGTCCCCAGTATGCATGTGCCTCAAGGACAACTGTGTGGCCCATGGGTTGCACTCACCAGCTATTAACACTTCTGCAAATAGAGTAACTCTTGGAAGTTTTCTTACGTTCCATTTTGATTCCTGAACCGCTGTGGTTGATTGTAAAGCATAAACAAAAGAGAAAAGAGTCTTGGGAGAGTGAAAACCAGACTACCTTCAGCAAGAAGCAGGCATGGGCCTAGATTCAGGGACAACAGTGGAGGAACTATGGATAGAAGGATAGGCAGATAAGACGGCAAAAGGCATCTAATGGAAGAGGCTTTCCCTGTCACTAATATTTCTGAAAGGGAAATAATGGCATGTTTTGTTTCCTACTAAATGTTTCATAATAAAGAGATTTCTAAGGAAAACAAGAGGTTGACAGAACTGGCTTTTAAAGAACTATGTCTCAGACTGAAGATCAATTTACTTTCCAATTTAAAATTTAATTCCTGGGTACTGGACAAAAGGTTTCCTATCTTCCCAGTGACTAAATAAATAATAATGGAAGATGTTTTTCCCCTGCAGGTAAGGAAAAGATGTCAGAGAAAGGAGAGAGGCTAACTGGCAGGAAAAAAAAAACAATGGCCTCCTTTATCTTGTCTAGCAAAGTTTTGAATCAGGGTAGTCCTCGATATACAACAGTTCATTTAGTGCCCATTCAAAGATACAATAGCACTGAAAAAAGTGACTTATCACTGTTTTCACACTTACGACCAATGCAGCATCCCCATGGTCACGTGATCAAAATTCAGATGCTTGGCAACTGGTTCATATTTATGACGGATGCAGCATCCCAGGGTCATGTGATCCCCTTTTGCAACCTTCTGACAAGCAAAGTCAATGGGGAAACCAGATTCACTTAACTACCAGGTTACTAGAGTCGCGGTAGCTCAGCGGTAAGAGTGCAGTATTTCAGGCTAATTCTGCCGACTGCCAGAAGTTTGATTCTCACCAGCTCAAGATTTTGACTCAGGCTTTCATCCTTCCACGGTCAGTAAAATGAGGACCCAGATTGTTAAGGGCAATATGATGACTCTGTAAACTGCTTAGAGAGGACTGTGAAGCGGTATATAAACCTAAGCGCTATTGCTATTAACTTAACAACTGCAATGATTCACTTAACAAGTGGCAAGAAAAGTCATAAAATGGGGCAAAATCCGCTTAACAATTGTCTCAGCAACATAAATGTTGGGCTCAATTGTGATCGTAAGTCGAGGACTACCAGTAACTCATTTCTGAGATAATCAAGAAGTGTAGAAAAGAAAGCTGGCTACTCCCTTTATGTGCTTTCCCCTTCTTGCTGGTTTAAAAACAAATTCCTTCCTGTGGTAAACAACAAGGTGAAGGAAAGTTTTTCTTTGGGGCTAAGGCAGAGGGGAAAAGAAATTAGCTGCAATCATGACCTTGTTTCGCTACTCCCTTCACCAGCTGTTTTTTAATTTCTTCTGTGCCGGAAGGGAAAGCCATCTGTCCTTCCAACCTTCCATCGCCCAGACAAATCACAGAGATTTGTTGCTTTTTAACATGAATTTTGTTTTAATTGGAATGTTTTTATTGCCTACTGCCATTTCCGTTTGCTTTTATGGTTGCTTGTTTATCTAATTGCCTTTATTGAAGATTGCTTGTTCTTTCTTTTTGTTTATTGCACTGGGCTCCTTCGGGAGGAACCATGGAGAAGACAATGACGAGCAAAAAAATAATTAAAAATAACTAAGTGGCTTTTCTCAGCATGATGATGGGGTGGTGGAGAAGGGACAGAATTATGGAGCAAAAGTTTAGCTGAATGCTAGTGCTCTAGAATTGAAGGCCAGATTTGTCCCCAAAGGTGCTTTTTCAGGAGGCAACTGGAAGTTCTTGTTTTTTTTTTCTTTTGAAGATGTTTTGCTTCTGATCCAAGAAGCTTTTTCAGCTCTGAAGAAGCTGGAGAAGCTTCTTGCATGAGAAGCGAAATGTCTTCAAAAGAAAAAAACAAGAAAGCACCTTTGGGATAACCATGACCTGGATGACTGAGAATCTCTACAGAAGGCCAGATTTAAGAACACAGACATAATTTTAAATGAGTGATACAAATACAGCTGCCTTACTGTGGGTGAAATTAAACAATGTGAAGAAAGAGAGAAGGTAAGCATGTCTCAGATGGGATATCTCAATAATCAGAGGGAGCCAATGACTTTTAGATGAGCATACACATCTAACAACTCTTTAAGAAACCATTTTTCTTCCCCCATCCCTGATTAATTACCTGGAGGACTCTGTCGTAAGGCTTGAGTCCACACTGGTCAGCTGGCCCACCTGGACGGATCATATTCACATAGACACCCTTTTCTAGCAAGCCATCAGAGACACTGAACCCAAAGTCTTCAGTTTCGGGATCCTTGTAAATTGTCATCTATAGGAAAAGGCAACTTTAATTGGGATGATGATAAAAATGAAATTGGGTGTACAAGATGGAGATTAGACAAGAGGGAGAGGGACATTATAAAATATTGAACAACTTTGTTGTCCCAAAGGTGCTCTTTCAAAAGCAACTGGACTTCCTTTTTCTTTGAAGATGTTTCGCTTCTCATCCAAGAAGCTTCTTCAGTTCTCTTCAAGGAAAAAAAAAGAGGAAAAACAAAGTCCAGTTGCCTTTTGCAAAAGCACCTATGGGACAACCATAACCTAGATGACTGAGAATCTCCATAGACATTCAACAACATGGGCAACATGAAGTGTCCATAGGACCACTCTAGTTTATTTTTTAGACCCTGAAGACTTGAATTCAAAACCTTACACCATGGCATAACTTACTCTTTCTCAACCTGAACTATTTAATCAGCTTGTTAAAAAAAGAATTAGAGGTGTGAGATGCCTTACCAAGGTTTACTGCTTTCTTTTCCTTGAAGAAAAATCAGACTACGGGTAAATAAGGCCTGTAAACTTGTTATATTGCAGGAACATTTTTAATTTTTAATTGAATCACCCATAGATTTGTGCCCATGAACCCAGATAATACAACTTTTATCCCACTCCAGAAATATGACACTGCTTTATTTAGAACAATCATAAAGCCAATAGAAACCATGTTTCCTAGATGGATAGAGGACTCTTGTGTGCAGGAACCACAGTTATCTACATGTCAATAAAAATAATAAAGGTATATAAAGGTAATTAAACTCCTGTATTCACTTAGCTTGAGCATTTCACAAGTACTCAGTATTATCCTTGAAAGCTTTGCTGACTAGGCATTCAACCACCCAACCCCATCCGCTTATTGCAGGTACTTCAAAACTGCATCATGCAGTAACTACACAAGTCAGTCTGAAAGATGCAAAGTCTGTGATTGGCTTTGGGTCATTAAGAGTGGATCATCTTTGACTGAATTATCACTAATTATCCTCGATGCTGAGGTCTCCAATATGCTCTGGACATCAGTCATTTCCTTATCCTTTTAACATTCGCTAGATCCCTTATTTATTTTTGTTAATGGGAGGTTGATATATTTCAAAACAAGGTATTAGTATCATAATTATTCTAAGAATTCCTTTGGTTCCATATGCGTTCAGATTTATTCTTTTGAAAGAAGGAAGGTGTTCACCACAATCCAGTGCATTATAGTATTTGTGTTGCGTTTTTATCTCAAAAGACAAATTGAGCTGGAAAAAAGTAGAAGACACCTCTGAGGGGGGAGAAAGATCAGAGTTGGAGTTAAGAACATCTTCACCAGTTTGTCTTATTTGGTAAATGGCTCCCAACATGAGAGCCATGTTAATGGTCAAGTTACCTAGGGACAGGTCTTCTGGTGTGTTCCAAATTCTAAAAACGCTCTTTGTTCCTAATTTGTGTCAAAATTGGTATCATTAGCTATGACGTGTTCAAGTTTCAAGAATGGGGAAGGAGCCTTGATAAGATACTGTCAGATGATCTTTCTCTGTGCATTGGAATGGTCTTTCCTCTTCATACAATCCCCTTCTACCTGCCCACAATGTATCCCCAAATGATACATATCGGGAATTTTAACCCAAAAACAATTCATCCTAAAGCTAAAAAGAGAATTTGGCTATGAAAAAGGTAAAGAAGCAATCAGAAATTTAGATACAAACAAAAGAGAGTTATTAGTTATGCGAAGTATTTGGGTAACTCTACGGTGCTCACTGGAGATGAGGAAAGGCTTAGGTGAGATTAAAAAGAAGGCAAGAAAGGAGAGAGATTTCTAATTAGGGAAATGAAAGAGAATGAAAAGTACACATCACCTTGGGTCAAAGAGGCAGGAGAAAGCTGTTTAATGGTCAGACAGGAAACAGAATGAGAGAAGGAAGTAAGGTTAAAACGTGCTACTGTTTTCAAAACCTGAGTATATGTTGAGTTAGGCTGAATGGTCTTTTGTAACAGGGATACAGAGTTTTTTTGAATTGGAATTCCAGAGTTGGACAAGTTAACGATCAATACTCACTGGGTGAAATCACTTGGGTTTTAGCCAACATACTGCAAATTATCTATGAAAAGAGTGGAAAAAGTTATGACAGAGCAGGTATTTGATGGCCAGCTGAGGCCATAAAAGTTTCCTTACCTGCCTCTTCTTTCCTTCCAACCCTCTTATTGTCAGTCCTGGAAGCCCTTTTACTTTGGATCTTCAGGGCTGCCACATTTAGTGCTGTGGGAAACTGGGAGGAGGGATTGTATGGAGTTGGAGAGATATCTAGCCATAATAACATTCTTTTCTCTGAGAGTCAAGGACATTCTGCCCTGCCCTGGAATGGTGTGACTGGGACTTCTTTTGGGTGGGGAAAACCTGGAAGCTTTCAGATTCAGGTTTTCCCAGATGTGCCAATATGACATCTTTAATAAAATGGAACTTTGCAGAACGTCTGGCCTCAGAGTCTTCTTTCGTTGGGGGTGTTACGTGGAACTCTGACACTTATAAGGCACTAAGCTTGGTGGAAGAAATGAAACCATCTTGCTGAACAAGGGACATATATTTTGAAAACTGCCTGGTTGAAGGAACTTGTTAAGGGATGGATCTGACCCAATAACTCACAAGACAAAGTAGCTTCTTCCAGGAATCCTTTTATTGTGGGCCTATCTTGAATTAGGCCCATTCAATGTAATAGTAACTGACCTTTTGCCCTTCTCTTACAGGTACACTTCTGGAACTGCTGGACCAACATGTGGTGAAAGGTTTTATACCCGGGAGAGGAGTTAGAAGGTAAGGTGTGGTTACGGGGATGTTGGGATATGTGATTTGTTAACTCTTGCCGGGCTGCGTGGTCGTTGTGTGAGATTAGTTAGACATTTAACCTGACAAAAATCCCTCTAAATGTCTAACTGATTATGATTGCATGATGTCTACATATCTGCATGTTATGTACATAAAATTACATTGTTTACACATGAACACATATTTTAGACATGAGGTATGCGTGTTGTTTGTGGGGCAGAGGTTTAGTGAGTATATCTGCTGTCTGCTCCTCAGTGTCACAGTGTATGGCTTTAATAAACCCAATCTCTGAAAATTGCCTGACATGTTTACATTTGATATCGATGTGTCTTGATCGTTGGCCGACGGCATCTGCCCTTGATATCTCTATTGCTGCCTTATTGTCCTCATGAATAATTATTGGATATGATGGTTCACTCCAAATGTCACTGAGTAAGTCATCAAACCATATAAGGTTGTTTGCGGCCTTTGACAGGCAGACGAATTCTGCCTCGGTGGTAGATGTGGCTACAAGTTTTTGTTTCTCTGTATACCAATGAATGGGGCTGCCGTTGAGGAAGAGTACATAACCTGAGGTGCTTTTCCTACTCTTGGATATCTCCCACCCAATCAGCGTCAGCATAACAGGTCAGCTTTGGTTTCGTGGACAGGTCTGGCTCAAGGCATAATTGTTGATACTGTATTTGAAGTATCTGAGCAACCCCTTGATGGCATCCCAGTGTGATGTTGTAGGCTTGCTCACATGCCTAGATAATAGATTGACAGCCAGGGCGATGTCTGTTCTGGTCCAATTATCTATGTATAATAGCGACCCTATAAGACCTATACAGCTTATTGTCAATGAAGGATTCGGACTCATCATACATACTTCTTAGAAAGTCTGGTTGCATGGGGGTCTCACTGGGTTTTGCCTCTGACATATTGCATTTTGACAAAAGTTCAACAATCTTTTCTTTTTGTGAGAGTCGGAAGCCTTTGTTGGTCTTGGTCACTTGGACCCCTAGGTATTTGTCTATATTTCCTAGTGATTTTAATGAGAAGTGATTCTCCAGTTCAGTGGCAAACTTATCACATTTGTCCTTTTTCTTGCCTATGTATAGAATATCATTCACATAGACAAGGATGCCCTCAAATGATTCATTTTCCCTTTTTGTAAAGAAGCACTGCCAGCAGAGGTGGCAGTGAAGCCCATGGAGTTGAAGGCTTTGGCTAGGCAGTCGTACCATCTCTTGCCTGATTGCTTGAGTCCATATAAACTTTTATTCAGAAGCCATGTGTTGTTTTTTCCTTCATTGTATCCTGGTGGGGCTTTGACGTAGATCTCTTTGTCCAGTTCTGCATGAAGATATGCGGTCTGTACATCGAATTGGAATACTTCAAGTCCCAGAATTGTGGCTATTACCAGTGCACTCTTGACGCTCTCAGCCCTGACTGTAGGTGAGTATGTGTCGGTGTAGTTCTCTGGATATTTCTGGGCAAATCCTTGTGCGACCAGCCTCGCTTTATACAGTGCTTTGTTATTTTCCAGTGTCTTGATTCTGAACACCCATTTGGTCCCTATTGGTTTTTTGTTTTCGGGTGCTTGAGCTGGTGAGTATACATGTAGGTCCCTGAGGCTCTCCATTTCTCTTTCCATGGCTTGTTCCCACTTTTCTCTCTCTTCTTGGGGAAGGCTGAGTATCTCTTCATAGGAATTTGGTGTGTGGTTGTTGGAATGTATAGACATAACGTAGTCTTCGAGTCTCTTAGGCAATCTGTTCCTACTTGCCCTGACTGGCCTGTCTGGGGTTGTATCTGCTTCATGCCTGTACTCGGCCTCTTTGTTTATGAGGCTGTCCAAGTTCAAGGTGGGGTATCCTTCCTTCCATTCCTTGGCCTTTATTTTGTGGTGTTTGGGTTTTTGTATTTTTGCCTCTTTTGCCTTGTCTGTGATCACTTCCTCGTGTGATTGGTTACGCGTGTGTGCGTCTCTACCAATGAGAGTGTCGTTAGAGTGGAGTCTTGACCAGTTTGAATGCTCATGGAAGTCTGCAGATCTGGATACTACAAACTTGTTGTTGCAGTCTATGAACCTGAAACCTTTCGTCCCCAGTTCATACCCCATGAACTTTAACCTTTTGGATATCCTCTCTCCCTTCTTTCTCAACTATCTGGGAATGTGGACGTCTGCTGGGGCACCAAATATGTGTAGGTGGGCCAAGTTGGGCTTTCTCTTATACATTATCTCATATAGCGTTTTATTAACCGAACTTGACCATAGCCTGTTTAAGGTATAGTTGGAATAATGTAGTGCCTCTGACCAAAATGATTGTCCCATTCCTGCGTCCTCTGGGACACACCTCATCATCATTCGGAGTACAGCATTTTTTCGTTCTACGACCCCATTCTGAAATGGTGAAAAAGGCGAAGAAGTGTAATGTACTATACCCTGTTCTCTCATCCATCTTTTAAAGTCTCTGGCCATGAACTCTGACCCTCGGTCGGTCATTATTTGTTTGATTTTTGTCTCGTGTTGTAATTCTATCCTTTTGTGGAACTCTTTGAACTTTTGAAATACTTCATTCTTATGCCTGAGTGAATAAACATAGCCATACCTGCTATAGTCGTCCACAATAGTTAAGAAGAACCTCTTTTTATACCTAATTGATGGTTTCAATGGCCCTACCAAGTCCATATGCACCAGTTGGAAGATAGAGTCAGTAGTTCGTTCTGACTTCCTTGGCCTTGCCTTAACCTTAAGTTTTGATCGCTTACAAACGGAACACTCTAAGTAATTTTCACAATTTTTTACTTTTAGGCCTTCGGTACATTCTAGCATTTTTCTTACAATAGGGAAACTGATGTGTCCTAGTCTCCTGTGGAGGAGATGGGCGCAGTTGTCGTGGATGGGTCTCCCCATAGACATTGTTTTCTTACTTGATGACTTACTCTCGGTTGCCCCCTGATGTACCCCCTCTGTTCCCATGCTTCCCTTCTCTTCCCTAGCAGTGTTTGTGTTTATGTTTCCTCTGTTGTTGTCTCTGGGTGTAAAGTAGGGTAGACCGTCATGTATTGTTACCTCCCCAAGTTCATTTCCTTGGTTGAATATGTGAGCTTTTCCTTCCTCGACCACTACTTCATTGCTCGTGTCCTGTGTAAGTTTGGTGGTGGCTAATTCGTTGTAGGGTATCTCCGGCACATATAATACCCCCTCTATTTTTCCAATTTCTGGGATATGTATGCTCCCCTTCCCTATTACGTTGGCACTACTCTGATTAGCCACCCTTATCTCAAAATCTGTTTCTGTGAGTGTACTGAATAGTTTTGGGTTGCACATGATATGGTTTGTGGCCCCTGAGTCTAAGAGCCACATGTCTTCGCTTATTTTCATTTTGGGGTCTGGTTTCCCATATCTGAAACCATACATGGAACCTGGATTGCTGTCCCTGGAACTGTCCCTATGGTCATTGTGTCGCCTGGGGTTGGGGGACCACCCATGCCCTCATTCTCTAAAAGGCCTGCGATCTGATGATTGCCTCCCCCTGTGATCATTGTATCCTCTGTCCCTGTTGTTCCTGGGGCAATCCCTTTTTAGGTGGTTCCTAGAACCACAAGAAAAACATTCAGAGGTGCTTCTCGCCCTATCTTGGAACTCAACTTTCTTAATGGGTCTGGGATCCCTCCTGGATAGATGGCGGTCCCTCCTAAGATTGTCTTCTGCGATTAGGCGATTTGTGAGTGTGCCTAACAATAGATGCTCTAAGTTGAGGCTATTTATTTGAGTCACGAAATTGTCCCAGCTGCTGTCTAGTGAATTTATAACTATGCTTAGCATACTCTCCTCAGTGATTACCTCCCCCCTTTGCATTAGTTCAGTCCTGGTCGCATTAAGTTTCAATATATGCTCACTCATGGGGACCCCTAGTCTGAGTCTGGCAGAGTGGAACTCCCTGGATATCCTTGTTGTGGTTGCTCTGCTCTGACTATAGAATAAACCGTACAATTTTTGCATGACCTCATACACAGTTAAATTATCACCTATGTTAGGATACATAGTGGTTGGAATAGTGGTTAACAATATATAAAATGCCTTGTGATGGGCACAGTCAATTTCAAGTGATCAAGGCCTTTTTGGGGATCTGGAAATTAAAAAGAGTACATTTTCTTTCATAAAAACAATCTGTAGCTGTTGGTTCTATTCCAAGAGATTCCCTCCATCTATTTGTAATTTTGGAAAGTTAGCAGGTATTGTCCCAGAATTGTTTGAATAGTTACTTACTGGGGGTAGCTGTCCATGGTTTTGTAGGTGAGGGAACTCACAATAAGGCACAGGTATGCATGTTGTTACTCTGTATTGACTTGTCTCTATGTTTCTCTCTTCTCTCTCTGCAGGCGAAGACTGAGCATTCGTGAAGCTCATTTGGTGTTGGATGTCGTCGGGTGAGGAGCTCCTGGCCGTGGCTCCTGGCTGTAGGCCCAGGCCTGCTGGGTGACGATCGGGCCCGCTCCTGGAGTACCTGGGCTGGGCGTTGGATGTCTGGATCTCCCTCCATGCGGCTGGTTCTTCTCTGGACGCTCGACTGGATGTGGCGGACGGCAGGTGAGGCCTCCATGGGCCCAGCGGTTCAGCGGCGGTGGCGGCGGCGGTGGTGACGGCAGCGGCGGCGGTGGAGGGTCCCGATCCATGGGTGCTGGATCCCAGATGAGTGGAGAATCCTGGCAGTGGACGCAGGATTGGTGAGAGTCTGGCCTGGTCTCCCTCTGTCGTGGTTTGGGTTGGTGTCGGGTGGCACAGCTTGGTCGTTGTTTGTCGCAGTGGTGGCGTGGCGACTACCGTTAATCGGTGGTCGAGGCAGGCGGTGATTGCTCTCTCGTCTGCCCTTGGTCTTTCGGGGTTTTCTCTTTGGCTAGCGGTTTGTGCGGTAGGCCTGAAGGCGGAGCCGAGTGCAGCCACTAGCGTTTCTAGAGCTTTTTCAATTTCGAGCTCAGTAGGTGAGCTTCGATCATTTTGGGATTGTCCTTTGCTATGGTCCCCGGGTTGTCCCCCATTCGTTTTGGGGTTCAGGTCGTTTTGTGCCATTAGATCAAATCCCGGCTCTTTATTGGTTGATGGCCATTCCAAGACATCCACTGGGAGGAAGGCACGAAAATAGATTCAGCTGGCTCTAGGTGGTCCGACTGAGCTGACCTGTCTCTTACCGGTGCAGTGTCCTCAGTTCTGGGGCCTCGATCGCTGCTCCATGGTTCCCGAGGAGACCCTGGAGTTTTGCGACAAGGTCTTCTTCACTTGTGGGAGCCTCCATTAGTTTCAGTATGGATTCCTTGAGTCAGTTCTCTCTTTGTGGCGTTTTTTGTTCGCAGCCCCTTGTTTCCTCGTGTTGTCCCTCGTTTCTGTTTGGTGAGTCCATGTTGCCAGGGTACTCACTTTCAGTCGTTGTGGTTCTCGCTGCAGCACCCTTTGGGGTGAGTTGTGCAGCCATCTGCCTGGTGATTGCTCTTGTGTTTACTCTGTTCTTCTTTCCGGAGTAAACAACTGGTTCAGTCATTATTCAGAGTTATGGGTAACCATCCTCTGCTACCATTCTGTTAAGAGATGGATCTGACCCAATAACTCACAAGACAAAGTAGCTTCTTCCAGGAATCCTTTTATTGTGGGCCTATCTTGAATTAGGCCCATTCAATGTAATAGTAACTGACCTTTTGCCCTTCTCTTACAGGTACACTTCAGGAACTGCTGGACCAACACGTGGTGAAAGGTTTTATACCCAGGGGGAGGAGTTAGAAGGTAAGGTGTGGTTACGGGGATGATGGGATATGTGATTTGTTAACTCTTGCCGGGCTGTGTGGTCATTGTGTGAGATTAGTTAGACATTTAACCTGACAGAACTCTCAAGGCAGAGAATAAAAATATAACTACCTACTATGTAAAGTGCTTTTTTAAAAAAAAAAGGAAAAATAAAGTTGTTCAAAAGAGTTATGATTTTATTTTCTCCACAAAGGCATTTAGTACAAAAATGTAGAATTCAAATTAATCAAGACAACATATATCTATATTGCAATCAGGAATGCTAATGGGGCCCCTAAATATTACAGTCTTAAAGTTGCCATTTTTCCATTTAGTGAAGAGCTGTGTTTCTCTTGAATCAGGTGTATATTCCAAAAGACTTCAACTAAAATTAATTTCAGGAAGTCAGAGGCAAGAATTCCTTTAGAAGTCAGAGGTTTGGATAGCAACAGAAAGAATTCAAGACCTGTTTCCAAGATATTGGATTAAACATTCAGGTAATAAGCTAGTTAATTTCTTAGAGCCTATCCATATATTAAATTAAAAGCAATTATCAAAAGTCAACACAAATTTGTCAACAGCAAATATTGCTATACCATTTTTTTTCATCAATTACCTTTCTAAATAGATTGAGGAAATGATGTAGATGTACCATAGTACCAGTACTATGTACTATGTACCAGTTTTTGCAGAGCATTTGAAAAAGTAATCCATTACATTTTTATTAGCAAAGTAGCTAAGTGTGGGTTAGGTGGAGTAGACAGTTGGCTTCTAAGTATATGGCGATTAACTTTTGACACTTGACTCAAAAATTCATTAAGTGTTCCTCATCAAATTGATATCAAATGGGATTCATTCCTAGACCTTGTACTGTGCAGGGAGGTAGATGGGTGTGAATATGTATTTTATTTTATTGTATTTTATTTCATTTTTTTTCTGAATGGATTGTTGAAAAGATAGAGGGGATGCTTAAGGAATGCTTGTTGTCAAGTTACCAAATGACACCAAATTGGTAGGATAGCTTATATCTTAGAAGAAAAAGCACAAGAGCAAACTTGATGCTAAAGAAGAGGCTAAAACTAACAGAATGAAATTAGAGGGGAAAAATCATTATTCTAAAGAGAAATCAAATGCATAGGTAACAGAATGGAGAATATTTAGCTTGATAACAAGACATTAATAAAATACCGGAATAATGGTTGATTGAAAATGGAATAAATAGCAGCAGTGTGATGTGGCTGACAAAAAGAGAAATTCAATTTTAAACGTTACAGAAGTTCAATTTTCAAATTGTGAGAATTGTTCCACTTTTTCTTCCTTTAGTCCAGTGGGTCTCAACCTTCCTAATGCCGTGACCCTTTAATACAGTTCCTCATGTTGTGGTGACCCCCAACCATAAAATTATTCCTAAGACCATTGAAAATATGTGTTTTCGGATGGTCTTAGGTGACCCATGTGAAAGGGTCATTCGACCCCCAAAGGGGTCCTGACCCACAGGTTGAGAACCACTGCTTTAGTCCAATCTCACCTCCAACAATGTCTTCTCCTGGGCCCAGCATTTAAGAAAGATTCAGAGAAACTGGTAGTTTATAGAAGAGCAATGAAGATGATCAGAGGACTAAGAATAACATTCTTTGAAGAAAGAGTGAAGGAATTGGGGAATGTTTATCCAACTAGGAGGAATATGATAGTATTTAAATATCTGAAAGCAGGACACACCAAAATTGAGACTTGGATAATAGATGCAAGCTATAGGAAGATAGTATCTAACAGAATATTGGGGGTAAAAGTAGTAACAATGTGATGGTAGAATTAAATACCCAGTGGCCTCCTATTCTCTTAATGTTTATAAGTGGAGGTTGATCAGCCTCTTGTTGTGGATGCTTTGAGTTGAGCAAGGAGCTTTGACTCAAGGATCTAACTGGACACTTTTAACTTGATGATCCTAAACAAAGTGCCAGGATTAGCTTCCACATTTACTGTAAATAAAACCACCCATATTTTATTGAATTTCTTAATTTCTCAATACAATATCATGACTTCTGCTGGGTTTTTACCCCTAAGAAAAACAACTGGAGAACTAAGAGGTCTGTAAAAGTGGTATAAGGCAGATTTCACATCTTGGAAGGCCCACCGAGACATATTCACTGAGGTAATAAAATAAAATAAAAGATAGGGGATTTAGGATTGTTTTCTAATAACTGTCCATAATAATAAAATACCACAAATTTGCTTGTTACACAGAGTATGGTTAGTTATAGTTTTGAGAAGTAAGACAAAAAAGCAAATAAGAAAGGGAATGTTATCCAGTTTAAAACAGGTTGCCTCAGTTTGCTCTCAAATGAACCCTTGACTATGTAAATAGAGCGCTTGCTTTTTAACTAAATCTTGAAGTATTTCCAGTAACCAAAAGTCTTGTGGGAAAGGCTGGCGCCAGAGTAAATATTCCCATGCAAGAGGTTAATGGTTTACATGTCATTAGATATCTATGATAACCACAGAATTTGTATTTTGAGCCCTCAGTTTTTCAGAATGATAAACACCAGAAAAGGAAAACATCGTTGTGGGTCCAGTATAGGAATCCTCCCCCAGTCTCTGGCTGCCAGCAATAAAATGATATTTGGACAGTAATGAAAAACATAGCAGACATTCTCTTGTCTCAATCCCTTGCTTTTTCAAAAGGCAACTGGACTTTGTTCTTCCTTAAATGTGTCTCGCTTCTCATCCAAGAAGCTTCTTCAGTTCTGACTGAATGGTGGAGAATGGAAGGATTTATATTCCTTGCAGTCATCTGGACATTAGCACTCTATCTGAGAGAAGAACGGAAGAAGCTTTTTGGATGAGAAGCAAAATGTCTTCAAGGAAAAACAAAGTCCAGTTGCCTTTTGAAAAAGGACTTTTGGGACAACCATGACCTGGTCCTGGATAATTGAGAACCTCCATAGACATTTAGACAGTCTTATGCCAGGCATGTGGGGAACTCCATTCTTTTGATACTAGTGGCACATAAAAGCTGCTTCTTTTGTCACTGGAGACTGCCTTATACTTGGTCAGTAGTGACTTTTTATGATTTTACACAGCTTCTCTGGAGATGGAGGGACTAACCTTAAGCACTTCTCATTGAGCTGTTATCTAAGTCTGCCATTTGTCAGAAATGGTGTAGGGTCTCCTGCTTGAGTGGGGGGGGAGGGGGTTGGACTAGATGACCTATAAGGTCCCTTCCAACTCTGTTAATCTAAGTCAGCATTGTTCTAAGGAAATGAGAGGAGAGGCTGACTCCTCACAGGAGGACACTTGATGCTCTGGGTTCAATGCAGGGGTGAAATCCAGCAGGTTCTAACAGGTTCTGGAGAACTGGTAGCGGAAATTTTGAGTAGTTTGGAGAACCATTAGTGGAAATTTTGACTAGTTCGGAGAACCGGCAGATACCACCACCGGCTGGTCCCAGAGTGAGCTGGGAATGGAGATTTTGCAGTATCCTTCCCCTGCCAAGCCACGCCCATCAAGCCACACCCAGAGAACAAAAAAATTGAATTTCATCTCTGGTTCAATGGAATGCTCCACTTCCTACTATTTGGTGCTCAAACACAGTGAAGCAGTCAGTGAAGCAACTACTGTATTTTCTTTAACTGTTTTTTTAGAAAAGTAAAATAAAATACAAGGGTCATGAGAGATTATCCCACAGATGCCAAAATCACTATGAAACCATTATTCAGCATGCACGTATACAAGCACACACACCTTATGCAGCTCAAGGGGAGTCGGAGACATGATTTCTTGAATCTCATCCTTTATTGTCTTTATCTCCAAATTCTTGTCATTCTTAGTAGGGGTCACATTGTTGTTGTCCTGCACTTCACCTGAGCTCTTGGGGTTGCTTTTCCTTGCTGGGCTCAGTCCTGACTGGTTCACAGAGTTCCTGGGCAATTTGCCCCCATCAAGGCTCAGATTATGTACACTGCCAGCCATGATGGATGCCTACAGGAGACAAAAACAAAGAAAGAAAAACACTAGAATGGGAACAGCCATTGCAAGAAAAGCAGTATACAGCCCAATCAAAGAATCTTTAAGACTGTCCCCACCCACCCACCCACCCACCCAGACAAGACACCAGAATATAAACTGACAGCAAACAGCACTCCTTACTAGCACTGATGATGTTACCTAGTTAGGGTAATGAAACATCTGCCAAGGAAACAAGCAAGCTCAGAGAGCACCAAGGACCCCTCATTTCAACTCTGAGCTACACATATTGTCCTTATTATTTAAGAGCTTTGGTGGCACAGCAGACTAAAGTGCTGTTAATTAGCACCAGCTGCCTGCAATTACTGCGAGTTCTAATCTCACCAGGCTCAAGGTTGACTCAGCCTTCCATCCTTTCGAGGTAGGTAAAATGAGGACCCGGATTGTGGGGGCAATAAGCTGACTTTGTATAAAAAAGAACACCGCTTAGGGGAGGTCGAAAGCCCTATACAAAAAATATGAAGGCTATTGCTTAACGCATTGTAAGCCGCCCTGAGTCTCCGGAGAAGGACGGCATATAAATTGAACTAATAAATAATAATAATAATAAATAAATAAATATTGGTATTGCAAGAAAAAAGGGAGTCTTCTGAATTTCATGTTGATATGAAAATGAAAACCTTCAGCACTGCAGATGTTAAATTCTGCCTTTCTCCAACAAATACCCAGAGCTCTGCTAAGGTAATCTCACATTTTCCCAATTGTTACATATACCTATCATTCTCTCCTTCAAAAGAGAGACAAGAATACACTGGCAAACAAAGATATTCCGAGACATTGTATGTCACAATGATCAATATGCTTCAGATGTGTTTGCTACTGAATGGCAGTTTCTGTCTAAACTTTGACATGTACTGTATCCACAGGCTTCTGTGGCTATGAGAAATGTCCATTGGGAGACACAGCCAGCAGAGTATTTGAAGACACACAACGTTGTTGCAGTGTTCCAAGTCATGTTGCCCTGTGTGCAAATTAGCTGTCCTTGGGCTTAGAAAAAATTTGATTGTTGCAAACAAGTCAAGAGTCATCTTTTAAGTTGAAAAAGGATAGCAAATCCAGATTTTGCCTGAGCAATGTTATGAAAGGCATGTCAAGCAGTTTGACTACCTACCTTATAAAAGGTTATTCTGAATTATGGGGAACATAGTCTATATTCTACAACCAGGGAATATGGTTGTAGTTCTAAAATTTTTTACTACCGGTTCTGTGGACCTGGCTTATTTTGCGGGCGTGGCTTGATGGTCATGTGACAATTATTTAGGATTTAGCAGAGGTACTGGTCTACCAGGCTTTTAACTGCTTGCAGAGCTGTACCGATCTACCCATTATTTTTTGCAGGCACTGGTCTACCCATTTATTTTTGCAGGCACTGATCTACTCATGTATTTTCTTTTACCACTGATCAGCTGTAGGGCGGCCCTTTGAAGCCCCAGGGCAAGAGTTTAAACAGTTTTTTTCCCTCTAGCCATCAGCTGGGACTCAGGAGGCAGCAATAGATTGGGGGTGGGGCCAAATAAAAGGTAAGAATAATGCAGGGGGTGGGTGGGTGGGCAGAACCGGTTCGGTGACATCATATCATCACCGCTACCGGCTCGGGAGAACCGGGCCGAACCGGGAGGAACCCACCACTGTCTACAACCTATCTGACAGTTTGTTGCTTTCTTTATATCTGTGGCCCTTGATCTGTGGTCTGTGGACCACTGGTGAATCCACCTGTTGGTCTGGTCTGTAGCTTTCCCTGTCATCAGCTCCAGTCAGCTGGCCAGCAATCCACTTGTTGCCTAAATCTTGTCTTCTTCCCACATTCACTGCTTATTATTATTATAATAATAATAAAAAGCTTAAGGAAAGAATCAAAGGAAAGCCATAGCAAACTCTGTGTCACTATGAGGTAGACAAGAACTGCTTAGCAATAACAGAAAACCAGTTATTCTAAGGTCAACAAGTAACAGGAAGTGGTTTAGATGAGTACATGTCTGAAAATAACTGAATGGCAAATTCAATTGAAAAAGGAAGCATGCACTCAAGAGACAATGCTCATGAATAGTGTATGAAATGCTGAAGGAAGTAACAGCAGAGAGAATGGAGTCAAGGACTTCACTAGAAGACTTCTGATCCAAGTTGTCTACCTGCAGCATACCATCTTCCTTGATTCCACATCAAAGCCTAGCAACCTGGTTATGGGATGGTATGTATGTTTATGTGTCTGAGTGGGGATTGATTATTAAAACTGCAGAAATAAATCAAATATTTTTGTTGCTTATTTCTTGCATCTCGTATCTAACTGTTTGTCATGCCCCCTTCGGAGTCTGATTCTGCAGTGGAAGATGAGCTGGAACAAGAACTGACAGTGAGTGAGAGGGCAGCTTCATTGGCTTTGGAAGAAACTGGGGAAGGGCAGAGTCAGTCCAGGCAAGGCTGTTCAGAATTAGTAAGGCCTGCAGGCAGGGAGGAGAGACAGAGCTCAGAGGAGGAACAAGAACCCTTTCCTCCTGATGCAAGGGCTCGGAGAGTGCAGAGAAGACGTGATCAGTGCAGATGGAGCAGACCACGCACGAGGAGAGTGCCCTGCCCAGCTTCACCAGGCACACCTGGGGAATGAGACTTAAGGAGATGCCATGGGGAGGGGCATTTGTCGGGAACAAACACTGAGTTCCTGAAGTGTTGTGTGCTGACGTTTGAATTTGCCAAGAGTCTTGCATTCCTTGTTGGTGTTCTGGACTAATTATCTGAATCTTTTGCTCCCTGAAATCCTTGCTTGGCTCTTGTTTTGCCAAATACATTTGGGATTTATTGCTGTGCAGCCTTGGTGTAGACAGCGCTGAGCTGGACTAATTGCAACCAGAGGCTGCTTGAGGTTTGTATGGGGATCTGTTCTCACTCTGCTCTGGGACTTGCCAGAAACATTGGAGCGTTTGGGGCAGTGGTGGGTTCCAACCAGTGTTACCACTGGTTCTCTTCACACTCCACGCAAGGGCATTAGGTTTCTGCCCATGCACTCTGCCGCACCTATCAGCTGGGCTAAAAAATGAGAAATAAAGGTAAGCTTAACACGGGGGTGGGCAGGAGGACCCAGCTCCCAGTCAAAGAGAACTGGTTTGGTGATGTCACATCATCACCACTACTAGCTCGCCTGAACCGGCCCAAACCGGGAACAACCTACCACTGGTTTGGGGGACTTTGGAGCAATAAAGGGGCAGTTTGAACTGCCAGTTGTGCCGTGCCCTGGGTCATCACACTGTTGCCCCTAAACTTTATGGCATTGGTCCCTAGGTGCAACTGCCCCTGTATCTTGATGTGGAAAGAAAGAAGGCTTAGCACAGTCTGCTGGAATTCTCTTGCTATTGTCAGCTCCTTTGATGCCATGAAAGGACAACCCTTCCCAATTTCTATTAAGAGATTTCTCTCTGTGGAACCCACAGACTGTTGGCAAACACTCTATGGGGCATTTTTCTTAGTCCTACATGGAGTCCTAGAGAGGGTAACATTAACAGGAAGGGTAGGAAATTGCAATATTGCCAACCTGCCTGCTTTTTACAACGCAATGGATTAGTGCTGGTGTCTGCTGTTTCTAATTTACACACAGCATTTTTTTAAAAAAAATGTTTCTAGGCTTCTTTGTTTCTGTTACTTATCATGCTGGATTGTAGTTAGTCATTTGCAAAGAGAGATTCATTTGAAAACCAGTTCACTGAAGTGTTTAAGTGATAATAAATATAGCATTGTGAGTTCTAAAATAAGGGTAACTGACAATACGGCTAAATCTTCAGAGCTGTTACAAATGTTAAGTCTACCTTGAGTTAAATATTACTGTGAGCTCACACAAGCAACACAAAACCAAATGCACAAATAGGAAATGCAGTGATGCAGATCCCAAACTGCAGTTTCGTTGAGCTGGAGGGCATTTGGCCCCAATCTTCTGTGTTTATATGGCAAGTGGTGCATAAAGTAAATCAATGAGCAAATCAATACTTGGACGGAGGGTTTTGTTTTTTTGTGTTTTACAAAATTTAGTTTAAGAAAACCCTTAAAAATAGAGGGATAGGAAGACGTACCGAAAGACAGCCACAAGGCACCCATAATCATTATTTCATTTACTTAAAAAGGTCCCACGTTCCAAACAAGTCCCATGTTTTTCAAGCCAAAAAACATTGGGAAGGAATGTTGGTTTAATTGGCTGGTCCCTGCCTTTTCTGAACATTCATTTAGTGGTCCACTTTAGCAGAAAATGTGAGAAGGATTATTTTACTCTCAGAAACCAAGTGTACCCTATAAGTTACTTGAGACCTTACTTTGAATGGAAACACAAAACTATTTGGGCCACTACACAGAGTACAGGTAAACCTCGACATATGACCAGAATTGAGCCCAAAAGTTCTGTTGCTGAGATAGTTGTTAAGTGAATTTAACCCCATTTTCCAACCTTGCTTGCAATAGTTGTCAAGTCAATCACTGCGGTTGTTAAGTTAGTAATATGGTTAAGTGCATTGGGTTTCCCCACTGAGCTTGCTTATCAGAAGGTCACCGAAGGTGATCACACGATCCCAGGATACTGCAACCGTCATAAATCGGAGTCCATTGCTAAGCGTCTGATCCAGGGATGGGTTCTAAATTTTTTTACTACCGGTAAAAAATAAGCACTGGGCGTGGCTTATTTTGTGGGTGTGGCTTGATGGTCATGTGACCATTCTTTAGGATTTAGCAGAGATTTTTTTTTAAAATTGATTTATATGCCACCCTTCTCCAGAGGCTCAGGGTGGCTTACAATGCCTTAAGCAATAGCCTTCATACTTTTGTATATTTTATACAAAGTCAGCTTATTGCCCCCACAATCTGGGTCCTCATTTCACCTACCTTAGAAAGGATGGAAGACTGACTCAGCCTTGAGCCTGGTGAGATTAGAACTTGCCTTAGTCTACTGCGCCACTCAGGCTTTTAACTGCTTGCAGGTAGACCAGATACTGGTTTACCAGGCTTTTAACTGCTTGCAGAGCTGTACCGGTCTATTCATTTGTTTTTGGAGGCACTGGTCTACCCCCAAACTGCCTTTTTACCACTGATCAGCGGTAGGGCGGCCCTTTGAAGCCCCACAGCAAAAGTTTAAACAGTTTTTTCCCTTCTAACCAATCAGGTGGGACTCAGGAGGCAGCAATAGATTGGGGGTGGGGCCAAATAAAAGGTAAGAATAATGCGGGGAGGTGGGGGGGCAGAACCTGTTCAGTGACATCATATCGTCACTGCTACTGGCTCGGCGGAACCGGGCGGAACCGGGCAGAACCGGGCAGAACCCACCACTGGTCTGATCACATGACCATGGGGATGCTGCAATGGCCATAAATGGGAAAAACGGTCAAAAGTCTTTTTTTTTTCCAGTGCCGTAATTTTGAACGGGCCTTACATGAACTGTTGTAAATCGAGGACTACTGTACCTGTAAAGGTAGTACAAGTTGATGGCCCTGCCTTTGCTCTCTGCTCTCTAAACCACAGGTTGAGACACATTCACAAGCACAAAGGGGAAAACGTGGTGGGCACAGCAGGGATAGCAGTGCTAGGCACGCCCGCTTTCGAAGATTCATTACCTCAATCTCCCTCAAAAGTTCCGATTGGCCGCACGTTTCCAAGTCCTCCAAAGCTTCTCCAAAAACGCGCCAAAAATTATCCTCATGTGGCATCTCAAGGCCATTTTGGCGGGTGGGATATCTGTTGTAACGTAGGAACCAAAGATTGTCAGCACTCTTCTGGAGCAGGATGGAAGCTTCAAGGCTACAGCAAGTGGCTCGCCAGTAAAAGCAGAGACTTGGCAGAGTCTTCATATACAAAAGCAAACAACATGAATTTTTCAGGCAAGAAAGAGTCCAAATACAGAACCTCCATGCACTTTCACTAACGGGGCAAAAGTCCTTCAAAAGGAAGAATTAAACCGGAGTAGCAATGTCAAGTTCAAGAGGGAAAGTTAAGAAGTGCCTGTAGGAAGATTGTAGGTTTAGGAAGACGTGTGGTGGTGTTTTTTTTTTGGTGAAATAGAGAAGTAAAAGAAAAAAAAAAGATGCATGATGGGTAAACCAGGAGCCTCAGAGACTGTTAGTACAAAGGCAGATGGGACAGAATTCAGATCTGAGACACAGAACACCTGAGAAGAGAGAGAAAAACACAGAGGGTAACGGACATGGTGAGAAAATGGTAAATACATCAGGTCTCTAGGGGAGCATATCATGTAAAAAAGATGTATATAAAAATGATTTTCTCTAGATAAGGCAAGCAATTAAATACAGGTAGTCCTCGGCTTACGTCCACAGTTGAGCCCAAAATTTTTGTTGCTAAGTGAGACAGTTGTTAAGTGAACCTTGCCCCATTTTATGATCTTTCTTGCCACACTGAATCACTGGAGTTATTTAGGTAGTAACAGGATTGTTTACATTTACAATTGTTGTTAAGTGACTCTGGTTTCCCTATTGACTTTGCTTTTCAGAAGATTGCCAAAAGGGATCACATGACTCTGGGACACTGCAACCGTCATAAATATGAGCCAATTGCCAAATGTTTGACTTTTGATCACGCGACCATATGGGGATGGTGCTATGGTCACAAATGTGAAAAGCTTTTTTTCAATGCCATTGAAGCTTCAAACATCACTAAATGAACTATTGTAAGTCGAGGACTACCTGTAATTAGCATGGCTTCATACAGAAGGCTGAGCAGGGCCTGTATGTAAAAACCGCATAGGTTTCCGTTCTTATGTTCATTGTTCAATATTTTTTATTTCCAACAGTTTACAACTCAAAACTATGGTGAGAAGTATATTCTGGTAACGTAGAAAGAGTTGTGCTTATTGTTATCCATCCCTCTTAAAAAAAAAAAATAGATGGGTAAATCGGCAACCACCAGTCCAATCAGCTGATGTAACTTTCCCATGTACATTCTCACAGGTGTTTGGGCTGAAGCTCCCAGAACTCCTAGCCATCATGCTCAATGGCTGATTGGGGAATTCTGGGAGTTGTAGTTAACAAAACCAGTCGGCACCAGGTTGGAGGAGGCTAAACAAACAAACAAACAAACAAATAAATACCCTGTTTTCCCCAAAATAAGACATCCCCTGATAATAAGGCCAATCGGGCTTTTGAGCACATGGCAATAAGGCCAAGTGCTTATTTCAGGGTTCAAAAAAAATATAAAGACAGGGTCTTATTTTCGGGGAAACACGTTAAATAAATAAATAAACAAACAAACAAACAAACAAATAAATAAATAAATAAATAAATCTAACTAACTAACTAACTAACTAACTAACTAACTAACTAACTAACTCAACTAGGATAGTAGGATATAGAATAACCAAGAAGGGCTAAGAACTAGCACGGGCAAACAGCCCCATGGTTAGGCTAAGAAGTGTCTTAAGATACTCTGTTCTGCTGAGGAGAAAGCCCCTCCCAATATATAAAAGAGCTACAGGAATTCTCCTCAGATTCAGTTACACTACAATATACCAAAATTTACGAGGTGGAACAGGGCAAAAAACAGGACTAGATTTAAATCTTGAGGGCTTGAAAATTAAGTGGCAGAGTACTTTCTTTGGGAAATAAAGAAGTTCTAGCTGTCTCCAAATTGTATTGTAATGTTTTATGTTTTACTCTCTTCTTTCTAAGAGATAAGGGGCCACCATTTCCTCTCAAGTAGAAAGAAAGAAAGAAAGAAGAAGAAGAATGCCTTACATTTAGGAGGAATTGTGCCAAAGAAAGCAGAATCTTTTCTGCAACCCTAACATGAGATGAACTGGACTTCAGTGCCAGGAAAAGCAAGGAGCTTTGATTCACAAAAACAACAATCTTTGCTTTAGTCAGTTTTCTAAGTCAGAGAACCAGACAGCAAGCCCTGGCATTCTTCCTTCAAGAAGCCCCACGCCAGATTGAAGTGTCACTTCTTAGTTTTGAAAGGGAAAACAGGAATTACAAATGAACTAAAATCATGAAATGGTTTTGGAAATCCATGCCAAGGGAATGATTATTGTTTTAATGGTTTCACACTACAAAAAACTGTGACAGAAATAGACAGAATGTTGAACTGAGACCTTTTTTTAAAAAAAATTATGCCACTGCCTTTTGTTGTTCTTCTAACAGTTCATCTCAATCTCTTTCTCCCACCACCCTCCAATCCTTCGTTATGTCCATCCACCATGTTGGCATTTCAGAATTCCACCTCAAAGATTTGTGATCCAAACAATTTGAGGCCCTTTCGCTGAAGACTATTCTTAAATGGAGTATCCCCAAGATATATCAAACAGAACCAATTCTGTCTCCTTGGCAGCTTCAAGCAATTGAACCAAGAAAACTTGAAAACTGGACAAAAATAAAACTGGATAACATAGTTTAAACTCAATTCTAGAACTGTCTCTGCTGTTGTAAATAGGGAACACTTCAGTCGACAAGGATGACTGGAAATTAGCTTTCAGTTTGGGGACATTGCTTTGCACATGTGGTTCTAAGTATGTTACATTTTCCTTACACAAACAAACAAGCAGAAAATCAATAGATAATTTTAGACAAATAATCATGCAATCTGAATAATTTTCACATTGGGCCAAGGACGTCACAAGATGTGGTCAGAAAAGCTAAAATGGAGGCCATGATAATGTGAGCAATGCTCCACCCATTTTTTCAGTATGACACATACATACAAAAAAAAAAAAAAAAACCCCTATGTGGAGCTTTAATCCCATTGTTGTGGCTGCCATCTTGACTTTTTTAACCATACCTGGCACACACCCTTGCAGCTGGCCATTAAAATCTTGATGCTCCAAGATCAGATGTAGAACACTGAATAACAAGAGTATCATCATCCAAGCAATTCACCAGAATGGAAACTGGAACATTGAAAGGAGGCCAAATGTTGACTTCAGAACATCAAGTGCATTTTATTCCAACAAACTGGAGTGAAGACAAGAGGGAGGTAAATGACAAAAGCAGCATTTGTCTCTTTTGGACATGCATTATTATATTGCATACACATATGGTGGGGGGGAAAAGCTTGCATCATCATGATAAAATGCTGCTTTCATCATTTTGCTGAAACCAATGGATTCTGAGAATGCTTCTGTTGCTGTTCCACTTGCAATCTCCATTGTGGTTACAAAACACAAACACAAGCCTAGTTCTGTGTAATGTATTCCATTTTCAGAGAACTAGAAATAGATCCAAACACTTTAAAGATAAATTCACTGGACTGCTGATTATCATCTTGTGGTGGTAGAAACATTCATATTGATAGAAATCCATGAATGTAAGAATGTGATGAAATTCTGATTGGCATGAACAATAGTGGCCCTATTTGGGAGATATTATTCATCTTCTTATAGTAATTGTTGACCTTTTTTACCCATAGGGATAATTAGACATCACCTTTGTGGGGGAAATGTCTTTGCGCAGCATTGTACATTTGAAAAAAAGCCAATCCAGTTGGTGTGCAACTGTATTAATAAAAATCTGTCGGTGCCCCTAACAGCATATGTCTTCAAGGGCATACAGTATATTGAAAGTAGAATGCAGTCATTCCCTTGGAAGCAAATTTCCATTATTTCATGAGAACTATTGGATTCTAAATTGTTAATTCCTTCTCACTTAATTCATGCATTTCTGAAAACTCAGCAGCCTGAAATGCATGGGCATTGCAAAGCACAAATATGAATGTTTGACTAAGACGGGGATGTTTCATCCACCTGCACAATTGCCATGTACACATCACAACTTTTCATTGAGGTTTCCTATCAACTTTTAACTCAGCAAAGCCACTACTTTTAAATGCTTTAATAATCATTTGTGCTGACAGTGAGAATTAGAGTTTGGAGTAGAAGAAGCTCATTGAAAGCCTATTCCATTGCAATGAATCATTTCAATTACACTTAAAACAAGCATGCCTGAATGTTTGATTCTTGCAATAGATAACAATATGCATTCATTTCTCCCCTGTCCTTCCCCAAAAGAGCCGGACATACCTGCTCGGCTTCTCCCAGTCTTCCTCATTGAAACCGCCATGTGTAAAAGGGTAGCTCTTCCTGGTGTCTCCAGGAGGGGTGCTGCTTTTCTGCCTGCTGGATCTCCATTCATGGGGATGAAGCGCAATGCCGACAGCCTGAGGCAAGTAAGTACCCACTGGAATTGGGGAAGAGGGGAAAGATGACAAGAAGAGGAAGGAGATTATTTGTTTGCTATTGCTGAGAAAATTATACTGGATGAGAAGTCCATTGGTGTGTTTTCATATATGGAACTGCTTCTGGTGAGCAAAACTGGGAATGAAGTGTGGCATTGACCTGAACACTAGAAAAAGCTCCTCTTGTCTATTAAATAAATGTTAAATATGCTGGACAGCTGTGAAAATGAAGAAATGTTCCAGCCAAGTCACACAGGACTTTCTCCAGCAAAGCATCTAGAGGAAGATGATGTTGATGATGATGATGATAATAATAATGCTTCCTGCAATAACACCAGAAGAACTGCAAAAAACTGCGCTACTTGGAACATCGTACATCTTAAGAAGGTACTTGGTTCATACCTAGGACGCTGGCAGCAACCCGTATCAACCATTAGCACCAGTCAATGGTATTTGTGATGCATTTTTGAATGTTCAGTTGACTGAATTTCATGTTTAATGAATAAAGTAAATAATAATAATAATAATAATAATAATAATAATAATAATATGGAACCAAAATGCCAGATATCACGGTTGTTGAGGGCCGAAGCGTACAGTTTATTAATATCGCTGTACCAGGAGATACCAGATTTGAAGAAAAAGAACTGGAAAAAAAATCACGAAATATCGCGATCTGGCCATCAAAATTACATGGCTATGGATGAAACATGTAACGGTGATGCCCATTGTCATCGGGGCACTTGGTATCATGTCCAAGAATTTTACAAAACACATCAAGAAATTGCAGCTTCCTGCAATAACACCAGCGGAACTGCAAAAAACTGTGCTACTCGGAACATCATCTATTTTAAGAAGGTACTTGGTTCATACCTAGGACACTGGCAGCAACCCATATCAACCATTAGCACCAGTCAGTGGTATTTGTGACACATTTTTAAATGATCAGTTGACTGAATTTAATGAATAAAAGAGATAATCGGAAAGTGATATGAGTTGACTGTAAAAATTCTGCTCCGCTAGTCAACAGATTTCCTGTATCAACTACTATTATTGACATGTGTTAATCTTATATTACCTTAAAAGCGCTTAATAACAGGATGGGAATCTGATCCTTTCATCACTAGACATACTGGTTGGGACTGTGGGGAGGGAAGGGTCTACATCATACTTGCCTTAAAGAAGATGTGTCTTTTTCTGGGGTCATTTGATAATCACCCAGTGTCAAGACAATAAATGAAGGAAGCATGCCCACTTTAAAATACTGCCCATCCCTCAGTTCGATAACAATCCAGGATTGTTCTAAAGGATCAGAAAGCGGTGGGAGAAGATGAAATAACTAGCTAGCCAACCAGACAATTTCCTATTTCTTCAAAACTTAAGCAAACTGATTTATTTAAGGATTCATCATTGCTAAAGAATTGATTTATTACTACCAGAAAGGTTTCAAGGAAAATTTCTCAGAATCGGAATGCAAAACTGGAGAAAAATGCCTGGATTTGGATGAATGAGAGACCAGAGACTCAAGAGGATAATGAAAAAGCAGGGAAGGAAAGTACAGGAAATACACATACAAAAAAGGATGGAAAATGACGATGAGGCAGAAAATGGCATTTTCAGCTGAGATGGCTAACAGGCCCCTCATTCTGCTACAACGTGAGATGGGGAGCATTCAGAAGTGTGTGTTTTCTTCCCCTAGTGTATGTGTTGTCCATTTATTTGCTCGTGATACCCATTTTCCCCCTTAAAAAGATGTTTAAGGCTGTTGGTTAATATTAGAAAGTTGTTCAGAGGGGTTTGTGGAGACGAGATTTTTAAAAAGTCAAGGTGGTCACCATAATTATGCAATCAAAAGCTCTGCTCCTCTTTTATGCAATTACTCCAGCCAGTCCTTTGCTCATTTCCATCAGAATTTCAAGGCAGCAAAATATGCTTCATATTCTTTTCCAACAGTATTTCCAGAAAAATAATCCTCTGAAGTAGGATAGTGAAATGCCTAGTGGGTTTCTATGGTTTGAAATGAACTTCTAACCTTCAGTTTTGGATCATTATATCCCATGTAATAACCACATCACCCTGATCAGTTTTCTTTGGCAACTGGCTTGAAATGAGTGGAGGAATGCCATCCACAACATTCCCAATACTTAGGATAGGGTGACTGCCAAAACAATTCGTTCATTCCATATGCAAACATCCGTAAACAAAGTGTATATCTTTGTACAATGAATCATAGCATCCATGAAATCAAGAGAAATTTATAGAATGGAATAATAAAAAGGTCCAGATTGAATTTAATATTGTGATTTGCATGCCTCATCACTACATCCCCAATTGTGATAGTCAACAAAGAATTCTATATCCTAAAAGTATTCTGACCTGGTCAAATAGAAAAAAAAAAAAGAGAGAGAGAGAGAGAGAGAGAAAGAGAATATTTCTTATCTTCTTGTTAAAAAAAGAGAGAAAAAGAACAGGCCAATTGTAGAATGTATTGTGTCGTGTATTCATCATGCCTAGTATTAATATATGTTTAGGTACAGTAGTGGCCAAAATTGTAGAAACCTTTTTGGAAAAAGTGTATTGTTGAAGTTTGATGGCTAATAATACCACCATTTTTTGGAGTTTCAAGATAATCATATTCCACTGCTGGAATGGCCTGGGATTAGCCCAGACCTTAACCCAATCGAAAATCTATGGAGCCAACTAAAGAAACTTATTAGTCAGAAGCGACCCAACAATAAAACCCAGTTAATAGAAGCAATCATTTACTCTTGGTTTAACATTATAACAGCTGCAGAACTAAAAGACTTGGTTCACTCCATGTTATGGCCCGTCAGCGGCCTGTGCAGATTGTAGCTGATTCCGGCAATGAGGAGGCTGGTGTGGTGCTGCGCCAGCAGCCTGTGCAGCTGGTGTTCGAGTCGGACAATGAGGAGGCTGGAGAAGATGTGGTGCCAGAGGCAGGGATTCAGCCAGGGCCTTCAGAACCTCCAGAAGCTCCTTTAAGTGAAGGAAGCTTAAAGGAAGAGGACGAAGAGGAGGAGCCTCTTCTCAATGCACGGGCGCACAGAGCTGCCAAAAGGCAGGAGTGGCTCCTCAGGAGGAGGTCTCCTCGAGAGTAAGGCTTGGGGCTAATTGGCCACTCCCTTAGCCTATTTAAGGAGGAACGCCGCTTGCAGCAAACTGTAGGGAATAACTTTAGTTCAATCTCCTTCGAGTCTGGATTCTCTGCAAAATTGCTTCTGGGCTTTTTGCCAACTCTAGTAAGACTGTGATTACTTTATCCTAGAATTCTGGTAGGCTGTTAAGACAGTTTATTAACAGCCTTTGGTTGATAAAGACTGAGTTATTTGAGTAAAATAAGTTTTGTATAGAGTTTGTGTGTGCTGCGTTCTTTGGGGTCCATAGCTGGGGCAGAACACTCCATGGGAAGACGTTGTAAGGCCGTAATCCATGCTAAATATTAACTGCCATGGTGATAATTTTTGCATATCTCATTTTTTCTATGGTGATAATTTTTGCATCTTATTTTTTCTACATGTTTCACTTTTCTTCTTTATACTGTAACTGCTATTCTAATAGCAAATCCTTCATAAAAGTTAGTGCATTTCATTCTTGATTAAATTATCTTTCCATTGATATATAATTTTATGGTACTACTCAGTTGTGAAATGTAAAATTTGTTACTACCAGTTCTATGGGTGTGGCTTGGTGGTGGGGTAATGTGACCCCCCTCCCCCATGCCCAGCTGAGCCACGCAACCATCAGAGGTTGTTTTTTTTTTTACTTTTAAAAGCATTTTTTCTACAACCTCTTCAGCCGAAAAAATGCTTTTAAGAGTAAAAAAAAAAGCCTCTGATGGGTCAAAGACTTTTATAAGCATTTTTTCTATAAACTCTTCAGATGAAGAGGTTGTAAAAAAATGATTTTAAAAGCCTCTGATGATCAGGCAACTCAGCTGGGATCGTCAGAGGCTTTTAAAAGCATTTTAAAAATACAACCTCTTCAGCCAAAGAGGTTGTAGAAAAACTGCTTTTAAAAGTAAAAAAAAAGCCGCTGATGATTGCGTGGCTCAGCTGGGCATGGGGTGTGTGTGTGCAGGGATTTTTGCTACTGGTTCTTCGAACCACCCACTGCCATCGCCCTGGTATTACTCCAAAAAAAAAAGTGGTGTTATTTTAGAAAATTTTTAGAAAATACACTTTTCCCAAAAGATTTCCACAATTTTGGCCACTACTGTATGTATAACACACATCTCTCATTTTCATCATTCCTCCATTATTCCCATCTACCATGACATTGTCACGCTAGCTGGAAACTATGAGAATTGTAGCGCAATGAAGTTGGAGAGGGCCAGGTAGAGAAGACTAACCTTTGAAGGCATTCTAGTGAATGTACTACTTGTACATTTGTAAAGTACATATTATCCTTTGTTGAGCAATTTATTGAAATACATCCAATTGGCCAAGGCCATAGAAGAGAGTGTACACTGCTGCACGTGAATTTTGTGTGAGACCAGCACAAGTTGTCACTCTTATATAAACCCTATAAACTTAATATACTTCTTTCCAACATTACTGGGGCAATTGGTCACCATCTGTTGGAAATACAGGGAACTGATGTTTGTTCGGTATTTTGATGAACTTTCTTTTAAGGTTTTGAGTGACCTGACTTCATAATAGTGTCAATGGTAAGTACAGCAGGGATATAGTAAATGAACAGACACATTGTTTTTTGAAAGACCCTCAAAAATCCTTAACATAGTTGTAGGATACAAATATCAGAAATGAATTACAATAAAGGGTGTGTATTGACGCACATACTCACACAAAGGAACAGGAAGTTCAACTTACCTTGGCTTCCATAGCCTGTGTCAATACCCGAACCATCCCAGGATTCCATAGCACTATCCACACTAGGGATCGTGGTGGAATACACCTCGGAGAGCTTGCTAGTTTTCTGAGAATCAGTCAAATCATCCTCTAGGTCACTAACCTCAGTCATACTCCCAGATTTTTGAGGAAAAGTCTCTGGAATCCAAAGAAAGATGCACATGGAGGCACAAAATGTGAGTGATATTCCACAATTTGTTTGGTGTCTTTTATACTGCATGCTATTATGGCAACAAACTAATGTGCATGAGTTTCACAGGATGTGGGCCTAATGCTACATCTCACAGATGACACAGAATGTTTCAGTATTACAGTAAGGTCAAGAAGCTTTTCCTTTTTTCTTAACTTTTTTAGCCTCAACCTGTGTGCCATAATTGATAATAAATGCACAAACAGCACTTGAAGTGAAGTGTTAATACCACTTTATAATGCCTTGGTAAGGCCACACTTGGAATACTGCATCCAGTTTTGGTCGCCACGATGTAGAAAAGATGTGGAGACTCTGGAAAGAGTGCAGAGAAGAGCAACAAAGATGATTAGGGGACTGGAGGCTAAAACATATGAAGAACATATGAGGAATTAGGTATGTCTAGTTTGATGAAAAGAATGACTAGAGGTGACATGAAAGCAGTGTTCCAATATCTCAGAGGCTGCCACAAAGAAGAAGGAGTCAAGTATTCTCCAAAGCACCTGAGGGAAGAACAAGAAGCCATGGGTGGAAAGTAATCAAGAAGAGAAGCAATTTAGAACTAAGGAGAAATTTCCTGACAGTTAAAACAATTATTCGGTGGAACAACTTGCCTCCAGAAGTTGTAAATGCTCCAACACTGAAAGTTTTTAAGAAGAGATTGGTAACCATTTGTCTGAAGTGGTGTAGGGTTTCCTGCCTATGCAGAGGGTTGGACTAGAAGACCTCCAAGGTCCCTTCCAACTCTGTTATTCTAAATTCACTTTTCTAGAGTTAAAAGCAGCTGTCTGCTGCCAATATGAGTTTACTGTATATACTCGAATATAAGCTGAGTTTTTCAGCCCGTTTTTCAGCCTGAAAAACGGCCCCTCGGCTTATATTCGGGTCACGAAAAAAATGCCTTTTTCCCTGCAACCGTTTTGGCTCCCGGGGTTGCAGGGAGGCTTCCTAAAGCCAAAATGGGATGTGTGTGTGTGTGGGGGGGGTGCGGCGCCCCTCCCCCGCGCCCCTTTTTGGCTGTAGGGGTCAGGGAGGCTTGCGCTGGCAGCGCCTTCTGCTCCTCTTTTGCCTCTCAGCGGCTCCCAGCAACTGAGCAGAGAGGCAGCCGATGCCTAACGAGCAGAAGCCAAAGTGCCGCCGCGGCATGTTGCTGGGAGTTGCTGGGAGCCGCTGAGGGGCAAAAGAGGAGCAGAAGGCGCTGCCGGCGAGCAAGCGAGCAGCCAGCCATGCCAGGGGCGCTTTGGCCACCGGGCCCGCCTGCCGCGGCTGGAGCTCGCCAAGAGCAGAAGCAGCTGCTGCCAGGCAAGTGGGAGCCGAACGACCGCATGGTCATGTGTGGCCCATGGCAAGTGCCTGCAGCTGCCTGGTACTGGCCCTGAATACCAGCGCCGTCCCTCGCCCGCCTCAGCTCCCCGCTCTTTCCTTCCCCCCACAGGCGCCTCCTCCCTTTCCTTGCCCCGAATGGCTGGCAGGCGAGGCTGCTCCGGTCGCCATGAGGCTGCCCGAAGCGTTCCTTTCCGAGGGGCTTCTCAGCACCCGCGCCTCAAATTCAGTTCAGCCGGGGGAGGGAAGCGGGGAGTTGAGGCGGGGTGGGGGACCTGCGCCCCTCTCCCTCTCCCACATCGGAAAGGAACTTTCCGCTTCAGCTCCCCGCTTCCGAGAAGCCCCTCAGAAAGGAACGCTTCAGGCAGCCTCGCCCGCTGGCCGTTTGGGGCGAGGAAAGGGAGGAGGAAAAAAAGGGGCAAGAAAAAAGTTTCCCAAAGTTTCTTTTTCAGCGAACGCTTCCCCTAACCCTAACCCCGCCTGCTGCCTTCTCTTCTCTTGCTGGGAGTTGCTGGGAGTTGCTCCGAGCGCGGAGGGGAAGCGTTCGCTGAAAAAGAATGGGGTGAGAAAAAAGTTTCCCAAAGTTTTAACAGGCGAGAAAGCTGAGAAAGGGTGAGAGCCTCCGCTGGAAGAGCAAGGGAGATGCTAACTCCACGCTCGGAGCAACTCCCAGCAACTCTCAGCAACATCCAAAGTCATCCTTTTTTCTCGCCCCTTTTTTTCCTCCTCCCTTTCCTCGCCCCGAACGGCCGGTGGGCGAGGCTGCCCGAAGCATTCCTTTCCGAGGGGCTTCTCGGAAGCAGGGAGCTGAAGCGGAAAGTTCCTTTCCGATGTGGGAGAGGGGCGCAGGTCCCCCACCCCGCCTCAACTCCCCGCTTCCCTCCCCTGGCTGAACTGAATTTGAGGCACGGGTGCCAAGAAGCCCCTCGGAAAGAAACGCTTCGGGCAGCCTTGCGGTTACCAGAGCAGCCTCACCCGCCGGCCGTTCGGGGTGAGGAAAGGGAGGAGAAAAAAAAAGGGGTGAGAAAAGTTTCCCAAAGTTTCTTCTCCTCTTGCCCCCCGCCCTCTGGGCCTCCGGCTTTCCCCCCCACACTCAGCCTTCCCCCCCCTCCGCACGTTCATGCACACATACACACTCACCGACACACGCAGCCACACACCTGCACACAGACGGCTGGGCTAGCCAGTACTAAACAGAGTCAGATGTTCTCTGGAGCTCAGCAGATCTGCAAGGGAATCTGCTTTGGGATCTCCTCGGGCTGTTCCTGTCACTTTCTATAACTAAAACTTGGGGGGGTGGGGAAGTCCCTGCTGGGATGAAGGAAAGAAAAGAAGGAAGGAAAAAATGAAGGAAAGAATGAAGAAGGAAAGAAGGAAGGAAAGAAAAGAAGGAAGGAAGGAAGGAAGGAAAGAAAGAAAGAAGGAAAGAAGGAAGGAAAGAAAAGAAGGAAGGAAGGAAGGAAGGCAAGAAAGAAAGAAGGAAAGAAAAAAAGAAGGAAGAAAGAAGGCAAGAAGGAAGAAAGAAAGAAGGAAGGAAAGAAGAAAGAAAGATTTCTTTCGTTCTTCTTTCATTCTTTCACCTTCCTGCCTTCCTGCCTTTCTTCCCCTTCTTCCCTTCTTCCCAACAGGGACTCTCCCCCATTCCCCGAAGTTTTTAGTTGGTTTCAAAGAATTCAACAGCTGGAATGCAAGCGGAGGGGAGGGGAGAGAGAAAGAGAGAATGAGAGAGGCAGAGTGGGGGAGAGAGAGAGAAAGAGGTGGAGAGAGAAAGAGAATGAGAAAGAGTGGGAGTGACAAGATAGGGCAAAAATGTAAAATGTGAGGACAGTCGTAAGTTTGAGGACTGGTCACAAGTGTGAGGACCAGTCAAAAATTACTTTTTCAGCCCTCTGAGTAGT
>WNWU01000011.1:26068498-26093258 GCA_012654045.1 Ptyas mucosa | reverse complement strand
CTGAAAAAGGTGATTTCTGACAGGTCCTCGCACTTTTGACCGGTCTTTTTTTATTTTGAAATTTAACAGTAGCCACTGCATTTCCCACCCTCGGCTTATACTCGAGTCAATAAGTTTTCCCACTTTTGGGGGGTAAAATTGGGGGGGTCGGCTTATATTCGGGTCGGCTTATACTCGAGTATATACGGTAAGTACAGTTACTTAAAATTGAGTGAAATCAACTAGAAACTTATTTCTAGGCAAACGATTTTTGCATTTGATGATGGCATTTCTGAACATTTAAGCTAACATCATCTGGACAATTTGTTTTTAATCTTAGAATCTTTTCTAGGGAAAAAGACAAATATAAATTTGTTATGAGGATGGATGAAGTTGCTTATGGTAACTCTACTAAAATGGCATTGAAAATTCCAATTCGGGATACTTCTGAAGTTGCACGAGAACACCTGACTTTTAAGAGGTGCTGTCTGAGAGTTTTTAAGAGGTGTAAATGGAATTCTATAAACTTCAGCAAGACTTTGTGTTGTCCACTTCATGGCTGCAAATGGGATTCTGGAGGGCTGTCCACCAATGCTCAAGAGACATAGCATTTTAGATCTGCTGCCTACTAAGAGCAGATACAAAGTCCAGAAGCCACATGTTTAACAAATATTTTTCTTTTCTCCTTTTCTCTATTCCTTCCTTATCTATTCACTATTTTACTTTCTTTATTTCTTTTGTGAAATTTGTATTGTTGTCTTTAAAAAAATCTCATTTATAAAAACTATAAGAGGGAGGGAGGGAGAGGGGGGAGAGAGAGAGAGAGAGAGAGAACAAGCATGTCTCAGTTTGGTGTAATCGTTAAGGGAGACTGTGAGTTCTAATCTTAGGCACAAAGCTATCTGGGTGACCTTGGGCCAGTCAGTTTCTCTCAGCAATGGTGAACCACTTGCCAAGTACCGCAGCCAGAGGTGGGCTTTACATAAATTAACAACCCGTTCGCCCAGGATCGAATATGTGAACTTTCTGCGCATGAGCTTTTCTCTAGTGCACGGCTTGCACACATGTGCACAGTTTAAAAAACATGACTAAATAGGACAGCATAGCGCCAGCACAGGTCGGAGGGCGACCAACCATGGGCCACAACTACCAGTTTGCCTGAACCGGTCCGAACTGGCTGAATCCCACCCCTGGGATTCAGCATTATGAAGTCAGAAGAAAGAAACTCTCTACAGAGTCTGACATGCGATATTTGAGCATCAGATTTGACAGGGAAGGAGGCCTAATCCCGACTTTTTCTACAACTCAATTCTCAGCAACTTTTTTAATGCTGGATCAAAGTTTGAGTAAATTGGCTGAGATAGGCGGCTATAGAAATGGAATAAATAAATAAATTAAAGACAAGAAAACTTGTGTGAGAGGAAAACATTGCATTGCACTTTCTTTTAAAGGAAGTGTAAAGTTCAGAGAAAGTGTAAAGTGTGAAATTCAGAGAAAAAAACCCCTTTTCTCTGCATCCTTAAGAGACAGACATACAGGTAGTCCTCAAGGTATGACCACAATTGAGCCCACAATTTCTGTCGCTAAGTGAGACATTTGTTAAATGCATTTTCCCCCATTTTACGACCTCTCTTGCCATAGTTGTTAAGTGAATCACTGCACTTGTTAAATTAGTAACCTGGTTGTTAAGTGAACCTGAATTCCCCATTGACTTTTCCTGTCAGAAGGTCGCAAAAAGTGATCACATGACCCTGGGAGACTGCAATCGTCATAAATATGAGCCAGTTGCCAAGCATCTGAATTTTGATCACATGACCATGGAGAGGCTTTAATGGTTTTAAGTATGAAAAACGGTTATAAGTTACTTTTTTTCAGTGATGTTGTAACTTCGAATGGTCAGTAAACAAACTATTATAAGTCGAGGATTATCTGTAATTCAGAGTGATATTGATTTAAATTAATTAATTTAAAAAAATTAAAAACTTACTTTCGGTTTGCTTTTTGATCTTTAGCGTTACTGTCTCTCCAGCCATTTGGAGTAGATGAATGGCTTCGCTTAGGGGTTTCCCTTTAAGGCTGACATTATTAATAGCTAATATCCGATCTCCTACATGGATCGCTCCAGTTCTAAGGAAAAAATAAAGGAAACTTCGGCTGTGACGCATGGCAGCAATTTCATTTCAAAATCCATCCATCTACCATCTACCTCTGTTACAAGACAGAGAATACTATGGACATCCAAAGAAAAATATGAAAATAAAATCCATAATGATGTATAGATTTCCAGCCATTCATCATTCATCATTCCTGTGATTTATACTGGGAAGAGAAATTCTACTGTGTACGTATTCTTACAATTCACATTAATAAAATAATAACCAAGGAATAACCCAGCAATTTCATATCAGAAATGAAATTGGTCAAAATCTTAACCTGGAGATTATTAATATTATTTGCCATATCTTAAGAAAGAGCCTAGAAATGGATGAAATGTCAAGATCTCATAATGGTTCAGCCATTTTTAATTTTTAAAATGGCTTCAAACATAGTTTTAGGATGCTTGGGATGGGGTTAAAGGCTACTGTGACTGTAGAAGCTAACGAAGATTGCCTTGATGGAGATACACAAGATCCATTGTCTAGGCAATTGAAGATGGGGACGGAACAGGGACCTATTTGAAGTTTGCAAAATTCAGATCATATTCAGAAACGACTCAGGAAATCACCACCCTATTTCACTGGAGTATAAGGAGAGGAGGTACATCACAATCAGACTTGCAGGATTCTGTTATTATAGCTAAACTCAATAAAGTACAATTATGATTGTACGTGGATTTCGTTTTCTACTGGCGCTGACGATGACCTTGGAGAAGCCATCCAGAAACCATTAAGGCAACAACAGGTGCAGAAGTACTGTATGTCTAGGGCCCAAGAGAGTCAAAACAATACTCTAAAACCGGGCTCTCCAACCTTGGCAACTTTAAGACTTCAACTCCCAGAGTTCCTCAGCCAGGGAAAACTCGAACACTTTGTTGATAAGGACTATCATAATAGTTGTTTACAAGCCTGCCTCTGTTTTCCCTTCCCTTCCTTTAATACAGAGGTCTTCAACTTGGCAGCTTTACGGCTTGTGGACTTCAATTCCCAGAATTCTCCAGCCAGCTTTGCTGGCTGAGGAATTCTGAGAGTTGAAGTCCACAAATCTTAAAGTTGCCAAGGTTGGAGACCCCTTCTCTAAAAGACTCTGACTGGCTGCCTCTAATTCCCGTGATATTGAAGCAGAGGTCTTCAAACTTGGCAGCTTTAAGACTTGTGGACTTCAACTCCCAGAGTTCCTCAGCCAGCTAAGCTGGATGGAGAATTCTGGGAGTTGAAGTCCACAAGCTGCTAAGTTTAAAGGCCTCTGCTAACTTCAACTTTTGGGAGTTGAAGTTAAAGCTGCTAAGTTTGAAGACCTCTGTATTAAAGGAAGAGAAGAGAAAGCACAGGCAGGCTTGTAAACAACTGTTATGAGAGCCCTTATCAATAAAGTCTTCTAGTTTTCCTCTGGAATTGTTTTTTTAAAAAAATTTGGCAGTGTTTCTTGACCTAAGGGGTAGGGGTTGAAGACCACCCCTCTTAAAGTTGCTCAGGTTGAGAAACACTTGTCTATGGAATAGGTTGGACAGTGATTAACTGTTACAATATAGATTCCACCCACTTCTAGACAGCTTCTACTGGATAGCAGCAAGAGAAAAAAAATATATTCCCTTCCACTTGCTTTTAGATGTGCTTTCACTCAGAAATGGAAAAATAATGGTTTTTAGGTATATTGCATCAATTCCCCACCTCCACCCCAAGGATCTTCCTTCCTATATTTATGAAACACACAGGACTTTAAGTATATACGCTGACCTAAGACTGTAATAAAATTGCTTTATTGGCTTAAGTCTTTCCTCCTGCATTGTCTTTTATGGCTAATGATTTTTACTGAAAGCATATACAAACAAAAGAACACCATTTGGTTTTCTGCTACAGAAAACAAAACCTTTGTACCCTGACATGCAATTAATATTCCAAATCCTGACTGTGGACTGTGGACAAATTCGTATTATATTCCAGCAGTTAAAAGGTTTGGAATGAATTTTGCGGGGGAGAGGGGAGTTAGTACAATACAGTACTGTATATTAATTTCATAACTAACCAGTAGAGGTCACTGTGGCTCAATCGAAGAGCAAAACAGAGATATTCAATAGAGCAGTGTATATTCAAAAAGCTTTTATTTTATCCTTGCTGGGTGGTGGACTTGAAGTGAAAAGCTCAAGTAGTCACAAGACTTTGAAGGGAAATTAAAATTTGGATGCCTTCTGTACTACTTTCTTAGCTTCAAAGCCGAAGAAATCCAGGCTAAAGGATGACATAAACAGGAGGAGTGGGGGGCCGTGGGAATATTGCAACAACTATATTGTTAATGGGCCACCATAAGATGGCACTGTTGGCTCAGAAAGATAACAGAAGCAACTCAAGAATTAACTTAGTTTGGAATCATCAGGTCCTTAACAAAGTCAAAAAGACAAGGTAGAGATTCAGCCTTTACAAACCATGAACAATGGTCAGCATTTATTAGCTTGGTAGCATCCTAGGAGTCCGCCCTATCCCAGCTTCTACATGAGAATACATGTATGCTGAGGATATATTATAGAGGGAAAAAATGGTAGATCTGTGTCCAAGGGAGCAGTGTTTCCTTTAGTGCAGGGGTACCCAATCCCAAACCATGGCCTGGTACCGGTTTGCAGCCTGTTGGGAACTGGGTGGTTCAAGTCATGGGCAGGTGTGTGAGTGCATGAAGCTTCATTTGTGCAAGCGGCAGATGCACGCATGAAACTATCCCCTCTCTGCCCCCCCTTCCCCACTGGCACTGCTGCTGGTCCATGGAGCTGGAAAGGTTGGGGACTGCTGCTCTAGTGTATCTTGTCTGTCTGTCTGTCTGTCTATCTCTATTTGTCTGTCTGTTTGTTCATCTGCCTGTCTGTCTCTCTATCTCTCTATCTCAAGGGTGTCAAACTCAAGGTGCTTAGATCTGGCACGTACGGCTGCCCTGAAAACAGTGAAGGACTGGCCCACGGTGCCTCTGCTAGCGAAAACGGAGCTTGAGAGGGTTGCCCCCCAAGCTCCGTTTTCACTGGCAGAGGGTTGTAGGAGGCTGTTGCAGCAGCAAATGGAGCTCGGGAGCCTGTTTTCACTGGCAGAGTGCTTGGGCCACCACAGGTGCCCCCTGACACGAGTGATGTCATGCTGGCCATGCCCACCCTGGCCACGCCCCCGAGGCCAAACACAACCCTGATGCGGCCCTCAATGAAATTGAATTTGACACCCCTGCTCTATATCTATCTATCTACAATATCTATCTATCTATCTATCTATCTATCTATCTATCTATCTATCTATCATCTATCTATCTATCTAACTATCTATCTATCTATCTATCTATCTATCTATCTATCTACAATATATATCTACAATATCTATCTATCATCTATCTATCTATCTATCTAGCTATCTATCTATCCATGATCATATTTTTCAACTGCTCATCTTCCTCACAGAGGAAGGACTCTTGATGGCATCTTGATGATAAGCCACCTCTGGGCAGACCAGCTAGTAAAGCAGTTGGACCAAGAGCGTGTCCCATCCCACATTTGTTTTTTGCAACTCAGAACCCAATTAACCATGACTGCTGAAAACTAGGGTGAGGTTTCCTCTTCCTTGGAGGAAGGGAACATATTAACATTGTAATGTTATCCTTACAACAATCTTAACATTGTTCTGTAAACTCAGATCTGCAAAACTACCATCACCAACTACTACTACTCCCCCCAAAACACCCAATTTAAAAAGAAATCCGATTTCCCCATACTCTGAATCCCCCCACCCACCCCTTATGTTATTTTGCAAATCTAAAACATTGGTGTGACCTAGGTGGCCACACTAAAAAGTTATGTGGTCCCTAGGAGTTGAAAATGATTTTGATGGTACATGACGTAATCAATTAATTACGTGAGGGTGCATGGAAGCAATTTCTTAGGGTTTTGTTTTGTTTTTAGAACGGCAGTGCTGATGTTCCAACTCCCAAGCTATAAAGATAGACTCAAGTCTTAAGTTCCACTGAGTTCAATGTTGGGGAGCCCCCATATAAGACTATATTTGGGTCTAATCCTGAGCACCAGAACAAATAACAGGTAATCCAAGCCAATTTAGGAGGAATATCTTTGAATGTTAAAAAATAATAAGAACAACAGTATTTTCTTCTTTGGTAAAGTTTCTCATGTGGGTTTGAATATTAATCTGACTTTTAATTATTGTTATGGTATGTTTAGGATTACAAAGTATCTGTTAAATAAATCTTTGGACACTGGTTATTTTTCATCTCCTTTCTCTCTTTTTCCAATCTTGTCTTTCAATCTGCCAGGATACAAAGGGGTTTTTTTTTTAGGGAAAAGTAGCAAACAAGAAAGGTAAAGCAATGGAACTTTTCAAATAGGGTGTCATAAAGTGACTTCCCTGGTGCACATATCTACATAAAACTAACAAATGTCCATAACATTATCAACACAGTATGGATGCCTAGGCTATCCAAGAGGCTGAATGTTCAGAAAAATCTATCATACGATCTTGTTTTTCAGATCATTCAATGGAAAGTGAACAAGAGAGAACCAACCTAGAAATAAGGAGAAATTTCCTAACAGTCAGAACAATTAACAGCTTGTCTTCAGAAGTTGTGGGTGCTCCATCACTTTTAAGAAGAGATTGGACAACCATTTGTCTGGAATGGTATAGGGCCGTGATGGCGAACCTATGGCGTGGGTGCCACAGGTGGCACGTGGAGCCATATTGGTGGGCACGCGAGCTCAGCTCTGGCACACATGTGTGTGCCAGCCAGTTGATTTTCAGGCCTTCTGGGCCCACCAGAAGTCAGGAAACACACTGTTTCCGGCCTCCGGAGGGCCTCTGAGGAGGTGGAGAAGGCCATTTATGCCCTCTCCAGGCTCCTAGAAAGGCTCTGGAGCCTGGGGAGAACGAAAAATGGGCGTACCGGACCCACCAGGCCATCACGTGCCAAAAGCAGGGAGAGCATGGGGGGACACATTAAATTATGGATGTGGGCTCCCCCCACTTTTGGCACGTGATAGCAAAAAGGTTAGCCATCACTGGTATAGGTCTCCTGCTTCAGCAGAGGGGAGGTTAGACTAGAACAGGGGTCAGCAACCTACAGCTCTGGAGCCGCGTGTGGCTCTTTCACCCCTCTGCTGTGGCTCCCTGTCACTCAAAATATGCATCACAACCGCCAATGTGCGACACCTGCCACCACGCAATTTATTGAGCTTTTCAACCCTTGGTAGGCCAACCATAGATAAATCCAAGAAAAGAAAAGCTTCAGAAGAAAACAGAACATTTAATTCAACTACATATGCTAGTTTTGTGGCTGCCCAAGAAATAGTCAGACACGGGAAGGGTTTTGTGGCTTCTTTTCTTTGGGAAACGGTTCCAAATGGCTCTTTGAGTGTTTAAGGTTGGACTAGAAAGACCTCCAACATCCCTTCCAACTCTGTTATTCTGTTAATAACAGAGTTATTAACTGATAATAATAACAGAGTTATCAGCTTCTTTGGAAGCTGATGCCTGCAGCGACACTCTGGGCTTCTGACTCTACGGTTGCAAATTGCAACTCACCTTTCTGCCAGCCCTCGTTTTGTCAAGCCTGAAATGACAATGGGGTCAAAAGGTTCTTCTGTGCCTGAAATAGTGATTCCCAGGGGCCCACCATATCTCTTCAATTCCACTGTGTAGATGATAGCCCCCGTGGTTTCTTGCTCATCTGTTAAAAGAAACAAAGAAGCTGAATAATCACGAATGAAGGCAAATAAAGGCTGAATAATGATGACAGAAGTCATAGAAAGGCCAAGCTCAGAAGAAGTTCCAGTCAATCACAAAGAAACTTGCAGCCCTCTGAATCTTTTTTGAAAGGACCTGTTTGTATATAGGAAGCGTGTGAATATGCAAGCATATTAATTAACAATATTGATTCGCAACCTGTCAACCTCATTAGTCTTTGAAAGGATTTTTTTTTTGTCAACAGATTAATTCAGAGTTTTTGTACCAGAGTTATCCTCATCCTTCCTGATCTTCAATTTGACAAGTTCTTCACACTGTTTTAAAATCTGCACTGCGTCTTCCATTGAGCAATTGTCAAGTCGGATATTATCAATAGCTAACAGCTTGTCTCCAGGCTCCAAGGTGCCAGTCCTGCATACAAAGAGAAAACAAATCTTTTAGAAAACATTCTAAATAGTGTTAACATTTGTTCTTCTCAAGTGTTAACAGTGTTGATGATATGATGAAATAAGTGTTGGGCAAACAAAGTCATCCTTTTTTTTTTTTTGTAGCTGTCTTTCAATGAGGGGAAAAAATTGCTTTTTTAAAAAAAAGAGAATCTCAGAAGAATTTTCCTAGTCTCCTTGCACTGAATTTAACTACAAAGAGGCCAAGAGGTGTAGATGTAATTATACTGTCTTCCAAATAAAGGCAAATATACATGTCCCAAGAGAATGTTGCAAGATCCAATCTGGGTCGTTCATCGGGAGCAGAGGTTTTGTCTTCTGAGCTTTAGGACTCATGCTGGAGCCTGTTTCCAGGCAACTTCTCTCTAGCTAGTCCGAAAGTTTGGAAGACAAAACTCCGGTGACCGACTCAGATTGGATCCTGCTATATTGCACAAACATTTCTCCAAATTAACAGAGTTGGAAGGTACGTTGTAGGTCATCTAGTCCAACCCCCCCACCAAGCAGGAGACCTTACACCATTTCTGACAAATGGCAGTCCAATCTCTTCCTTGAAAGCTTCCAGTGATGAAGCTCCCACAATTTCTGAAGGCAACTTCTGTTCTATGGGTTGATTGTTCTCAATCAACCTCTTGAGAATTCTCATTTCTCTTGCCTCTTCATGCTTGAGATGAGGTTCCAAAGGAAGACATTAATGCAAGACTCTTTCTTTTAGGGTTCTTCAGATTGGGAAGGGCAGGCAACCAAAAGGCTTTAAACCCAGTCTTTCTCAATCCCAGCAACTTTAAGATGGCTAGACTTCAACTCCCAGAATTCCTCATCCAGCAATACTGAAACACTGCTTTAGAATGATGCAAAGGGAAAGTGAAACATCAACCCCATCACTTTGGAACATCATCAACAAGAAAGGAAACACAAACATCATGAAGAGGAATTTAAAAGAAATTCCCAGACACCTTGAGAAGAAGGTAGAAAAACAGATGCTTCTTTCTAAAGGGAAGAACATTTCCAAGGCAGATTTTGGTATAGTATTAGTCTGAACAAGTATGTGCCAGCTTTATGTGTATTAATTGGGTTCAATCGCATATTAGAATCCAGAATACCTATGAAAGATGGTTGAGGTCATAGAGAGGTATTGCAGATCTTATGAACAAATTCATTACTATTGTTTCTTAAGATTCAGAAATAAAAGAAAACAGGTAATTCACTCACCTATGTGCTACACTCCCCTTCTTGATATCAGAGATAATTAAAGGCTCACCAGACTTTCTGCTTGCTGTTTAGGAAGAGATACATGCAGACACTCAATCCAGGCATTTAGAGTCCATGATAATCTTCAGAATTATCTATTACCAGCCTTCCACAACCAGGCATTCCTGCAGAATTCCCAGTCATTATGGCCATTAGAGCACACCAGGTTGCAGAAGACTATATAATCCAAACATCATATAAAGTAGGAAGCAACATAATATATTTCCCTTTTTCAATTTCCCTTTATTAAAAACATCTAAGCCCAAGCTACTAATGTTTAATAAGATTCATAAAGCAAGGATATTTGTTGTGCTTTTGAGAACTGCAATCAAGGTTATATTTTAAGCATCTTTTCTTCCCATGAAAGAGAGAGTAAACTTTGGTTGCAGCATATTGATGTGGCAAATTATGGTTGAAGAAATGGATCTGAAAGATAACCAAGAAAAAATATGACGAAAGTCTTTTTTAAAGCGGCAAATATTCAGTCCCCTATATAGAGTATGCCTATGTAGAATTCACTTATGTTGTGACTGATGGAAAAAAATGAGGCAATAAATATTTTGAAGGAGACACACCATATCCATCAGAGGTTTATGAGTGAGGTTGGCACAATGCTTTGCTTTGTGGGAGCATCACAACAGTTGAAAGAGGAAATGTGTTAGAGCTAAAAAAGAAAGAAAGATCAGAATAACAGAATAACAGAGTTGAAAGGGACTTTGGAGTCCAACCCCCTCCTCAAGCAAGAAACCCTATACCATTTTAGGCAAATGATTGACCAATCTCTTCTTAAAAACCTCTAATGTTGGAGCACCCAAAACTTCTGAAGGCAAGTCGTTCCACGGATTAATTGTTCTAACAGTCAAGAAATTTCTCCTTAGTTCTAGGTTGGTTCTCTCCTTGGTTAGTTTCCATCCATTGCTTCTTGTCCTGCCTTCAGGTGCTTTAGAGAATAGCTTGACCTTCTGTTCTTTGTGGCAGCCCCTTAGATATTGGAACACTGCTATCATGTCTCCCCTAGTCCTTCTTTTCATTAAATTAGACATACCCAATTCCTGCAACCGTTCTTCATATGTTTTAGCCTCCAGTCCCCTCCAATCATCTTTATTGCTCTGCTCTGCATGCATTCAAGAGTCTCAATATCTTTTTTATATTGTGGTGACCAAAACTAGATGCAATATTCCAAGTGTGCTCTTACCAAGGCGTTATCAAGTGGTACTAACACTTCACATGATCTTGTTTCTAACCCTTTTAATGCAGTTGATTACTGATCATTCTGGATAAAGTCTATCTATATAACTGTTAAGAGTCAATATTGATTTGATGGCAAATAATCAATCAATCAGTCAATCAATCAATCAATCTGTTTAAAACATATCCCATATTCATCACATTGCATTTACTTTTTAAATACATAGCAATTTAGTTCCCTAACCTGGAATTAACATTATTAAATGGCAAAATTCTTAATTCCTACTCAGGGAGCTAAAAAGCAAGATGGGAACTAAAGCTAAACCTGTCTTTCACTAAAATATAAATTATAAAATAAAAATAAATTGGAGATTGTTAAAGTTTAGAGATATTATATGAAACAGTATATTCAAGATTTTAAACACTTAATTTCATGCATTTTAAAAAATTGGCCATTAATATAAAAGCATGACAAATCTGAATTCTGAATGAATATGCGTGAAACTGATGCTCGCCCGAAATAGTGCTTCATTTCTAACACAGTTAGAAATGAAATTTATAGCAGACCTTCCAATTCTTGAAATATAATTAGCTGCATTTCCTTTTAAGGACTCCATTTCTAAAACTATTTATAGGATATGCTATTCACAGCTACGGAATATTTGGCTATCCTCCTCCTATTTTTCCACAAGGAGTCCAACAAGGGGAGGAAAGCCAAGTTAAGAGAGGGTGCTTTTTAAAAAATATTTTTCATTACTTCCCAGAGATGTAAGTAAGAGTCCTAAGTGGGTGACTTAGATTTGGTTCAATAAAAAGATTCATGCTGTGGAAACAACATGATTCTCATTGTCAAAGCTCTTGCAACTTCTCTCCAGTACTGTCTGAAACACTTGGAGGTTGGACGGCTTAGTGCACAAAAAATATTACAATACACACACACAGCCAAACAACCTGGAAGATGTTTGGTGTACTCCAAGGGGTTTCCAAGTTGGGTAATCACAGTGGTGGGATTCAAGTAATTTAACAACCAGTTCTCTGCCCTAACGATTTCTTTACAACAACCAGTTTGCCAAACTGCTCAGAAAGTTAACAACCGGTTCTCCCGAAGTGGTGCGAACTGACTGAATCCCACCACTGGGTAACCACCCTGAAAAGCAAAGCAAACCTATGAAGATTGGCACAACCCTTAAAAAAAGTTGGTGATGTGGTTTGAGAATATATTGTTGAACCTTGGTAGCAAAGCAGAACAAACCATAGTAGACCTTAGCATGTTGAATTATAGATTCAAGATTGGAAGAAGATAGATGCAAGTGTTAGTTTCCAGACTAATGAAGGTCCTAAAGACTATGATGTAAACAACCAATTGCAAATGTTTATGAAGATGTCTCACTTTTCATCCAAGAAGCTTCTTCAGTTCTGAGAAAGTTCTTGGATGAGAAGTGAAATGCCTTCAAGCAAAAACGAAGAAAGTCCAGCTGCCTTTTGAAAAAGCATCTTTGGGACAATCAACTGCAAGCTTCCCCATTATCAGTAAAGAGACTTGCAACCTTGCCAAATCATAGGAAAACTATTAGAAAGAAAAAACAAAATTATTTGCACTAATATCTATGGGGTTATAATGGACCTAAATGGAACACAATTCAAGTGCTGAAATACTCGTAACTCCCTGCACTCTCCACAAATCTCGCTAAAGCGAGTTCTGCAAGAATGTTTGGAGGAAAATGAATCAACTCGGGTTTTAATCAGCTGTCAAAATTCTTGACAAATGCAGTCTAAGACTAGAGATTCAGTTTGACAGCAAACCAGTATGAATTGATGTACTTTGAGATTCAATTTTTTAAAAAGTCTAAGGTCTTGGGGTGGGGGGGGGGAGGATGGATTATTTTGGCAAGATGTAGCAAAATGATCATTGTTGTTTCTGATCACTGGGATTTCTGGTGAACCATGAGGATTGACTTAGCACATAATAGGGCAACAGTCTGGACCTCTCTCATTACTGTCATTGGAAGAACTCAATTATGCCAGAGCTGTGGTTAGCCAGCCAAAAAACTGTTGACAAGCTAGTCAGAAGCAGCAAGGGAACCAGGCTGATACAATGAGATGCAATGCCAGAGATAACTGACCTTCAGTGAAACATGCGGATACAGAGAAAATTGCATTTATTGCCTTGTTGCTACCTCACCCCAATTTAGGGCATTCAGTAGTGCCTGAATACTTTAGCCTGGCACCCATTCTCTCACTGTGGAGAGCCAGCATGGTGTAGCAGTCAAGCTTTTGCCAATTAATCCTTGGAAGATTCAGGTTTATATTCACTCTCAGCTAATTCGCTGGATGACTCTGGGTCAGTCACTCCCTTTCTCAGCCCAGCCAACTTTACAGGCTTACTGTGGGGAAAAGTTGGAAGAGGGAATGCTTTGACCATACTTTAAGAATTGACTTGAACTTCTAATTCTGTTGGCTGGACCCAGCCCAAAGTGTACCATTCCCTTAGTATAGGAGTTCATGGTTGGCCACTCATCAAGAAGATGAAAGTGAAAAAGAAAAGAACCTACAGGTGGGCTGTTAAGGGTTCGCCCAGGTTCAGGAGAAGTCCCTACTTCAGTTTATAAATCTGATTCCCTGATCTTTGGCTAGGTTTGCTACTAGTGTTGAGAGACTAAAATACCCAGAAATATCCAGGTAGGGAAAGACTGAAATAAGTATAAAATCAAAACTTTATTACAGCCTTTGGACCAGAAAGTACAACAACAAAATACACAGACTTGCAAATATTAACAAAACATTTAAGAATCTAATAAAATTACAAAAATATATATTATTATTGTGACTGTAGTTTTTTTTTTTAAAAGCAGTGGTAATCTCCAAAATTGGTGCTAAACTTTAACTTTAGTAGGATGGATACAACAACAAAAAAATAAATAAATCAGGCAATCTGGAAAGTTATATCAGAGTCCTGGGCAGAGAGGAACAATGACAGATAGCTATTGTGCTCTCTACCAGAAGGGTAGTTCTTTAAAATGGGATAAATACATATTTTCCTAGATTCTTTATAGAGAGAGCAACAAAGGAGCAGATCGCTTAGGGATTTCGCAGAGCCATTTCCCCATGGCATAAGCACTGCTAAAAAGGGATATTTTTTTATACCACCTCCGCAGAATTGCAGAGGATGGTACATCCAACTTGGCCAAGGTGAAAGCTTCAAAAAAAATTCAGAATCAAAACTGAAGAGAGATTAGATGATAAGAGATAACATGACCATTTGAGGAGAATCCATAAGTGTAGGATATTAGGCTTAAAGTCGTTTGAAAATCAAAATCCTGGAGGTGTAGTATAAGATGACTCCAGGCATTTTCAAGTCCCAATAGATTTGAATGTCCTAAGGACTGGAGTTTTGCCATTAGCCTTTGTTACCCAGGTTGATTTAAAACATTCTCCCGAAACCAGGAGAGACAGATCCCACAGGAGAAAAATCAATTTCAACCAGAAATGAAGGTGATAAAACCAGGCTCTGGTACTCACAGAAACCAAACCTGTCTCTAACCATAAAACAACATTCTTGATGCCAGTTGGAGCTGTGTGCTCTTATAAACTTAGATTAGGTAGTTTCCAGGATATTAAACTTTGTAAAAATGCAAATTGGAACACTATAAAGAAGTCAAGAGATTACTCTAGCAAGGAAAAGCTTGCAAGCTACAGGAATAAAAATGTGCCCACTTTGAACGGAAGAATCTTAAGACAGCTGTGGAGCTACATTGGGCCATACTTGCCCGATAAGAAAAAATGTGTGCTCTAAGGTAAGAAAACCTGGAACTGCACCCCAGGATATTTATAAGTATTTACCTGCTCTGTTGAAGTCCCATTAATTTGCCATTTATGTAACCTGCTGTTGGGTCATGCAAACACCAGCACCTTGGCTTTTTTCATCTAATTTACTGCTAGTTGTCCTTTTAGATAAAAGGAAGCCAATGCTTTCAATGCCCTTCTCATTCCCACCTGGGAGACCAACAAAATTACATTGTGTGTATTGTACTACTACATTACAGTACTACGTTTATTACTTCATATAGCCAAGGTGGAATTTTTCTGCTAATATTGGATAGCGATGCTTAGAAGATAAGAGAGCCTAAATTATGGAACTGAGGTACAAATTAAAAAGTAAGGGGACTAGAATACCCCCTTCTCAGTAATTCTAAATATCTCACCATTTTGTCTAAATCTGTGGTATCTGGATGTATCATTGCTTCCATTGTAGACAACCAAATTGGGACCTTCGTATAGTGATTCTTTTTAATCTTTTCCCAAACTTTCAGTAGGGCATCTCTGAACATGTGTCTTTGAAAGTAGGCATGTGATTTATTTTTCCCATCCCAAAGAAAGCCATGCCAACCAAGCTGGAGGTCATGGCCTTCCATCGTTAGTATTCGTTTATTTTTAAGTTGTATCCAATCTTTAAGCCATGTTAGAGATGCCGCTTGGTAATAAAGTTCCCAAGTTCCAATTGGAACTAAATAAAATATTATTAGGACCAGGGACAAAAATGATTACAAATATATACAATTACCTATTAAGATATAAATTGGAAGAAGAAACAGTCAAAGAAACAATGATAAGTTGGGCTAGGAATTTTGGACACACTATAAAATTGGAAAAATGGGAAAAATTGTGAGAAAAAAATTATAAATTGACTATGGCAGTAACATAGAAAGAAAACAGCTATAAAATGTTTTATAGATGGCATTTAGCACCAGCGAGATTGGCAAAAATGTACTCCAACCTATCACCTAAAGATGTGGCCATAAATTAGGAACATACTACCACATGTGGTGGATGTGCCTCAGTGTTAAAATTTTTTGGTATAAAACTTTTTTGGTATAAAACCAGAAGGTGGTTAGAAGAGATTACACTCCAAAAGATTGATTTCAAACCAGAGTTGTTTCTTCCACAAATGATTGATAAGAAAATGGAGAAAAGTTTCTACTACATAATATTGCATATATTAATGGTGGCCAGAATTGCTCTGGTGCAAATGTGGAAACAGATCAATACACCACCTGAAGAAATAGTAATTAAAAAGATCCTCAAATGTGCTGAAATGGATAAAATGACAATGGAGATTAAAGAAAGAGATAATTCGGACAACTATAAAGTGTGGAATAGATTCTATACGTTGTTAGAAAATAGAAATCAAAACAAGAAATAAGAATGTAAATTGAAATTTGATTAATTGGAATCTAAGAGTATTGAATACTGGTAAGGATAAAATATTGACTATGTTAATAAATAGGATGTAAGTATATATAACAATTTAGTTTATAAGAATGCTCAATACGGTTACATAAGAATAAGAGAATGATTAGGAAGATTGAATTCAAAAGTAAAGATAATTGTTGATGCAGAAAGTTGTAAAATATTCTATAATTTGTTATTTATGTTTTGCATTTTACCGTTTGGTGTATGTGTATGTTCTTTTTTTCTTTTTCTTTTTTCATTTTTTTGGTCTTTTTCTATTATTTTTTGGTTTAAAAATGTAAAATATTCAATAAAAATTATTTTAAAAAAAGAAAAAAAAGAATACCCGCTTCTCTTAGCTCTCTTTTGATGGAAACAGATCCCAAAAGGTTCCTTCCAAAGGGAACATCTAACTCACAATGAAATGTTAGAAAGCAGAATTTGTAAACGAAAGAGCCATCTTTTATCCACTGAGGTTTCCTAAAGTTTTGCCATAGCATCTCCCATGGGATAAATATATTTTGGCAAGCATCAATTCCCCTTTCTTATTGTTTCATAAAAAATGAATCGCATATGGAGAAGAAAAGGTGGGTCTGCTCAGAACTGTCACTGACATTTAATGTAATATAGCCTAAGACAGTGATGGTTAACCTTTTTGCCATTGTGTGCCAAAAGCAGGGGGAGTGTGGGGGGGGTCACATGTGCATGTGCCCACACCCATAATTCAATGCACCCCACCTCCCCACACATGCATGCGTGACCCCCCATTCTTCCCCCACTTTTGGCACACAATGCCACAGTGGGCCGGGTAGGCCCATTTTTCACCCTCTCCAGGCTCCAGAGGCTTTCTTGGAGCCTGGGGAGGGTGAAAACAGCTCCCCCCCCCCGAGGCCCTCCGGAGGCTAAAAACAGCCTGTTTTCTGACTTCCAGTGGGCCTAGAAGGTCCGAAAATCAGCTGGCCAGTATGCGCATGTGCACTGGAGCTGAGCTAGGGCAATGCTCGCGTGCCCACTGATATGGCTCCACGTGCCACCTGTGGCATGCGTGCCATAGGTTCGCCATCACGGCTCTAAGAGATGGAAAATTAGTTTTCATTTACTCCTGTCTGGGTGCTGCCACAGGCGGACAATTCAGAAATGACCATGTTGAAATCCTCAAAAAAGAGAGAGGGGGGGAGAGAGGGAGAGATGTGGAAACAAGAACTCATGAAAAATCTGATATACCTAATCCACATAATGATTATCATTATTGTAAATGATTATATTTATCAAAAGTGTCTTGATGTACTTTCAGCATTTTTTTTAGAAAATGAATTGCTGCACAAAGAAGATGGAAACAGCAGATCATCCCAATTGCTTTTCTTCATAAAAGATCGCTATTCATGCTCGCTTTAAAGAATGGCTCTTCAATTAACATAGCTATAAATCAAAAGTCCAGACTGTGCTGATTCTTATTCTGTTACAATACAGGTGATTGCCAGATAGCCTACAATCTCCTGTGAGCAAACAGTGCATGTGTGTGTACACACACACACACACACACACACACACACACACCACTATCATGGTAAATGAAGAATCTGGATCATCTACAGATACAATGTGAATTACCGTTTTCAAATAGGCTTACTGATATTTAATTTAGATCTAAAGTATAGGTCTAGAATGCTACTGTGCATTGTGATAATTAAAGAGTTTTCAGATCAGGCTTCAACAAAACTGGTAATAATTTAATTTACTTGAAAATGATCACATATAATTAGGAAGGTTTACAAAAACAAGCTTATCATTTAAAACATAGAAGACATTTTGCAAGGAAAGGTTGGGGGAAAAAATAAATCTGGTATGGTACTGATAATTTTGCAACACTCCTCCCAAGATGCAGAAACAAAACAGCACATTCTCCTAAATTGGAGGGGGAAAAGGTTTGCTCAGCAGTCAATTAGCTTTCAATTAACCCTAATAGATCTGATTAGCCAAATTAAATTCTCATTGGCAAGCTGTTGGCTTTGCTGTTCACTCAGGTTTACTTCCTTATGTCTTGGATTGGCTTTGAAGGCATCAAGACATTTTATAGAAAGGCTGATATCGGACACTTTGTGCTTGAGATGTATGGTAGTTCTTCATTTTATCCAATCTTTTTCAATTTCAATGGATAGCAGTAACCCAAAAAGGTGATAGCCATATTTCCAATAAACTAAGTATTAAAGCAAAGTGAGCTAACCTTTTTCTCTAAGGGCCATAAAGCTGAATCTCTCAATTTTTATCAGAGGAAGAATAAGATGGAAATATTGTAGCCTTAGTATTAGTTATTTCTCAATCCACTGAAGTCAGGGACCATGTTAGTTACATACACTTAACAGAATAACAGTATTGGAAGGGACCTTGGAGGTCTTATAGCCCAACCCCCTGCTCAAGCAGGAGACTCTATACCATTCTGGAGAAATGGCTATCCAATTTCTTCTTAAAAGTCTCCAGTGATGGAGTATCCATAACTTCTGGAGGTGAGCCATTCCACTAATTAATTGTTCTCACTGTCTGGAAATTTCTTCTTATTTCTAAGCTGGTTCTCTCCTTGATTAGTTTTTATCCATTACTTTGTGACTTGCCTTCAGTCCCTTTGAGAATAGGTTAATCCCTCTTTTTAATGGTAGCCCCTCAAATATTGCTATCACGTCCTCCCTAGTCCTTCTTTGTATTAGATTAGACATACCCAATTCCTGTAGCAGTCTTCATATGTTTTATCCCCCAGCCCCCTAATCATCTTTATTACTCTTTTCTGCACTCTTTCTAGAGTCTCAACATCTTGTTTATAGTGTGGTAACCAAAACTGGATGCAATATTCCAGGTGTGAGCTTACTGAAATAATAATTCATAGGATTTAAATAAATAGAGTGCAAAATAGTAATATAACTATATTAAACATACAACCGACAAAATAAAATAAAAAACAAATATACTAATACATTTAGAAAGCAGAACCGTAACTTGAGGAACATACACATAACAGCAGCTAACGAAATAGCTACAAGTTCTCCTTCTTGGTTTTCGCCTTCTCTTAGACCAGGCCAAGTCCAAAAATGCTAGGAAATTTCTAGAATCCTGGCATTCTGACAAATCAGCCATCAATAGACACATAGACATTAACAACATCTATAGACTACGCAAAAGAGACAATCAACCAGCCCAAAAGAGAACAAAAAGACTCCAGAACCTCTCCACCAGTAATCAGCACCCAGATGAGCAAAGATTAACTCCAAGGTTAACTTTAGACTTTAGAACATCCCAATCAAGAAACTACCAAAGAGCCATCAGTAAACAGCCCAACCAAAGAATCTCTAAAACCACCCCACTCCCACAAACAGGCAAGTCACCAGAATATAAGCTGACAGTAAACAGCACTCCTTACTAACACTGATGATGTTACCTATTTAGGGTAATGAAACGTCTGCAAGAAAACAAGCAAGCTCAGAGAGCACCAAGGATCCTTTATGTCAATCCTGAGGTACAAATATTCTCCTTTACTGGTTTCTTCTTCTCTGTATGATATACTATATTTGCAAGATATACTTAGAATTTGTTGCTCACAGCAAGCAGGAAGCACAGAGAAATCTTGTGCCAAACAACAGCTGTCTTGTTTTGCCTACCAAAGGGAATCAAACACCACCCACATTTTTTAGGACATAAACTTGTATTCCAAGTACCAGCTTAAATTTAAGATGTCTTATTTTGTAGCTTGGATTTAATTACTTTGGAGAAACTAGAGAAAAATCAACAGCTTTCATTTATATTTTCTTCCATTTAGTAAACAAAACAAACAAACAAACAAAAAAAACCCCAATACTGCTAAGGAATAGAAATGTTGGACTCAGAAATCCTTCAAAATGTTAACACCTCATTCCTTGTTTGACTTTATGTAGATTAAGGATGGATTATATGGTAATGGAAAGATTAAATGAGTTTGTAAATAATCTTGTTATAGAGGGCATAGATTTATATGTTAAGAAAAAAAATTAAATCTATTTTTCAAAAAGATTTTTAAAATGTTTCTCGACATAAACAGAATTCTATATGTAAAAAGCATAAGGCTTAGGCAGTTGTTGATTTTAAAAAAAAGTCTGATGTCACATGTCTAGAAATTAATATATTCTTGAAGAGAAAAAAATCGGAGAATACACCAAACTGGCTTTTGAATATATATTACAAATATATTATATATATTTCTATTTAAAATTTCCTTAAATCCTATCATTCCTTCTTATCTAGACAAAATGAGTAAAAAGAGTCTCAGTGACCAATAAAGTTGCCCTTCTACCAGTCATTTCTTTTTTATTATTGCCTAGAAAGGCTTCCCCTTTTCAGACATTATACTAACTAAGGTCATAAGGTTCTCAATGTCACAATTCAACTTACTAGACACCCGGGATCAACCATAATAATTAACCTCACAAGGGTTCAAGAGACTCCTATCCGAAGAAAGATTTCACTACTCAAATGGTATGTGGGAGTGACCTTAGAGCTACAGTCAGGGTAATGGTCAGATATGAGGAAACTTAGCTTGCTGAATGAATGGCAATGGGGGAGAAATGTACTGGCAAGATTCACACAATAAAGTAGAATGAGTTCATATGGGTGTTCTTTCTCTCTGGACTACCTTGTAAGGCTGACATCAATCTTGTAAGTCTCCCCCATCACCTTTACAGCCCAAGGGTCTCTTCTGAGACATTTGCCAATGCCCACATTCCTTCTGCAAGTTAAGCTACCTGTAATCTGACTGCTCCGATGGTGGGTTTCTACTGGTTCACCCCAGTTTGGGTGAACCGGTAGCAGCAGTGGTGGGAGGCTCCACCCACCCACCCGGACCTTATCATGGATGCTCTGCGCATGCGCAGAAGTGCAGAAGTGCAGAAGTGCAGAAGCGCCACACGCAAGCAAAGCAAGCATGCACACGTGCACGCTCACAGTTCCGAAATGGTAACAAAGGTAAGTGAAACCCACTACTGGACTGCTCCCTTGGTTGCAGCTCTTTCCTCTGCCTCCCAAACTCATTCCCATACCCCATTACAGCTACCGAAATCACCTCTAGCCCCAAACAAGAGGCAAGATGGCTGATGCTCTTATTTAATATCCTGCCTCAAAGAGAGGCTTTCATAGTCTGCAGGAAGACAGACAGCTTCTGATTCATGACATGATCGATTATATTTCTCTACACGCATGCCCAGTTTTTATTAAAATGTATAATGACTTAGATGGAGGAGATTTCCCCCTGAAGAGGTTTGAGCGTATAATTCACATGCATCATTGACAAAGCCAGTCATAAAACATCTTCCACTACTGATTGAAATATGAAGCATTGGGGAAATGTGTGCGCTGAAACCAAGTTTAACACAACTATGATCACATTTCAAAAAAGAAAAATAATCAGACTGGAAAGGACAATTTTAAATCCTCCTCCCCTCCAAAATTGAAGAGCTGAGGAAAAATATGCAAAGGAAAAAAATACATTTAAGGTTCAAATTACAAAAGAACAGCAGTCTGCATATAAATCAATTACTGCTCGAGAATGTCTGTTTACTCAAGAGTAAACGTTGTAAATGAAAATATGTTTAGATGCTACTAAGGCTTTTAAATCAAACTGCATCCATTTATTCTCCAATTTTTTTTAATATCCTCAACTATAACAGCAAATGAACAAATACATGCACTCACTTTTGAGTGGTTAAAATTCTAAAGGCAACCAGTTTCATTTGAAAACCTCCCAAGACCTCTGAGAAGGATCAGAGATTTTTGATTAATAGTCCAGTTTAGTGAGAGAAAATCCATTTTGTGTTGCTATTGTTCAACTCTTGGGGTTAGGAATTCATGCCCATCATCCAGGAAAGCTGAAATTTCCTGCCCCTGAAATATACTATGTCCTATGGAAATCTGACATTATTACACGAAAGCTTTGTCACATTAAAAGCAAATATTTGAATTCCCTTGACCCAGTGATAAATTCAGATACTTTTATACACATTATATTACAAGGGTGAAAGGCCCTGATGACTATTGGAGAAAATTATAACTTTCAATTATACCTCTCCCAAGCAGACCTTGAACAAGCTACTGCAACAAAGCTCTCATTAAAGTGTTTTAATCTATTCATAGCTTTTTAACCTTCAATCAGCTTCTTTGATTCTCAGTTAAACATATGTATTATTGGGGTAAAGGTTCTTTAGTAATAATTGAGTCTATGTTTTCAAATGCTGTACATCATTTTGTAGTGCCGTTATATATTTTAACAGAAGTTGTCATCCGTCAGATTCCAGTCCTAGTATAATCCAAGTACCATTATTCATTAAGAAGAGGGAAGCTTTAGTGATACTTGGGGAACATTAGTGTTTGCAGAAATACCAATAAGAGTGTACATGAAAATTCTCATATGCATGGAAATAGCCTACAGGTACTTGCAGTTAGAATACTGATGGGAGAAGAACAGAATATTCTTTCGAATAGCAGAGCTGACCAATTGATGATCTGAACAGGAACATCACTCTAAAGCATAACATTTGTTTTATAATCCATTCAATTACATGTCCCTCAGAATGTGTGAATTAGTAAATAAGAAGTGACAACTCTGCTACTCAGAGAGGAGTTTCTACTTGGGTTCAGAGCTGTATTTTAGCAGAAACTGCTTTCCATCCTACCAACGCTGCGAGGCTGGGAATATAATATAATGCAATGGTGTTTCACTAATTTTAGGGAGCACCTAGTACTTCCTAAAATTTGTCCAAAATAGGGAATAAGGGCAGAATTTCAAATCAATTTCAGAAAATAGTATGCATTGGTTCAAAACAATGCAGTTGATATGGTGTCATGATTAGAGTGTTATTAGTGATTTAAGTGTTGAACTAGGACCAAGATATCTAGATTCAAGTTTTGCCTCTACTTGGGAACACCACTGGGTGACTTTGGGCCAGTTACACTTCCTCAGTTGAACCTATTCTACAAGATTGTTATGCGGAACATTGGAAGAAGTGCAACACACGAACCCTTGGGACTACTAGAAAAAGGCAAAATATAAATCTAACCTTTAAAAAAGTTAAAAAATCTAACTTTTAAAAAAGTCAATTTGGAAATGAGCACCACTGAAATTGATCTGAAACTCTTAGGAGTTCTTGTGAACACGATTTAGAAAATCTTGGCAGGAGAGATTTAACAGCACCACCCAACATTGTAAAGCCAATATACAGCTCGTCTTCATTACTGCTATATCATATTAATGTTTGGATGATATTAGAAGACATTATCAATCACTAGGAGGGAACTGACTCTAATTTGGTAAGCAAATGTGCCTTGAAAAAAAATCAGTGCAGAACGTTATCTCCAGAACATTCTCTTGTAGAAAAGAAAATGGCAAATGCAGCTTGTAATTTAGAAATACTTACAACTGATAGTAATCCCAAGTTCCACACCCCTTTTCTTAGGTAGTTTCACATGGAAGGTACCACTGCTTGGAATGACAGATTCTGTGGAACAAGGAGACCAATTAAAAGGGCAAAATCAAACCAAAGGGTCATGGGGTTGGTTGCTTTGTCTACCTGTACTAAAATTCCATGTACCATCTACCTGTACTAAAATTTCCAATATGTGAAGATAAGTACAAAGTTTAGTGCATAGTACGAAGTGTAGCACAAAGTTTACTTTGGCATTGGAAAAAGTATTTGATGAAATACTTTTACCTTAAACTGTCTACCGTGGACCCTTCACATTTCTTAAGAGGTCCCAAAGGGAGTGTGCATAAGCGCACCAGTGTGCCTACCGTCCCTGTCCTACTGTCCCCATTTATATGTACTCATTTTATGTGTTTATGGCTATGTTTTGCTTATTTATATCCTTTTATTTGTGCCAATTTTTTTTCATATGTCCATGTCTATATTGTTATTTGTTTCCTTGTACTTGTTGACAAATAAATAATAAATAAAATAAAAATAAATAAAGACCGCTGACATGAGTCACTTCTCAGTTTTCAGTGGCTTTCCTATATGCACACCTTCCTATTCATACTAGCATTTGCTGTCATTGGAATCAAAACCTGCAAGACAATTGGGCCAGATCATGTTGGATTCCAGAACATTGATAGATAAAATACTTTTGGGGCAGAATTAATGGGAAGATCATAATGAATGAAGCTTCCTTACATTTTCTGTAATATTTTCTGATATCTCAAAAGAAGTTGTGTCTTAATAAATATTTCCTTACTGTATTTAGTCCAGTACAGTCAAGTGATCAATAATATAATACAGATGACATTTATAGGTAGTCCTCAATTTATGACAATTGAGCCCAACATTTCTATTGCTAAGCAACACAGTTGTTAAATGAATTTGCCCCATTTTATGACTCTTCTTGCCACAGCTGTTAAAGTTAGTAACATGGCTGTTAAGGGAATCCCCATTGACTTTGCTTGTCAGAAGGTTGCAAAAGATGATCACATGACCCCGGGACATGGCAACCATCATAAGTACATGCCAGTTGCTAAGCATCTTAATTCTGACCCTGTGACCACAGGGACGCTGCAACGATTGTACGTGTGAAAAATGGTCATCAGTCACTTTGTTCAGTGCTATTGTAACTTCAAATGGCTATTAAACAAATTGTAAGACAAGGACTACCTGTACATTGAAAATTATATGTGACATCTTTTTGCACGTAGTTTTACTTCTGTTTGAATTGTAAGTGTAATAAAGACTTTTATTAGATTAATGTTTATATATATATATATATATATATATATATATATATATATATATATAT
>WNWU01000011.1:26028777-26068488 GCA_012654045.1 Ptyas mucosa | reverse complement strand
ATATATATATATATATATATATATATATATATATATATATATATATACACACATGCAGAAAGGTGGGTCCTAAACTGTCTAAATATATTCAGTATTTTTGTAGATCAGCATCTAAGAGACAAATGCTCTAATTTACATCATTTCTGAAAGAAAAAATGGTCTGCAAGTGATAACTTCTTCCCTTTCTTGGCCTCACCAATTTGAATTTTTTTTTAGGGCTTTGCAGCTCAGATTCTATGACTTTATACTATAATTATAATTTTATTCTATAAAATCCTAGTTGTTTTAACAAGACCAAATTAAGTAAGAAGTTATTAGTTTCCTCCTGAGATTTAGCCATTTTTAGTTTTACAACCATAGACACATCAGTGCTTTGACAATTATCTAGTGACACGAGCAGCCTGAAAGGGAACAGCAGCTGAGAACATGGAGAATGGAGGAACTGCGCCAGATGTGTTCCCATTTACTCAAAAGAGAACTGGAACTTTATAGGTGTCTCAGTAACACCGGATGTCTCCTATGCCTAAACACAATCACATTAATTGACTCTGAATAACACTTTTCCGCCTTTGTTAGTTACAACATAGTGCAATTGTGCTAATTAAAATCAGGAAGATCCAGATACAGTTGCAGGCTCTCAAGAAACCTCGAGATGTCATCATCTCTTATCTTCATCCAGAAATTTGTAGTAGTGTGTGAAAGGAGTATTTCATATGCATAGGCATAATAAATATTGCCAGTGATAGATGAAAGTACAGATATAGGTAAAGGTAAAGGTTCCCCTTGCACATATGTGCTAGTCGTTCCCGACTCTAGGGGGCGTTTCAAAGCCGAAGAGCCAGCACTGTCCGAAGATGTCTCTGTGGTCATGTGGCCGGCATGACTAAATGCCAAAGGCGCATGGAACGCTGTTCCCTTCCCACCAAAGGTGGTCCCTATTTTTCTACTTGCATTTTTTACGTGCTTTCGAACTGCTAGGATTGGTAGAAGTTGGGACAAGTAACGGGAGCTCACCCCATCACGTGGCACTAGGGATTCGAACCACTGAACTGCCAACCTTTCGATCGACAAGCTCAGCGTCTTAGCCACTGAGCCACCGCATCCCTCAATTTAAATATAGTCAAATAGTCAAACTCAGATATAGTCCTCCATTTAAAAACATTCATTTAATGACTGTGAAAAGTTTCAACAGCATTGAAAAAAGAGACAAGCAATCCTCATATTGCAGCAATCCCCATGGTCACATGATCATAATTCAAACCTTGGCAACTGGCATGTATTTTATGACAGTTGCAGCATCCTGGGGTCATGTGATCACCATTGGTGACCTTCCCAGCTGGTAAAGTAAAGTCAATGGGGAAGCTGGATCTTCTCAACAACTGTGCGATTCACTTAACTAGTTATTTGCTTAACAATTGCAGCAAAACAGATTGTAAAATTGGTCATGACTCGTTTAATTACTCCGTTCTTCAGCAATGGAAATTCTTGTCCTAATTGTGGTCATAAGTCAAGGACTACCTGTATACTTTATCTCAATTCCTATGCCCGGTGAACCAATCTGAATCAGAAATTTGGAAAAAGTTACTTATTTCTCTTAAAAACGAGTGAGCTTTTTTAGACAGAATCAAACTATTCACAAACAACTTACTTTTAATCAACATAAATTTTAGCAGTCTGAGGTACTTTCCAACCAAACTATCTACCATCTGAAGAATTCTGGCATTTTATCTGCTCAAAACTTTGCTTTGCCATTATTTGATTGCCTTTCCCTTAAGCAGACCTACTTAACTTCTCTTAATGTACTTTTACGTAACTGTTAATACATATTTGGAATTTTATATATGGCATACATTGGTTCTGGCTTTAGAAATCAATATACAGTTGATCAATACGTCAAGATCATGCATCATGTCTGGTCTCTGGGTCACTAAAAATAATCTGGTCATCTAATGTTCTATGCTGCTGCTAACTATATTGAAAACAAAGCAACGTAATTAAAAAGAAAATCGGGATTAAGCAGGAAAAAATATCCATACCTGCCACATCAAATTCAATCTCTAACACAACTTTATTCGTAAGTGCTGCATCCCGCAACAGCTGGTTGGCTTCCTCCATTGTCCCATCTTCAGTTGCAATGCTGTTGATGGAAAGTACTCTGTCTCCAACTTGTAGAAGGCCACACCTTTAATGAAGAGTGATGAAGGAGGTTGGGAGAAGCCAAGAGAAAAGGTCATTTATCAAGACTACATAGCCCCTTTCCCATGACATCAAAGAACAAGACTGATGGGGAATCCAATATGAAAGCATACATATTTAAGACAGTCAAATAAGAGAGGATTCATACATGTGAATGGATGACCTGTAATATCTTCAAAGTCTGATAGGGCTTTCCCTTCCTGATCTCTTCTAAGGTAAAGGTAAAGCTTTCCCCCGCACATGCATGCTAGTCGTTTCCAATTCTAGGGGGCGGTGCTCATCTCCGTTTCAAAGCTGAAGAGCCAGCGCTGTCCGAAGACGTCTCCGTGGTCATGTGGCTGGTATGACTAAATGCCAAAGGCGCATGGAACGCTGTTACCTTCCCACCAAAGGTGGTTCCTTATTTTTTTACTTGCATTTTTTACGTGCTTTCAAACTGCTAGTTTGGCAGAAGCTGGGACAAGTAATGGGAGCTCACCCCATTACGTGGCACTAGGGATTCAAACCGCTGAACTGCCGACCTTTTGATTGACAAGTTCAGTGTCTTAGCCACTGAGCCACTGTGTCTTTTCTACCGCAGTGAATTAGGTTGGAATCTATCTGAGCTTCTTTCTAATGCTCTTACTTCCTGGGTTCAACGCATGCTTTTGTTTTCATAACTACTTCTACATAGTTTCTCCATGACTTTTTACATATCCAAAGATACATTAAAACTAACTTCAGTGTTATATGAAAGCTGCTTTGAAGTACACTTTAATCTTACAGCAATCCAATTAGCCATTCCTGACCCCACTGTCATTCAGACTAATGACACCAAAAGCTACATGATATGTGCAGTATTGAAAGTTGCAGCTTATTCAGGTCACTTCAGTGCTTCAGCAAATCAACTAACTTTTTTTTCCTTCCTATTTTCCCCCTTGAAGCCCAATATACCCTTATGTTCCTTAATAGCTTGAAAAGCTAGTGCTGTATTTCTATATATAAGACTGAAGAAGCCACCTGGATAAGCAGCAAAATGTTTCAAACTAAAAAAGAAAAGAAGTCCAGTTGCCATGACTCAACTTCCAAGTCAGTACTGTACTGTTCTAAGATACACTTTATATACAATGTTGTCTTACATTTATTGTATTGATAATTCTGCATTTGGAGACTTGGGATAGCAGGAACAGAAGAAAAAACAAAAAGAATTACAGATGGCCCTTGACTTACAAACACAACTAGAACTGGGATTTTGATCAAAAGTCACTGCAGTCATAAGTCAAGGGATCCACGTGACCTGCTCTGATTTTTTAAAACCATTTCTGAAGCAACTGTTAAGTGAATCATGTGGTCATTAAACAAATCCATTCTCTTGAATGGGTGCATTTTGCCAGGGACCGACAAAATTAGTTGTAAATGTGAGCCATTGCTATGTGGGGTAAGTGTGATCATGTGACAGGGGGCGCAATGTTTTATGATGATCAAAATCACTCTGGATAGTGAGATGGGCACTTTTTGGAAAGAAAGAAAGAAAGAAAGAAAGAAAGAAAGAAAGAAAGAAAGAGAAAGAAAGAGGGAGGGAGGGAGGGAGGGAGGGTGGGAGGGAGGGAAGGAGGGAGGGAGGAAGGAAGGAAGGAAGGAAGGAGGTATCAGGCCTGGAAGCCATCTTTAGAGCCGAGGTGGCACAGTAATTAGAGTGCAGTACTGCAGGCTACTTCAGCTGCAGTTGCTAGCTGCAGTTCAGCAGTTCAAATCCCAGCAGGCTCAAGGTTGACTCAGCCTTCCATCCTTCTGAGGCGGGTAATATGAGGACCCAGATTGTTGGGGGCAATATGTTGACTCTGTAAACCGCTTAGAGTGGCCTGTAAAAGCACTATGAAGCAATATATAAGTCTAACTGCTATTGCTATTGCATTAGGCCTTCAGACCTGCCACATTTACTACTGTGGGAAACTGGGAAGGGGGATTGTATGGAGCCGAGGTGATATATAGTCATAATAACATTCCTTTCTCAGAAAGTCAAGGACGAATTGCCCTGCACCAAGGCTGGACCTGGGAGGCATCTCCAGTTGGGACGGTGCTTTGATTGGACCATGTGATGGACTTGTGGGTGTTGGGCAGGGACTTGAACTTTTCTTTGGGTGGGGAAAACCTGGAGACTTTCAGATTTGGATTTTCCCAGATGTGTCAATATGACATCTCTAATAAAATGTAACTTTGAGTTTTCTTTTATTGGGGACATTACTTGGAATCCTGACAGAAGGGAGGGAGGGAGTTTTATGAGCCATAAAGCACCCTGTTCGAGACTGTCATAACTTTGAATGACAGATCATAAGTTGAAGACTATAAAAGTGAGGAAGAATCAAGCCACAAAAAGGGATTCTGAGTAGAGGAGGCAAAGGCAGTTTTGAACAATAAATAGGTGGATGTAGCAGTCGTCAGAATATGGGAACAGAGAGTTGTTGGATAGGAACCACTGGAAAATCCAGGGGCAGGATTTTAAAATGAGGGAAGATTATCCTTCCCTCATGTGCAACTCTGGCAAACCACATGGAAATGCCACAATTTATAAATGACTGGGTAGATCTTAATGTTTTTAAAAGAAAAGAATTTATTTATGTATAAAGATCTTCCTATTTAGCTATTACAATGAAAAGGCTGGAGAAGCATTTGAGAAACACAGGATCAGCTCTCTCTGTTGAGTGTTTCTGATGTACCATTCAAAGACTGGGGGGGGGGGGGAATCCATTACTTGAACAGAGCTTCTAGCAAAATTGTCTAAACACCTTTGTATTTCTAATCAATAGGGGAAAAAAAATCAAGAACCAATATATGATTTAGCTCAAGAATAGAGTACTTTGAAAATTTAAAAGCTTTGTATCTTGGTTGTCTGAGTCCAAAACATTTTCTTTCCCTTATTAGTAGTTTGAAAAGAGCTAATAGGATATTTAAGGCTCAAATCCTCCAGCTTTATAAAATTTTGTGAAATGAAATTATAGGCAGTTGTTCCTTTAATAAAAACACTGATGCAAGATATCACATATAATTATGATGCTGCATTTACAAGATCACTTTTTTTCTAAAAAAATAATAATAAGAGAATATCTTGGAGATTCAAATAGATTTTCAGAAGGATGAATATGAACAAAATTCACTGTCAACTTCGAAACGAACCTGGCAGGGGCCATTTTCCTGTTCCTCAGTTGCCACACAGTGTGGGGAGGGAGGAAAAGAGGATGGAATGCTTTGCTAGACACAACACAGGGCTTTCTCGTGAGAACCAAGGTCATCTTCACAGGTGACGGATAAAGTCAGGGAGGAGTGCCTGGAGAACCTGCCAATTAATCTAATTGGCCAACGTGACCTGTGACAATTGGGGAGGGAGTTATTTCTTATTTTAATTATACTGAAACCACGGGAAATATTTGGGGTTGGTTTTACAATTGATTATGCCGATATGATGTACCCAATAAAGAAATCCTTTGAGGAAGATTCCAGTCTCAGAGTTCTGATTTGCTTGGATTCGTTAGTCGGAACCATGACAGCCAATTTTCCATTAACAAAATAATCTAGAACCATTAAAAATGTATCACCAATTTTTGATTTTTTAATTTTTAAATGGCAGGTATTTGCCTTCTCCCTCTTTCTCTTCTATTCCATTTAAAACACATACTACATATATAAGTGGCTAGAGACTAGAAATAATGGATAATAAAAATAGGGGTGAATTTGAAAATAGAAAGAACCAATATGATAATGTATAGACTGTATAAAACCATTATGACTGTTAAGAAGTATAATGTAATTAAAAGAGAAAAGGACAAGAAGAAAATGAAATAGTGTAAAGGGAATCGGGGAGAATATAAATATTAGAAAATGACCACCATGAAATAGTTGTAAAAAGAGAGTGTATATATATATATATACGTAGGAAAAACCTGGATGAAACAAAAATACACAAAAGACCTACGAAAAGAGAATTAAAATAAAATAAAATAAATATTTGACCTTTACAGGGAGGAGTAAGGAGATGGGGGTGTGGCTAACCAAAGAAGGCAAACAAGCCAGAAATAGTCTCCCCTAAATCTTAAAACAGATAACAAAATGCTGCTCTGATGTCTGATAAAGCCAAAAAATTCTAGTGAATGAGATTTCACTGAACCATGGCTGTATAAAGATCTTGATTTACGTAGGAAAAACCTGGATGAAACAAAAATACACAAAAGACCTACGAAAAGAGAATTAAAATAAAATTATATATCTATATATATATATATACATACATACACACACACACATACATACATACATATAGAGTATATATATATGTGTGTGTGTGTGTGTGTGTTTTGTGTTTAAAATAAAACAAAACACATACTACATAATATGTTACATGCTACACATTAGTTGCTCGAGATTGGTTGCTAGCTAAGAAGGCAGGATGGGCTAACAGTGAGCCACAAATTTACTTGCCTGCTTGCCACTGATCAAGATTGCTATAGCTATGTCCCCAAATAGGGGACTGTTTTCCTGTTTGCAAACTCCGGAGCTGCTCCAACTTCTTTAGAAGAATTATGTGATTGCCTGGATGAATTCTTGTTCCCTCCTTCCCAATTCCATGGCCTCATCTGTGTTGTTCAGTGCTTTGGAGGCACTTTGAGCCACTTAAAACAGAAATATAGCATGAAACAGATGAATGCTAGTTCTCCTGAGGTTGAGGTTAGAATAGTAGAAAGATTATATCACACCCCATACTAAGTATTTTTAGAATTCACTGGGGTACAATAAGAGACTACAACACTCTTGATATTCAACAACAATAAAAATATGAAGACTCCTGGATAGCCTCGCATACAGGGGTGGGCTGCTGGGGGTTTGCAGGGGTTTGGGAGAACCTCTAGCTAAGATTCTGTGCAGTTTGGAGAACCCCCAAATCCCACTCCTGGCTCACCCCATCCAACCTGCCCCTCCCCTCTCAGGAGCCCCCACGCGTCCCGTTTTGGGTGCAGGTAAGTGCAGGGTGCGTGTGGAGACTCAGGGAGGGCAAAAAACAGGCGTACCAGAAGTTTGGAAGGTCGGAAACAGGCCTGTTTCCAGCCTCCAGAGGGCCTCCAGAGCGCCTCCAGAGCCTGGGGAGGCCATTTTCGCCTTCCTGGAGGCTCGAGGAAAGCCCGTGGAGCCCAGGGAGGGGAAAAACACCCTCCCTGCCATGATGCAGGAGGCCGACTAGGCCACACCCATCATGGCCACGCCCACCCAGCAACCAGGCAGAGAACCCCTTGCTAAAATTTTTGAAGCCCACCCCTGCTCGCATAGCATATGACAATTTCATATATGTTCATGAGGACTGGTCAGGAAAATCTGTATCTGACTCTAAGAGAAACTTAGTGCTAATCAGGGATGAAGGGTGTTGATCTAAAAGACATAGTTGAATCTCAACGGTGTGATTTGGGTGTCCTCCCAGTTAAAGGACAGACAGAAGCTTGTTTCCTACAGCATTATTCTTCAATGCCTGAGAAAATTTGAGCACTTTGTCATGGCCAGATGGCATCTGCAGCTGAATTTAAACAAAGAGCATTTGGTCTTTATTCTAATAAGGAGTGACTGCTTGATCAAAGGTTTCAAGATAGAGCAGTTGTGCTGTTAGTGGAAGATGGAAAGCATACAATGCATCATGATCATCCTTGCAAAATTCCACACATCCTTAACCATGTGCTCAGCAACAGTAGTAATAAAAATGTTCTTATTTTGATTTAGCTAAGAAGAATTTGAAGGTGTGACTCTACCTTCAGGTATTTCTCTTACTTACCCAGTTTAAAAAGCAAAGAAGGAAAGGAGTTGGCTTTTTTTTTTCATAACTGCTGAGTCTTACAAAGTTAGCTGTTCTCACACTCACCCATCACATGTAAGTAATAACCTGTAGAACAAGCTTTCCAAGTATTCACATAAAATTGGGTCAACTGATTTGTTTCTAGAGGGAAAACTGTAATTTTTGCTGAACTGAAGATCATAGCCCAGTTTCATTTGTGAAGTAACAAGGAATGAAAGCAAAAAAGAAAAAAAAAAGGGGGGGGGGGAAGCAAGCATTGGAAAATGTCACAGAATCATAGTAGCATACGACTGGAAGGGACCTTAGAGGTCTTCTAGTCTAATGGTAATTTTAGTAGCCAAATGTGTCTATAGCACTAAGGCCACAATTTAGCCACTATGTCATACTATGACAGCTGGCAAAATACAGACGTATTGAGTGAGAAATGTAAACCACTTAACAAAAAGCTTTACCATATCCGAAGAACACATAATTAAAATTCATAGAAGAAAATCGGAAGAGGGAAAGAGTTTCATTTGCATTTTTTTTGTTTTTGTTTTTGACTTCTGTCTGTGTGTGCAATGTAAATTTGCTTCTCTATCTTGTTTGAATCATTTTTAACTGGATCAAAAAGCCTGTATATGCAGTGTATAATCTAGACATTTTAAATCTGAAATTGTATAAACATTGTTTTTCAGTGTATCTATCTGCCTTTCAGTAAATATTTATTTTATTTATTATTTATTTTATTATTCATATTTCTATGCCGCCCACTCTCCAAGGACTCTGGGCGGCTTACAACAAAGACAGTATACTAAATAGCATATTGCCCCCAACAATCTGGGTCCTCATTTTACCCACCTCGGAAGGATGGAAGGCTGAGTCAACCTTGAGCCTGGTGAGATTTGATCCACTGATCTGCTGAACTAGCAGTCAGCTGAAGTAGCTGCAGTACTGCACTCTAACCACTGCACCACCTCAGCTCTTTGTTAGAATATTCAACAGGGCAAAGAATATCATCAAATATTAAACAGAATAAATCCACATAATGAAACATACCTGCAAAATAAGGCAACAATAATAATTGAAGCCAGCATAAAAGTAGAAGCAGTAGGAATACTATTTTGTAATGTAAACCAAGGCAGAATTTATTGAATTTTGGAATTGTAAGGGATCCTGGAAATCAACTAGGACAATCCTGCACTTTATGCAAGGTCATCATATATCATGCAACTCCAACATCCCAGGCAGAAGTCATTCAACCTCTGTTTCATTACTTCCATTTAATGAGGACACAGTTGTATATGGCCTCATTTAAATACTTCCATTTGTGGAAAAAAATATGACCACAGCTGAGATATCTGCAAGGTGTGGTCAAAACAGTCAAGATGGTAGCCACAAAGGTTCAGTTGAACCTCTGCCTATAAAGATAGGCATAACTTTGAGCATACTGTTGTGGATGCCCACTTAACTTTTTTTGACCATACCCTGGAAACAACTGTGGATAATATAAATTGAAGAGAAGGGGGGAAGAGTCTGGTTTGGGAAAAGTAATTTCTGAGGATCTCTCACAATTCTGACCTTGTTTCCAAATTCTAAAAGCAACAATTCTTTAGCCCCCATAGGTATAAACCCCACTTCCTGGACTCCTCTGAGTTAAGTATTTCATGGCCATTGAGAATAAATCATAACAGTTCATCTTCAATCACTACAAGATTTGGGTGGTAGAAATGAGTCTTGCCCCAATCGTAACTTATCAAACAGAACACAATCTACTATGAAACACATTTTCTGCACTTAACCAGCTTAATTAGATAAACAAAGATTTATTGGGTCCTAAGAGGATTATCATAAATGGCTGATCACATGTGTAGCCTCAAGATATAAACTTTCAAGATTTATGGAATATACTGAAAATAAAATATCAATTTTTTTGTTGACTGGAAGAAACTGCAGCTTAAATTTTATGGAAGCAAATAAATGTTCAACCCGATAAGCAAGGCAGAATTCAGAGTAAGATAATTGCACTTAGATAGCATGGAAGTCTGTTTACCACTGAACCATTCTTGGGTACCACTGTAATTAGCAGAATTCAAACATATCTAGTGCAGTTTATATCCTATTGTCAAATTCTTAAAAATAGAGGATTGCAAAACTAACAAAGGAAAATTTCTGTAGGATGAGCAACCATGAATACAGAATAACAGAGTTAGAAGGGAATGGAGTTCTTCTAATCCAACCCTCTGCTCAAATAGGACACCCTCTACTATTCTGGACAAATCTCTTCTTCCAGTGATGGAAGTCTAAAACTTCCAGTGATGGAGCACCCACAACTTTTGGAGGCAAGCTGTTCCACTATTTAATTGTTCTCACTGATAGGAAAGTTTTCCTTAATTCTAGGTTGGATCTCTTTTTATTAAGCTTCCAACTAAAAACATCATAAAACCTGTGTTACTTATTCCATTTAGGTATGCTCATGTTTTGCTCTTTTGCCAATGTTTTGGAAGAAGCATAAAAGCAACTGAGTAAATTCCATGCCTCTTGGGACAACACATCTAATTGTACACAAACACACACATTCATAGACATACACAAACTGCTAACTTTGCAACTATGATGTCTGTCAAATTTCCTAGTCTAACAATGTCCTGAAAGGAAGGGGCAATAAAAAATACTAGTCCAAATTCAACTTCACTAAATACAGGTGAAACCAGGGGTGAAATCCAGCCGTTTCTGACAGGTTCTGGAAAACCAGTAGTAGAAATTTTGAGTAGTTCAGAGAACTGGCAAATACCATCTCTGGCTAGCCCCAGAGTGGGGTGGGAATGGAAATTTTGCAATTGCCCCCAGAGATAAGAAGAATCCATGACCTCCGTGCCTTCCGCCGTGCCCTTAAAACATTTTTTTTCCAACAAGCCGGGCTGGCCTAAGCAAAGCCTTTTAAATGATTTTAAATTGGAGTGTTTTTTAAATTTGGGCCAATTTAGATATTCTTTTTAATCTGTTCTTAATGTTTATATTGTGTGTTTTTTACTTGGCTGTACACCGCCCTGTGTCCCCAGGGAGAAGGGCGGTACAGAAATCCAAAAATAAATAAATAAATAAATAAAAATATCCTTCCCCTGGAGTGGGGTCGGAATGGAGATTTTGCAGTATCCTTCTCCTGCCACGCTCACCAAGCCAGGCCCACAGAACCGGTAGTAAAAAAATTTGGATTTCACCACTGGGTGAGACACAACACAATCTGAATCTGTACTTCAGATTACAACCCTTCCAGATATTATATGTTTTTACAATCGTATCTGCTTCTAAAACAGCTGCTTGGGAAAAATGAAGACGAGTACAAAATATGTAACATAAATACACATCATGTTTGAAAGCATAGAAAACTTTCCTCATTCTTACAATTTGTCTGAAGGCACACAAAAGTTTTATGATACCAAATTATGTTATCATAGCATGAACTATTTTTCTTCTGAGATTCTCCAATCTAGATTTATTTGCTCTGATTCAATTTTTCACCACGGATGTATTAGTGTTATAGTTACAAAACAAATCTTCTCTTTTCACTTGATGGAACTGCACCCAACAGCAAATACCTGTCCTTACTTATTACAAGTAGTCCTTGACTTATGGATGGAGCCTCCCCATCATGGCTGTAAGTAGTGACAATTGTAAATCAAATAGCCACATGACTGACCTGATTTCATGACCCTTTTTGGAGTGGTCATTAAATGAACACCACAGTTGTTAAGCAAACCAATGGTTGGCTATGGGTTGGTTTTGTCAACAACTGGCATTTACTTTCAGTTGTTGGCCAAAAAAAAAGTCAGTGAAATGTGGTCATGTGACTATGAGAGGCTACAAACGTCCATAAATGAGGGCTGGTTTCTGAGCGCCTGAAATGTGGTCATGTGACCATTGGGGGAGGCAGTTGTTGGAACTTCAGTACCAGACTGTTAAGTATCCCCAAAGAGGACTGTCATAACATTGAACGTTTGCTAAGTGACTGGTCGTAAGTTGATAACTACTTGTACATATATATAACCACATACTTGAAAAGGAATCCATGTTACAAAAGAAGCAAACCTACTGCTGTCCTTCAGGCTATGAATGCAATATCAGAATAATCTATTATTTCTGATGCTGTAGCAAAGTGGTCAAATTTAGATCACAGAGCAGAGTGCTCTTTGAGTTAATCAAGCTGTCAGGGTAATTATGGTGCAATTTTAATGATTTGTGATTTCATGGTAGGCTGCCTTTGACTGTTTAATTCTGAATGTTACTACAATACCACAAAATCCAGATGAATTGCTCCTCTCAGCAAATGCTGAAAACACTGCAATGTACAACAAAATAGAACAGAATTGGCTATTTTGTTAATTCTTTTATACCTAGTAGATGACAGAAGTTCCAAGTAATTGCCAGTTAGAATTCAGAGAAAAGTATATAGTACTAAAACTTTCATGCCTGTTTGTTTGTAACCTTTAATTGGGCAAAGTGGTATATTATAGGACAAGCAATTTTTGAACCAAGATACCTCAAATAAGCTACCTTATAGAATGCATCCAAAATCCATGATCCGTTATTCCTAGGGGATTAAAATTTGCAAAGCTGTGGTGGCCTCAGTGCCATATTACTTTTCTTAGAAACCCACAGTTTGCATGGTGGAAGGGAAGATGGGAAGAGTGTATACCTGCCCTGATTCCTACCTCACTTTTAACCTTGTGCCCGATCAGCTGGCAGCAAGGCCTGATGGGCAAATGGAGTTTGGCTGCTTTGGAAGTCAAGCCAAAATTTGAAATGTTTTAATGGCAGTGGATGGTGAGGGAACTTAGATTCCTGCTGCATAGGGCTGGTTGGAGGGCACCTTGGATAGAAGGGACCTTGGGAAATACATCAGGAGAAGAATACTATCAGTGAAGTTTTCCTTGTGGTCTGCAGTTCCCTTTGTTTCTCCCATACTGAGCAAAGTGGTAGGCAGTTTCATGGGTCAACCGAGGAGGTGGAGGAAGAGGAAGCTTCGCTGGGACTCTGCTGAGGGTCAAGGTGGGAGGGGAAACAGCACCAGCCTATGTTATATGTTGAAAGAAGGATGGCCCAGTGGGTCATGGGTTGTCTAGTGATCTCTAAAGGGAAAGAGGGGACACCCCTGTTAACACGTGGCAGCACTACCCTCCTCATCTGAAACTCAAGAGGTCTCTAACCTTTCTGCTGGGCTGTCTGGCTCAATGAAACGGATGAGAGGCGGCGAAGAGAGGGTTTCGGTAGCAAAGATCCCACCCTGGAGCTGCAGTCCAAAGCCGTTCAAGGGGTCTCCTCTTAAAATCACCTCTGTTGTTTCTGTATGAACAATCTGCCCACCAGGACCCACAGTGCTGGAAGCTAATGATACTGAAACAAGAGAGGGACACAACCAAGTTAGCACTTTAAGGAAACACTGGACACTTCATTTTCCAAAGAGAAACTTAGAAACCATTTTATGAGGGAGACGGTCTGCTCAAGCAAACTGCCATCAATCTTAACAAAGCTCTTTGGAGAGAAGGGCTGCCCCTCAGATAAGGAGAAATGCGTCCGCCTGCACCATCGCTCCTCTACCTCTCTTCATATGTAGCTAGAGGAAAGTATGACAAAAAAGTCTAGATGAGAAGGAAGAGATCTGGTGAATGAAGGCGAATATACGTGTCCCAGGATAATGTTGCAGAATTCAATCTGGGTCAGTCATCAGGACCAGAGGTTTTATCTTCTGAGCTTTTGGACTTGTGCTGAAGATAGGCTCCAGCACAAGTCCAAAAGCTCAAAAGACAAAACCTCTGGTCCTGGTGACTGACCCAGATTGGATCTTGCAAGAGTTTCTGAGTTTGGAGGAAAATTTAAAGGGAACTAACAAGAACATATCACCATGATCGTGATAAAATGGACATATTGTCCTCTCCCTTTAATTCCTCAAAAAAAGGGGAAGAATTTTGAAGACGAGCCTGAATAATCCTGCAAGAGCCCGTGATCCTTACATGAACTTTTGTGCTCCTTCTTCCTCTGTCTTCTCCTCATCAATGTGGCCCGTGGGCTCATGGGATGATTGCTTCGAGGTAGAGTATTGGAATTCTGGTAGGCCAACCCTGATGTGTTCATGGTGGGAGATGCAAAGTTGGAAGCTACAAGAGCTAGATAAAAGACAAAAGAAGCCATCTGAGTATTTGATCTGAACTTGTTCATATCGATTGAATCCCATTCTCAATTATTAGTCAAGAAAGAAAATATGTCATTTTGTGTCCCAGTTTTACTAACACATTTATCAAGATGAGTAAATAGCTGATATTTCTTTTCCCATTCCCAGAGTATCTTACTAAATATTACTAAATTAACAATCTTCCAGCCTTGATTTTAGCATCTTTACTGACCTACAAAAATATTTAAATTTGCCAAAATAGAAAGGACAGGACAAGAAAGAGATTTGGAAGGAGTACTAGAATGGTAAATGTTAGGAAATGGTCATTGCCTAACTAGTTGGCCAGGTAATATATAAGCCAACATTATATGTTTATAGTATGAATGAATATAGCATGAATATAGCTTTAAGAGTATTGCTGAGTCATTCTGTCATTGGATGAGCTCTGTAGTAACTGTATTTAAGGAGAGCTTGACTTGTGGTCAGTGTGGACATTACACCATATTGTTACCTGATGCTATGTTGTAAATATCTTTGATCTCTTTACATGGTCAATTTGATCATGGTTTATTTATTACTGCTTTTATGAACTGTTTTTATTGTTCCTGAATGATTCATGTATCGTTCTATGAACCGGTAAGAAGTTTTGTATCTCTGGATTGATTATGCATGGCTAAGACTTGGATTGGTAAAAGGACTATGCTTTTGCTTTGCTTTATAAGTAAACTACTTTAAAAACCAGTTTGTATGCAGTTTATTCACAACTACTCTCAGAACTGTTTCTGTGTGCAAAACTCTTCGCTCTGCTTCATAACCAGTCCTGGTTATCTCACAACTATATCCTTAACATTAAAGAAAAACCATATGCACTTTTTCCAGAAGACCTTGAGTGAGTGAGTCTTCAGAAGAAAAAGAGAGAGAAGGCTTGGCAATAGGAAAGGACAAAGCTGGTCCAGAACAAACAGTGCATTGGACAAATTGAGTATATCTCTGACAGAACTGTTTGCTGGGAATTTAGATTGTGACTCCCCAGATCAAGAAAGTAGAAACATAGGCTACATTACATTTACAATAGTCCTGGCTGGTTGTCTGATTCCAGGTAGGGGTCTTGCAATGTCCTGGATGGTGGGTGTGGCAGTAGCTGACACAAGGATCCCAGCAGTGGTGGTGTTCACTCTTCTGCACTTTGACTTTTGCCAACAATAGACAGATAAGGTAACAAAAAGAGAATGTCAAAAATCACAGGCAACTGAAACCAATTGGCTGGCTCACCACTAAAAGTATTTTTAAAACCCATTTGCACACATAAAAAACAATCATCACCTATCATGGCTGCCATTCTGCTAGCTTCACATTGCAACCTGCCAATTGGACATTGGCAATGGGAGGAGGGAGAAGATTGGAATGTGGGAAGACAAGGGAGGAGTTTGGAAACCAAGCCGTGCCGGTCCAAAAAGTGGAATGCACCAATCCAGTCCAAGGTCAACCAAAAGAATGTAGAGATGGAGAAGGTGTGAACAGAGGGGTCATTATCCAAACAACATGGAGACAGCTAATTGGACATTGACCGGTAACAAGGGGATGGCCAGGGTGAAAGGGAAAGTTAATTGTATCTTTTGCATGCCAAACCAGCAGATTCTGCTTCACTACTTTTGTAACCACTTTAGGTTTCAGTAAAGTATACCCTTGGTAAACAAGGATCTTTCTTTGCTAACTAAACTAAGTGGGACGGATGGCATCAACCCATGGGCAATGAATACAAATGGGAAAGACAATCCTTAAAATATCTGACTAATTTTTTTGCTTGGCTTGATGTGGTTTGGAGAAAAATTCTTCATCAAGTATACTGAGATATTTGCACACTGGCTCATATAGCTTATTTGTCCTCCACTTTCAATCTGACAGGACTCATTTTTCCTGCACTTTCAAAACCACAGGATCAGGGAATAATGATAGTGAAAGGGCGAGTTCAATAGCGCCTTTATGGAAATACATTTCTCTTTTGTGAACTTGCAATAAAGTTTCCTCTTGATAGTTTAAGGCACATTTCTCTTTTGTTGCTTACATAAAGTCAGAGTAAGCACCGCTGAATTAAAGAGCACATATTTCTCTTTTTTGTTTCTTATTGCGGATCAAACAGTGAACATAGCTCATACTATTTCACGATAAATCTAGAAATTGGACAGCAGAGAATCCAGTTGCAAAGAGCTTACTCACATTGCCCCAAGAGGTTTAATAAGTACAATGGATAGTCTACAAAAGTGGGAACAGAAGCTCCTGATATTACCTGTGGGAATTACTTTTTTAGGTCAAAGGAGTATAGTATAACTACTTGTCACAGCAGTGTCCCTTGTCAGAGAGCTAGTCCTTCACAATATTGGTACTCCATAAACTGTACCTGAACATTCAATTTATAGAGAGTATCTCATCCATGAAGGATGGTTATTAGAGTGTGCAAAATTTAAAGAGCTGGAGTTAAACTCATGACTAGAAGAGACACAGCCTTTGCAAGCACCAGTTGTAAAACAAGACTGGAAAATATAACCCAGGCTGAAATATCTGCCAGAGAACCTAGTCATATTTCCTGGTTGTATTTAGAACAACTTGTACAAAATCATCTTCCAAAAGTCTGCAAACATTCCCTCTAAACAACATCAAGCTAATCCTCATGAAGTGTTTCACTATTTCAGAAAGAATGTGTAGTGTTAAAAAATAAAAGGAATGAGAAAGTGAGTTAAAAAAAATACTTGAAAATTTCCTTCCAAATTTGCGTTGCGTTCTTTTCGTGAAGCGTTATGGATCATTGTAATACAAGCATCTAGAAAACCACTCTTTCCTCTATACATTTGAAGGTTAGAATGTTAAAAATGCTGACAAGCTTGGCTTACTAGCTCATTTTAAAAAAAAACCTTGTTATTTAGGAGGTACTTGAAAGGAAGACATTCTGATGATTTACAGAATGTAAATCTGTGTTTAATTACATTTAGAGGATTATGAATTGTTATAGTCATCGTTTTATGCATTGATGCTGAATGATGATTGTTTTTATGACTAGTGTGTTGACACTATTTATATATTGCCATAGGCTATTTTAGAGTTTTAATGGCTGAAGTGGCATGGAAGCTAAACAAAAAAATACAACAGAGAAGTTTGCATCTTGATCCCAAGACCTTTTCAAACACAACCAATACACTACGACTGAGGATAGGGACACAATTAAGAAAATCACAAATCTTGATATATTAATCATATTAGTGTTCATCAGTTAATTACATTCACATAAATGTGCATGTGAATAGGCATACAGCTATGAAACCAACAGCATATGTTCTTTTTAGAAGCTGGACGTATACCTTGCAACAAATACATGAAAAGTCCCATCGTCACCTCAGTATTTATTTGAGACACTTTTTACCAAAACCATTTTTTTCCAAAATTGAACAATTAAAATGATAACTAGAATTTAATCTATTCATCAGCTTGGCCCATGACAGGAATGGCATTGGCTATTCCTTCTCTAGTGATTTACAGTGCTTTCGTAACATCACTCAGCCCATCACTGAAGTATTATAAATCCTCTGTTCATCGCTATTATTTTGACACAGTGATGGTTGCTTGACTCTAGAAGACACTAATTTCCCCAAGTAGAAAATTAATCACCCCAATCCACAAGAATCAATAAAAGGCCAGGTTCCTGTCTCCTCCCAGATGATCTTAGTTTTGTTTTTTGTTTCCCCCCCAAAACTGTACCTAATCTCACATTTCTGTGTAATCAGGATGGTGATGGGTATTTCCCCCCAGAAATACACATGCCCCAAAGAAACAGATGTATTTCATATGTTATGCTCATTCATGGCACATACCTGTATCCAGAGGCTTCAGGGGAAGTCTACTGTAGTGAGCAGGGAGTATCTCTAGCTTAACAGTTTCTGATGTGGCTGCTAACAGCTGGGTGGCCTCCAACAAGGAGCAATGCTCTGTGCTAGTCCCGTCAATGGAAAGGATATGATCACCTACATGCAGAGCCCCACATCTGCCAGAGAAACACACAACCACAGGCATATATTGCAGTCACCTGTGGTTAAAAGTAGAGCAATTCAAAATCCATCAAAGTCACACAAAAGTTGATGACTTTGCATCATACATATTCTTTGCCATGTTCTTTGCCCAGATTCAGCTGAAACCTTATTTTTTAAAAAGCCAGAAATCCAGCTTTGAAGTTTCCTGGTTGAAAAAAACCATGAAAGAACAGAGGTTTTATCATGAAAGAACATCAGTCAGGTTAACTGAACTACAAGTAACCCTTCCCTAAAAACTAAAGAGAATATTTTCATATGGTCAAATGGAATCTGAAATGTATCTTTATCGTAAGAATCTAAGGGGATGTACTGATTTCATTTTGTTCTTTGCCATTTGCCATCATTTCTAATAAAAGAGTTTAACCTGTTTGTGAAGACTATATTTGCGTATGACATTTGGAAGAATGTAGTATGTATTTCCTTAGACAAAGGGGAAAGTAGCAATAGCTGATATAAAACTACAGGAAAATCAGTTTATTAAGTGTGCCTGTTGAAGTGTTTGGCCAAATTCTAGTTGAAACATGACAATGAATACAACTTCAGAAAAACAGTGCAGCATTGCCAAACAGGTCCTGCACGGACCAAAGTTTTGCTCTTCAGCTAGTCACTATGGAATGGCATGAATGTGAAAAAGGACGTTTATTCATTTGTGGGTGATAAAATATGGAATATGACATAAAATTATGGAATATTTTGGGTGAATGGGATACCCTGTATTGAATGTTATATATTTTATTTATATATTTTTCTTTAAAATACATAAAAAACTCAATATCTACATGAACAGTGTGTTGCCTGGGTACAATTAATTTTGAAAAATAATAGCAGTAATAATAAACACTACTATTCATAGCAGTACCCCGTATTGAATGTTAGTTGGTTGTTGAATGTAATAGAGCATGTGTAGAATATAAATTGTGCATAAGGGCAAAATAAAACAAGGCTGTAAACTGTGCATGACAATAGAAAGGCAAGAAGGTGTCAATTCCCCTTAGTGTATTTATAATAATAGTATAATGAATGCTCATAGTGACATTTCAGGTATTAGTTGATTACTATAGGTGCATGTAAATTTGTGTACATATGGTTGGCTGAGAACATAATGACATATGGTTGGCTGAGAACATGAGAACTCTTACAGTGAATGTCAGAGACTGTATGATATAATAAGGAATATGGATCTGAACATTTCAAATATAAAAGTAGTTGCATGAAAGGGAAAACTGAGTGAATGACTGCAAATTGCATACAAATAACAACAACAACAACAAAAAGCAAAGGGTTGGATCTGATGCTTCAGGAGGATATTGAAGCACAAGGAAAAATGGATAGAAAAATGTAGAAAATGTTGGTAGAAAATGAATGAATAGCAGGCTTGTTGCAGAGAGAGAATCTTTGTGGAAAGACAAAACACAAATGGCTTTAAATAGGAGTATGCCTTTACCCATTTGTTATATGAAAATAAGAGCTATCAGGAGAAACAGAACAAATGGGTAAAGAGAGATTCATTTAAGAAGCATGTTTAACAAAAGATAACGTCAAAAATTGAAGGTTGAGAAATGAATTGAGTACAAATGGAGTGATAAATACAAAATAAGTATGTCATGATTACAGACAGAATGAATGCCATTTAAATTGTAAAATACTTTTATGAAATAATGAATAGGTCAAAAGAAAGGGGAAAACAAAGGATGCCTGTGGTTGGATGAAGTAGATGACATCCTGAGAAAAATAAAAATGATAGTTTAAAGAACAAAGAACAATATATAAAGTCCTTTATAACATGCCGAGAATAAGAATGGTTTACAATACTAGAAAAGGAGGAACAGTGAAATGTAAACTAGATTTAGCAATTTTTTCTTGACTTATCTAATTCCTTCAGTTTCATTGGTTTTATATTTCTTATTGTTTTTTTTGTTGTTGTTGTTTTTGCAGTAACATGTCTTGCCATAAAAGGCATGCAGTTACCTTTCGATGCAATAGATATGATTTTGGAAAACTAATTAATCTTGTAAGTGTTCATATTAAAAAGTCCAACATCATTTTGCAAGTTTAACAGGGTTAATTTATTTCCGATAAATCAACTTTAGTTAACACTGAACAACAGATATACTTCATTTCCAATAATATTATCAGGGGTTTTCTTTTTTTTAGATGTTTCACAGTACTTATAAAGATGGTTTCCACTCTTGAAAATAGTCTGAAATATTTGGTATGGAAAGGATAACCTTCCCTCAGATGTGCCCAAGATAATTTTTTTAATATAATTTTTATTAATATATTCTATGCATCAATACAGAAATGAAATATACAATCCTGCCACCATGGTGTAATGTAAGTACACTGTCCATAAATATAAAATCATTCCTTTATACATACATACTTGCCATCATATATATACATCATATATCTGTTCTATCCCACCTTTTCTGGACCCAATCGTACCATAATTTCCAACTGTTATAAAATTCTGAATCTTTTTTACCATTGATCAATCTAGTTAATCTATCTGATTCCGCACACTTCCGCTGGGTGAGATCATCCGTGGTTTTGGGGTGAGATATCATCAGTACGCTGACGACACCCAGCTGTACATCTCCACCCCAGACCACCCCAACGATGCCCTTGAAGTGATGTCCCAGTGCCTGGAAGCTGTACGGATCTGGATGGGGAGGAACAAGCTCAAGCTCAACCCCTCCAAGACTGAGTGGCTGTGGTTCCCGGTTTCCCGATATAGCCAGCTGACGCCATCGCTGACTATCGGGGGCGAGTCTTTGGCCCCCGTGGAGAGGGCGCGCAATCTGGGAGTCCTCCTGGATATGCAGCTGTCCTTAGAGGAACATCTGACAGCTGTGGCCAGGGGGACCTTTTATCAGGTACGCCTGATTCGCCAGTTGCGCCCCTTTCTTGATCGGGATTCCGTGTGCACGGTCACTCACGCCCTCGTCACCTCTCGCCTGGACTACTGTAATGCTCTCTACATGGGGCTCCCCCTGAAGAGCACCCGGAGGCTCCAACTGGTCCAGAATGCGGCCGCGCGGGTAATTACGGGGGCTACATGGCGCTCCCACATAACACCGCTCCTGCGCGAGCTGCACTGGCTCCCAGTGGTCTTCCGAGTGCGCTTCAAGGTGTTGGTTACCACCTTTAAAGCGCTCCATGGCATAGGGCCCAGTTATCTACGAGACCGCCTTCTGCCACTGACAACCTCCCATCGACCCGTGCGCTCCTACAGAGAGGGTCTCCTCCGGGTGCCATCAGCCAAGCAATGTAGGCTGGTGACCCCCAGGGGGAGGGCCTTCTCTGTGGGAGCTCCTACCCTCTGGAATCAGCTTCCCCCTGAGATAAGAAAAATCCATGACCTCTGTGCCTTCCGCCGGGCCCTTAAAACATTTTTCTTCCAACAAGCCGGGCTGGCCTAAGCGAAGCCTTTTAAATGATTTTAAAGTGGGGTGTTTTTAAATTTCTGGGCCAAATTTAGATATTCTTTTTAATTGGTTTTTAATTGTTTATATTATGTGTTTCTTACTTGGCTGTACACCGCCCTGAGTCCCCAGGGAGAAGGGCGGTATAGAAATCTAAAAATAAATAAATAAATAAATTAATTAATTTTATATATTATTTTCAAATCCATCGGTAAATATTGATTTTTCCACTCCTGCGCAAATGCTAATCTTGCTGCAGTAATAATATGAATCAACAAGAACCATATACCTGATTTAACATTCAAACCTTCCCTCAGATGTGCCCAAGATAAATTCAATTCCTCAAAGCACTGCATTATAATCCCAAGGTTTTTACCAATACAGATATGAAAGCCAGCTGGGAGACTTTGGGCCAGTCGCTCTCTTTCAGACCAACCTACTTCACAGGGTTGTTGTTATGGGGAAAATAGGAGGCAGGAGCATTAACTATACACATCACCTTGAGTCGACCAAAAATAAAGATAGAGTAGAAATCAAACACACAAAGTTTTTCCCTTATGTAAGAAATGTAGTTTGTGCAGTGTAGCACGTATACAGTGCTGTTTTTTCTCAAGCTTCCCCCAGATCTCACCAGAGGAAAAACATTTCAAACAGTAATAAATATTAAACCAAACATATCTGGGAGAACATTTAATCACAGTTCAGCCTCCTACCTGTCTCCCACACTAGCTGGCTTGATCTTCTCAATGATTATGACCTGTTTATTCCGATGGGTGTTCATTGATAATGTGATTCCTAGGGCAGAGCCGGGAGCCTTTGCAATTTCCACTAGCAAAGGACCTGACGCATTGGCTACCATATCTATAAATCAAAAAAGACATTTGGAATTAATTCTGTTTAGCTTTTCCCAATGGGAACATCAAATGTGTTAGGTGGGGATACCAGCAGTATTTATGATATGCTGGGCATATATGGTCACATAGGAATCTGGATATTATGTAGAACATAATACTATACAACCCAACCTGTAACATATATTGAAATTCAGAAATTCAGGACAAACTATAAAGCAAGCATGCTTGTAAAATCAACCTCTAAAATCTCTATGTTTGCAAATGTCCTTTCTCAGCTACTGCTTAAAGATCTCAATGATCAACAAAATGACAGACAGACCATAATTTATTTATTTATTTATTTATTTATTTATTTTATTATTGTGATTTATATGCCGCCTTTCTCCCGAGGGACTCAGGGTGGCTTACAGAAATGACAATTTCCAATACAAATCACAATAAAATTAAAATCAACAACCCAATTAAAAACAATTTAAAATTATAACAATGTACCCCCGTAACTGATCAGTTGAATTGACGGAAGAGCCACGTCTTCAGCTCGCGACAGAAGGAAAGGAGGTCGGGGGCTGTCCTGAGCTCGGTGGGCAATCCATTCCAGAGGGTCAGGGCTCCCACAGAGAACGCTCTCCTCTTGTGGGCCGTTAGCCAACATTGTTTGGCCGACGACACCCTGAGGAGGCCCACTCTGTGAGAGCACACGGGACGATGGGAGAGTGGCAGGAGATGGTCCTGCAAGTACCCCGGGCCTAAGCCATAAAGGGCTTTATAGGTAAGCAATAATAGGCAGCCCAAGACAGCAACTGGACTAGGTTTTTTTTTAAAAAAAATATTATAATTAATAATTAACAGTACACATTATACAGGACCAAGGATTAGCTCCAGGGTCAAAACCAGAACTTTATTTCATTGTAAAATCTGATGTCTGAAGGATTATTGTCCCATCTTGGTGAGGAACCATTTTCTAAAAAGGAGTACCTAATGGGGTGCTTTGTGACATTTTTGCAGGCATTCTGGCATCTCAGGAGAAAGGTGTATTCTACCTAATATCCATGCAAAGTATTCAAAGTTATTTATGTCTATTCAAGGGCTAAAATGGAACATATAAATAGAAGGCAAAGTCCACCCAGTGTGTGAAGGTTTTTTGTTCAGTCACTAAGTCTTGTCCAACTCTTTGCAACCCCATGGACCACAGTACACCAGCCCCTCCCCCCATCCTCCACTGTCTCCCTGAGTCTACCCAAACTCATACTCATTGTGTCTATGAAACTATCTAACATTATCACTTCTCACCCTCTGCTGTCCCCTTCTCCTTTTGCCTTCAGTTTTCCCCAACATCAGGGTCAATGAGTCCTTTCTTCTCATTTGGTGGCCAAAATATTTAGTATCTGTCCTTCCAAAGGACAGTCAGAGTTGATTTCTTCTAGGACGTGTGAACTAGATTTGGGTAATTTCATTTCAGTGTATAATTATCACATGTCCTATTTGGCATCTCCCTTGACATGATCTGGTATTTTGCTTTTCTAAAAACTAAATGTTTAGCTTGACTAAAATTGCTTACTATTTCCGTTTAGGAAAAATAATAAAAAGCTTTGTTTGGTAAAAACTGTACTCCACACTGGATTCTTTACTAAATACTGGATCCTGTCAAGAAATGCTTATACCTTGAAGCATCTATCCCCACTACTTCACATATCTTAAAGGAACCTGAGAAAGTGAGAACATAATTTGTACTATTGAGATCGTATTCTGTAAGCTATGTTACACATACACACAAATGTTTCTCACAGCTTTTTAAGATCTAATAGTACATCCCAAACATTTAAATTATGACTGGAGCATATCCCATTTAGACAGACTTTAAGCAAATATAAACACAGTTTTCTAAACTTTGTTAAATATCTGGAGAGAAAAACACACTAAACTTTCACAAAATGTATACATGTACCTAAATCTAGACCAACTAGATGTTCAAAATTAACAAAAATTATCTTACTTAGCTATATGGATTAATTGCAAAGAGCATGCAGTGGATTTAATTGGTGGACAAAACATTTAACTGTGTTTTAAACATGCACCTCCATTTTAGGACAATTTAGGACAATTAACAGAGGTTAATGGTAACCTCTGTTACCATTAGATAACAGAAAGTAATGGAAGCGTTTATAATTTAAGAAACCCTACCCATTCAAATGATAAACTAGCCTCAATTATCTGACTATTAATAATGGAATTAACCACATTACAGTAAATGAGATCTACGTGGTTCTTTGCCACGTAGATCTCATATGCTTTACGCAGGACATAAAGCATATGAGATCTACATATAGATATGCATTTGTCTTGCATATAGCATCTCATATGCTATATGCAGGACAAACATTTCTAGAACAACTGGATCTGGTTTTTAAAAATCAAAGTCTTCACTTATTTTGACTTCATTGCAACACAGGCTACAAAAAGGTAATCAATAAATATAAATATATAATGTTCCCATGCTCACTGGAGAATTGTTCACCTCTGAAAAAAGCGCTAATTTCTGCGGCTTAATCTTTATATGGTCAACCTCTATTTGACTATCCAGATACTCGTATTTTTCAAAATCATTTTTTAAAGTTAAAACGATCATTTTAAAACTATGACTTATACACCTTGCTCACCTGAGGCTGTAATATATTCAAGCAGTATAGACTTAAAAATTAAAAGATTAATAACCTGGCATTTATTAGTTGTCCAGTATCTTTCATCAATATAGCAAACATATTCAGTGATAAGGAGCTGCTTTTAGAGAGAGAAAAGGAACATTCTTCATACAGCAAATACCTATCTGATCTCCAACAAGGTAGAAGAAACATTCAGAGAGAGATAGGACTTATGATTAGCAATAGCATTAGACTTGTACACCACTACATAGTGCTTTATAGTGCTCTCTAAGCGCTACATAATGCTTTATAGCGCTTTCTACAGAGTCAGCATATTGCTCCCAACAAACTGGGTCCTCATTTTACCACGACCTCATAAGGATGGAAGGCTAAATCAACCTTGGGCAAATGAGAATTGAACTGACAGCAGTTAGCAGAAGTAGCCTGCAGTACTGCATTCTAACCACCATGGCTCATGAAACTGCTATTACAATTGCTATTAATATTGATAGTGGCAAGTCAGCCAGATGTTTAGACTGGGCTTGGCGTTTTTGTCTGCCTATCAAGCCCTTGCAAAGAATCCAAGTTAGGGGAATGTTCTTGTTTGATGATGTTAAAGGTTGTTCCATTTCTGTTTGCAGGTCTTTGTATTTTGTAATTCTCTCCATTGTAATTTTCTCTTTCATTCCGCTATCTCTAGGTACTGCCACATCCACTATCCAGACTTTTTTTTCTGCTTTCTTATCAACAACTGTTAATTCTGCAGTGTTAAGTGGCAGATATTAGTCTGAACTGTAAAGTTCCAAAGTATTTTAGCTTCTTCATTTTCAATTACTTGTGGTCTCACTAATTTTTGCTTGCAGGCAAATGGTATTTCTTGCAGATATTCCAATGTACCTTTGTTGCTACTTTGTTTTGCCATTGTTTGTGATCAGTCTGTGTGAACGTCTTGCAGCAGCTAACTACCAGTAGATGTTCCATTATTTTTTCAGCTTCTGTGCAGAGGCAAATGCATTAGTTACAACTACTCATGGATTCCAACGTTCCCTTTTTCCAATGATTTGCTATTTTGTGATATTACTTTTGCCTTGCTCTTAGCTGTTTGAATGAAGCCTATTAAAGAAGAACACAAGCAAGTCACACGCATTTCTCCCAACCATCTTGAGTACACAAACAACAGCACAGGGAGCCTGAGTGGCGTAGGAGGCTAATGCCTCCTACAAGGCAGCATTTAACATCCAGCTGCCTGCAATTACTGTAAGTTCGAATCTCACCAGGCTCAAGGTCGACTCAGCCTTCCATCCTTTCTAAGGTGGGTAAAATGAGGACCTGGTTTGTGGGGGCAATAAGCTGACTTTGTATAAAATATACAAAAGTATGAAGGCTATTGCTTAACGCATTGTAAGCCGCCCTGAGTCTCTGGAGAAGGGCGGCATATAAATAAGAATAAATAAATAATAATAAAAAAGATTGCTTAACATCTACCACATATATGTTAGAAAACAAATGCAGAGTTTTCTGCTTGCCAAAAAGTCTCATTCTTCAACATACAATATTTATCTGTTAGGTGCCAAATGCAAAACATGCCCACATGGAAGCTTCTTTTTAAAAACCATAGCTCACATAGAAAAGCTCAAATGAGAAATGTAAAAACTGTTGATTCTACAAAGGGATAGGGAAAGCTAAGAAACAGACTTCAAAGTCATCAGACATTTTCATTTCTCCCAGCCAAGACAGACGCCCGTCTGCTTGGAAACATGCACAATAGCAACTCTGCCAAGAGCTGAGAAGAATCCAAGTTATCACATATTGCTGACATCAGGAAAAGCTTCTTCTACAACTGATAGGCCTTTCCCAACGCTATGATTTCCTTTCATTTCATCAAAAAGCAAAAACTGCACACCTCTTTTGATCTATTTCATTTTAGGAGCTATTCTAATATTCTGCCAATTAAGTATCAGCAACAAGCTTCGTGAGCAGCTTCTTTCCTTTCTCACAAAATCAGAAAGTTTTGCTCCTAATTTTAAACAAATCTGTTCAATGTGATGTATGCTCTCTTCACTAACTAGAAAGAAAAGAGCAGCTTGTACTATTGGCGGATAGTAATGACCCAAGGAAAAGGAATGGGACTGTGTGTACCAAAACATATTATAGCTTCTTCCTATAGTAAGAAACATGATTTATTTTGGTGTTCATGCTAAGGTTGGCTCTGCAGCTTTTGGAAAGTGGATTCTGACCTTTAAGAAGAGATAGCTCTGATGCAGAAGGCGATGGAGTTGGCTGAAATGGCAAAACTGACCACTTTGATTAAAGAAAAGAATATAAATACTTTTGTTTCCATATGGAGACCACTTCTGAACTTCATGCTTGATGTGGAGAAGAATAAAATTCTGACTTTGGGTTTTACTGATTAGACTGATAGATTTTTATAGAAATGGCTTGTTCATATTATTATGAAAAAGCAAAAAGCTGTGATTGGATGTTAATGCCTTATTTTACTGTAACAGAGAGAGTCGGAAGTCAATGCTTCTTTTTCTTTTTCTTTCTTATCTTTCCCCACTTCTCTTTCCCCTTCCCCACCCCCTACTGCTTTTCTATTTCCTTTGTATGTTGTATTTTTTAATACTCTATAATTCAATAAAAATGTTAATGGAGGAAGAAGAGATAGCTCTGATATGGCTTAAGTTCAGTTCTATAAATGCAGAATTAACCCAGAAAACCAACATCTGTTTGAAATAAGTATCTAAAAACAAACAAAGGCAAAACAAAACATCTTGAATTCGTATTTTAGGATTGAAAAAAGGTGAAATGGAGGTATTATTTAGCATGAAAAGGTTCCCATAGATACGCCAGCAGCAATTAGGCCGTGAAAAGTGGCAAATCCTAAAAGTATCGTATTTTTCTCGGTGGCGCATTCTGACACCAGCAGTACATAAAGAAAGCAAGAATGTCTTGGCAACACAACATGCCATTGATCAGCACAAAGTAGAGCACGTTTTAGCATGATTCTTATTGACCCGCTTTAGCCAACTGATTATGGATCCAAGAAGTGGCCCAATTAAAATGTGGCACCATTGTAACACCCAAGGCGAGACATCTGTTCCCGCTGAATTAACACAAAACGGCAGAGATGAACAACTCTTGGGCAATTAAAAAAAACCCAAAAACCTCACACAGCAGTGGTGGGTATAATTCATGCAGAAGTGATCAATAAAGGAAACTAGCCTCTGAAAGGCTAATAATATCATGGACAAAGATATTGACTATGCTGAAAGAATCAGAGAAATGCTTTCCCAGCAATGAATGTGGCCTCTCAGCATTATTAGGCAACAGGAGACCTGCCTGCGGTTCACAAAAGGAGACGAGGAACAACTTCAGCAGATGAAGCCTTTCGGCAGAAAGATCATATGAAAAGCAAAGGAGAGCCTCGAAGGAAACTGAACTGGCTTCATCAGAAATATCTTTTCCCTCTTTAAAAATAATTTTTTTTAAAAAAATCCTACTTTCAACAGTGAATGAAAGTGGTAATTTGGACCAGGAGGAAAAGAGATAATTTTTTTTCCCACATCATCCATTTGCTGATTTCTACTTCTAAATTAATGTAGTTACACTTCAAAAGGCATCTAGTAAGAACACCTTGGAGCGTTTAACAGGCAGAAAAGAAGGAAGGGTGTGTGTGTGATCTGAACCATGTTCCCAATATGCATTACAAAAGCTGCTCCTAAATAACTTATCAGACAAGAACCAGGAGATAATTCAGTGATTCCAGGAGGAGAAAAAAAAAAAAAGCCTCCTCAATTGGTCTCGTCTTCAGAATAGCAATTAAACCCAGCAAACGAATTCCCTACCCGTCTTAACTAATGTGCTCGGGAATGACAATCCCCCCCCCCCAAAAGTTAGTGAACCTGTTGGGAGGGTAGATAGGTAATCAGAATAACAGAATAACAGAGTCGGAAGGGATCTTGGAGGTCTTCTAGTCCAGCCCTCTACTTAGGCACTACGCCTACACCACTTCAGACAAATGGTTATCCAACATCTTCTTAAAAAATTCCAGTGTTGGAGCATTTACAACTTCTGGCGGCAAGTTGTTCCACTGATCAATTGTTCTAACTGCCAGGAAATTTCTCCTTAGTTTTAGGTTGCTTCTCTCCTTGATTAGTTTCCACCCGTTGAAATCCTTTTTCGTAATCTTCCCTAAAATCATCCACCCCCACAATGAAGTTTAAAAGGACAAAAATGGGCATTTCAATTGATTGAGGATCCCCAGGGATTTGGGAAAAAAAGTTTGAACTCGGGACCCGCATATAGTATGGCTTTGATATTAAAGGAAAAGAGCACAAATGACCTTTTCATCTTTTTGAGTCACTCATTTCCCAAACCAAATCAATCCTTTAAAAAAAAAAAAAACCTCCACTGCATTAATTGCGATGAGACAATGTGCTATTTTTGCAGAAAAGGGATATCAGCCGACACAGCTTTATTTCCGGTCCCTGAAAAATAAAATGGTTTTGACAGTATGGGTTACAATTGCTTCATTGACATAAAAGCTATAACAAGCAGTCAAAGAATGAATGAAAGCTTATTTTCCAGAAGGTGGCAAATGGTTTTCAATATCCTGTCCACAAAACGTCAAGGGGGAAAAAAAATCAATATTTAATGGGGTCATTTTTCCAGTGGCTGCTGATTTCAGAGACAATGCAAGTCAAGCCTTTGGCTGACCTATGCAACCTAACAGCCAACTCTGGTTCCAAGTCAAGCAGTTGCTTGTTCTCATTTGCTCATGGTCTGATTGCCTTGCTTATGAGTTGCTCCCCTCAGACCTAGTTATCAAATGACCTAGTTATCTACTTCTGTTGCACATTAAGCTATCCATCTGTTGAAAGTGGGACTATCTGTGTTGTTTGGCTTGAAAGAAATGCATGATAGAGTCTAAGATTTGACAAAGAACTATTTTAATGATCCAAAAGGGTCCAAATTAGTTTTAAATGGGAACTGATGACCAGAAAATCTCCTTGGTGTGCTTGGAATGTTGAATCCAAGCTGAATCTGGCTGATTTATATTTATCTTGTGATCAATGCAGAATTTTACACATTTCCCTGTTAAGTTCCACCTTAATCATTTCAGCCCACTATTCAAGACTGCCTAGATCTTTTTGAAATATTTTTAAATAATTGACCGCCATTCCCAATTTTGGGTCATTTGCAAACTTCATTGGTGTCCCCAACTCCCTTGTCTAAGTTATTGCGAAAAATGTTGAAAAACTCATGGTCCAGGACAAAACTTCATGGCAGGTCACTTGATACTTCCCTACAAGCTGAAGTGGAGCCATCAATGAGCACTGTTTGATGTAGTCATTCAGCCAACTATGTAACAAATTCATCGCTAACCCATATTTTACTATGTTATAAAAGAGGATATCATGAAACACTTTTTCTCAAATGTTTTTCTCTGGGCCACATATACTATATCTGTGGCATTCCTCTACTCTACTCAGCTACTAACTCTATCAAAGAAGGAGAAAAAAGTTAGTCTGGAATGATTTGTTTACACACACCCATGACACTCTTTCATTTGTAGTGTGCAGCTGTCCTTAGCCAGTCTAAATATCTGCACTTTCTTGGGTTCCCCTTTTTCTGACATATTATCAACAGCAATTCAGCAATCCATCATCATATTTCCTTTGGTTCCTTCAGATGTAAAGTAATGTAACTGGTTTTGAAGACCTGCATTCATTTAAATTACCTACATTCTTTCTTAGCTAATAGTAAGCTACAGTTCTCTTGTTCTCTATTGGCAGAATGACCAGTTAGGGTTTCATTTATCTCTTGAGAGGAAACCAAATGCAAAGTAGGAATTAAGAAATTCTGTCTTCTCATCATCACCTCTTATGGAGTTTCTCTTTTTCCCAATGGGATGCGTTCATTTTGGCTTTTCATTTATTTCTAACTTACCAAATGAATTGTTTTGGGTGTTGTATATATTGTATCTCACACCTCTCAATTTATTCTGAGCTTTACCTTTTTCAGCAAGAGTTCCTATATCCCTCTATTGTCCTAAACACAGCTAAAAAAGCAGAGCAGTTTTGAGACTGAAGAAAAGAAAGAAAGAACAGAAATGGCTGCACGTTACTGGTACAAACTGTTTAACTCTCTGTGTGATTCCTGGGTGATTTTTTATTTACCTTTTATTGCATGCATATGTTTGCAAATAAAACTTACAGCTATGGTAACATAGTGATTAGAAGGCAATATTGTAGGCTAACCCTGCCCATAACCAGAATTTTGATCCTGACAGGGCTGAAGGCTGACTCAGCCTTCCATCCTTCCAAGGTTGGTAAAATGAAGACCCAGATTGTTAGGGGCAATATGCTGACTCTGCAAACCGCTTAGAGAGGGCTGTAAAGCACTGTGAAGCAGTAGATAAGTCTAAGTGCTATTGCTATTACTATATCACTGCTTGAGGAAAGAAGGGGCAGGTAAATTTATACATTACTGTAAAAATGGAAAATGGGGATATAAAAGCATTAACAGAGCCAGAAATGCTCCTTCTGCCTTCTTTGTGTTGGGTGACTGCAGTTAATAAGCTACATTGATCTTAAACGGGGTAAATGAATTGCAACCTCAAAGGCCTTAACCCCTCTTTTTTTTGCAAATTGGTTTTGGAGATTGCAATTGCCAAAAATTGGGCAAGTGACTTCTCAGTATTTGCAGGCAAGGAAATAGATGAAAAGTACCTCCTAGGGGACCTAAAATAAGCTTAACCACATGGGTTTAAAAATTAAACAAAAAGGAAAAAACATCTGAGGGAAAAAAAAACAAAGCACAAAGGAAAATCCTGGCAACTTCTTGATAACCACATCAATTCTGCATTGTTGCTGTTATCTTTTGTGGGTTTTTTTAAAACTGCTTTTTTAAAGCTGCTTTGGCCCCAAATGGCTGCCCAGCGCACACCTCACTCTCTTAAATCTTCTAAAGGGATGAAATGTACATGCTCTGCTTCCCAGCCCTGTTTAAAGATGACATAATTTAACTGTTTTTGCAAATATACAAAGGGGAAAAACTGTATGAGAAAGAGAAAATAGAACTTTAGTTCTTATAAGCATATAGAAGAAGAAGGTTTGTTCTTTTGTAAATCAGTTCAGAACCAATTTACATATGGCCTGGATTGATTATAAAAAGTCATTTGATTCATTACCACACAGCTTTCCAATATTCCAAATATTTGGAAACAATTGGTGTCAGTAAAAACATTGGAATGTTTTTTTAAAAAGAAAAATAAATAATGAAGCAATGGAAGACAGAATTGATGGTTGGCAATGAAAAATGTGTGTCAACATTAGGAGAGGCATCTTCCCAGCGATTCATTATCGCTCTTATAATTTGTGATCATCAGTGATTTTGAAGAAAACAAATATTGGCTAGCATACAGCAAAAAAAAAAAGCTAATAAAATATTATATTTGCTTTATATGGATGATCTATGCCAGTGATGGCGAACCTTTTTGGCACCGAGTGCCAAAAAGGAAGCACTTCCTGCGCGCCGGCCAGCAAATCTTCCGGTTACTGCTGTGCATGCGCACAGGCCAATCAGCTGGCTGGAGTACATGCTCACGCTGGAAAACGGAAGACCAGCTGTTCCAATTTCCGGCATTTCCGCACGCACAAAGGCCAGCTGATCATCGCGTGTGCATGTGCACCAGCAACCCAGAAGAGGAAATGCCATGCATGCCAGGCAACATGGCTCCGTGTGCCACTTTGGGCACGCGTGCCATAGGTTCACCATCATTGGTTCAAATCGAAATCAAAATGCAAATGTATGTACATATATAGAATTTTAAAAATAATTAGTAAAATCTAAAATCTACTGATAACAGATAAAATTAACTGTAAATATTATTAATTTGCACTTCATCTTAAGTCAGTTATCTCATAGTAATTATCTAAATTATTATTGAGTTTTTAAGCCTTTTACAGTGCTTTCTGTATTTTGGTGCGCAGAAGTGCTTTAAAGTTTGGGAATACTTTTGAATGTTCAGTATTCAAAAGTCAACTGGGCCTGAGTGGCGCAGTTGACTAAGGCACTGGGATTAACATTCAGCTGCCTGCAATTACTGCAAGTTCTAATCTCACCAGGCTCAAGGTTGACTCAGCCTTCCATCCTTTCTAAGGTAGGTAAAATGAGGACCCAGATTGTGGGGACAATAAGATGACTTTGTATAAATATACAAAAGTATGAAGGCTATTGCTTAACGCTTTGTAAACCGCCCTGAGTCTCCGGAGAAGGGCGGCATATAAATCAAATAAAAAAAATAAAAATAAAAAAATAAAAAAAAAATCATTCCCTCTATTTTTATGTGCAGCAAGCCATGCTTCAAAATAAGATTTGCTTCAGTTACAATTACCCCAATCAATTCAAACAAATTTACATGCTTCCAAAGCAAATTAAATTCCACAATAATAATTATGGGCACATGACAATTCTCTTCTAGTGGTACATAGCCACATGTCTGTTCATTCAGAACTCAGATGCTTCAGTTCAGCTTCATAATCCCAGATAAGTATGCATAAGCTTGTAGTTCATAGCTCATAGATTCTCTCACTCTCTTTGGTGAGTAATCTTCAACCCAGAGAAGACCCCATTTTTAATTTTTGTACTAGTTTTTTAGTCTGATTTTCAGAGAAAACAATGATACCTTTCCAATTATCAAAAGAGTGATGGCTCTTCCTCATCCATCACTCATCCATTATGTTAATACATATCTAGTCACATAGCAAATACCCCTATATGCTCAAGGGCAAGCCAATATTTACTATTTATTCATTTCATTGTATTTATTTCTATACTACTACACTCCATATGTCACAAGATGCCTCAAGATTGGTAGAAAACAGTGTTGCTTCCCATCCTAATACAAGCAAGCAGCAGCCAGAAAACCATCCTTTCTCTTGCAAAGGTAAATTTATCTTTTACTTTAAACTCTTCTTCCATGACCTCAGCCCATAACTGCTTATTGGTTGGATTTACAGTCTCTGCCATCTATTTTGCTTTCTCATTTCCCAGGAACATTCCGGACTCCCAGCAGTGCAGTACAAATTCTTTCCTGATGAATCAATAGAAAGAAAGGCTAAAAGGGAGAAGGAATAAAAAGAACCCTAAAGCAATGCTGGAACTAGATTTCCAGCCACAACCTCATGACAAACTGTTTAGCACAAACAGTACTAAACAGATTAAAAACCACAGATTTTTTTCTAGCAAACCATGAAAGAATTGATGGCTCATTGGATGTACTGTTTCCTGATGACGACATATATTGTTTGGTTCTGAAATGGAAATCATCTTTGCCTTTTATGCATCTCACATTCCTGCACATTTGAACCACCACCATGCATCATTCATAACCCAATGAAACATGATGCCACATCCATTGATTAAACCTTTTTGACATGTTGCCAAACTTTCTTAGCCCATTGCCAGTTGATAACATTTTTGAGTTAAATGTAAACAGTAGTTTAACAATGGCAAAAAAAGTAAAGTGTTGATCAGTCTTTTTATCCATTCTCACTTCTTAAGGGGGCATTTATGGTGCATGGTTACCACACATAGCAAACTAATGGATTTTAACTTCTGCTTTATTCCAAAATGCATATAAATTAGGTGTTAAGCCAAACAGGGACAAGCCAACTTAGTTGGATAGCTTTGGATAGCTCTATCCCAGATACATGTATGTGAACATATACAGTATCTCTGGATGGATGGATGGATGGACGTGCATATATCTGGATGGATGGATGGATGTGCATATATCTCTACACCTAACCCTTCATTTTATTTCTTTACTTCTTCCTCCAATTTTATATATATAACTGCTAGAGAGAAGTTCCCTGAGGATGGGCTCCAGCATGAATCTGAAAGCTCGAAAGACTAAACCTCTGGTCCAGGTGACTGACCCAGATTGGATCCTGCAACATTATCTTTGGACACATATATTCGCCTTTATTTGTGAAACATTTTACTGTTCCTCGAGATATAGAAAAATCATGACAAAGTAGTAATAGTTTAGTGAGTCAGTAAGTGTCTATTCCAGACCAACAATCTTGGATATGCAGCTGGCGACAGTAAGTAGTTCTCCAGATCATTTGTGCTGATTAATACATGTAGGGTTTTCCCACAAGCATATCTCACAATTGACCCTGTGCATCTTTTCTTATTCCAGCTTTCTCATCGACCACTTTGCTTCAAGATAGATGTGGCATGCAATTGTTTTTTTTTTTTAAATCTCAGTGCTATGCTGGGACTATACATTGCAAAGAGATTCCTTGAAATTCAAATGTCTGTCACATACGGTTTGGGAAAAGAGTTCTATGATAGCTTAATGTCATTAAAATTTGATGCATCTACACAAGATGACATAAATCCTCTTGTTAATTGTGTAATTTGGGTGGCCATGTAAATCTATTTAATAAATAAAATAAACATATATATGCTATTTGCATAATATAGCTTAACACAAACATCAATAAGGTATTCAAATAAAATTATATTATATAAAACCATGAAAGGACTAGTCAGGCACATCCTATAATTTAGAATAGATACAAATATAGAGCAGAAATTATCTGAGAACAGTAAATTAAGATACCCTGAACACTTTTTATTTTAAAAGTGAAATGAAATAAAGTTAGAAAGAAATACTTTCCAAGGTAAATGTCTGAACGGTAGATAAATGAAATTTATTATCTTACCACTAGCAAATTCTTTGCAGATTTTTTTAGAAACTACCAGATTCCAAGTCTTCAAAATCCTGATATATACATTTCCCTGCCCATATACAGGAAAATCACTTAGTTCAAACACATATCTGTCATAAATCAAAGATATCTGGTTCAACTCTAACCTTCATACTTGAGCTAGATTTTTTTATTATTATTCTTTTAAGATATAGATTTGAGGCTGGCTTGATACTAAGTACTTAATTTGTGTCTGGTGAAGGGTGCACCTAGAGAAGTTGAAAGTATTCACCCATAAAGATATTGCAAAAAGTCAAATGAAAATAAAACTGGAAGAAGGATGAGGTAAGAATCTAATTTTAGATCTGAAGATCATAAACTACTGTAATTCTGCTTCACAAAGCATAGCCAGATAACTTGTCAAGCTTCACAGCACTAGTTCTTCAAATTACACACACACACACACACACACACACACACACACACACTCTGAATTTTCCATTAAGCTTATACATCAGGATTTCTAACAGGATTTCCTTCATGTTCAACATTTCATAGCACGTAGCTGTGCCCCAGAAAAACTCCTATTGTTGTGCTCCAACTCAAAATTTAGAAACACAAGAATAACCATGACTCCATCCAGAAGATTTTTTTTAAAAAAGTATCACAGTAAAGTAATCCATGTTGGCCTAAACACAAAACACAACCACCAAACTGAAGAACCATCTGTGTCTACAAGGCAGAAAATGAAGAAAACATTCTCTGATGTGCTTTCCTTTAGTAAGCAAGTTTATTATCAAATAACTCTATATAGCAAATACGAATTAGGCTGGTATCTTTCCAAACCTATTTCTATGTTCGTTTTGGTCGTTGCTTTCTGCTTTCCATTCTGTAGCATTCTTTATGTCTTCAACTCCAGAACTGCTGCCAATTAGCTTCAGATGAGTAAAAGCAATGATATAAAGTAGAAAGCAAACTGAATTATACTAGTACTATAATACATGAGCACCTAGTTCTAGATTCCAAACCAAGACACCATACATTTTGAAAGTGGAAATCCAGGTTCTTAACAGTCAGACTAGATTATTTCACATTTACTTTGGCAATTTTTTAAAAAAATTGATTTATATGCCACCCTTCTCTGAAGACTCAGGGCGGCTTACAATGAGTTAAGCAATAGCCTTCATACTTTTGTATATTTATACAAAGTCATCTTATTGCCCCCACAATCTGGGTCCTCATTTTACCTACCTTAGAAAGGATGGAAGGCTGAGTCAACCTTGAGCCTGGTGAGATTTGAACTTGCAGTAATTGCAGGCAGCTGATGTTAATAACAGTGCTTTAGTCTGCTGCACTACCAGGGTTCAGAAATTTGTACACATTTCTGAAGGGAACACTCACCTGCTTTAACGTGAGCTACGTTCACCCTCCCCTCCCCACTTTTGGCTGTTCAAGATGACATCCTATTGAAGAAACTGAAAATTAAGGACAATTAAGTTGATATGATGCGCAAAACAACAACAGCCCTGGGTAAAATTTCAGCAGAAAGCTTTCCCCAATGCTGTAATCTTTTTTTATTACAAAAATGTAAGGGAAAGCCTGTGTTTGTTTGAAATGCGAACTATCAACTGGAAGGGTTTATGACTCCTTTGAAGGAATGCAAGCGAGCACAAAAATGCAATTTAGTCTTTTTCCCCCCCTCACTACACTTCATAAGGAAAACCTTCTTTATCTGACTGGCAGGATCTTCTTCCTGGCATCAGTAAAGGGGCTGTCTTCTTTCTGAAGTAAATGCAAGCTCAGAAAAGAAATTTTCCTCAGAGGAAAAAATGAGAGTACCGATTCCATGTCTTACTCCCTACCCCAAGTGGAAATAATTTTAAAGCTGCTGCACATCAACTGTACAATTTGGTTTTCCTTTTTTGCTTACATAATAGGTTAATATAACATCTCTGTAAAGGTGTTTTTTTCCCCCTTTTTCGCCCACCTTAACACAGTTGGTGGTTAGAAATGTTCACAAATTGAAAGCTTCTATGGCAAAAATTAGAGTTTTTCCAACTTTAGAGCTAGAGAGAAACATTTGCATGTTTTAAGCACCTTCCATTTGTAAGAAAAGCTCTATTATCCCTGATCACTAGAAATGTTTTCAGGCCCATTTGATTTATTAATTTAGTGTTAAATGGGCACCATAATTGGGCATCATTAGTCTTTTTCTCCTGTGGCTCAACCTTAAGCACGGCAATGCAGCTCACGTGATTTGCCTGCAAAGAGAAAAAGGGACTTTAAAAATAGACACTCGGATGGGTTGTTTCCTCCTCTATGCAAGACACTGCTTTCTGAAACAGTTCACTGATCTACAGCCATTTTGGACTCAGCGGTAATCTTACATTTATCACCTCTTATTTTGGTTCAACATTTTCAGTAATAACTGCTTGAAATTGCTTCAAGGCTCAAATAGCTTTCATGTTTTGAAATAATTGGGGTTAGGTCTTGATCTCCTATCAACAGTGGCTTATACACAGTTGTGGGATCCTACCGGTTTAACAACCGGTTCGGTGATCGCATGTTTTGCTGGGCGCGCATGCTCAGTTTTAACAAAACTAAACTTCCACGTCACTTCTAGGCAATATCACAGCTGAGGGGCAGGAATCTGCTATGCCGCACGAATCAGCTGAGAGGATAAAGGTAAATAAAGCATGCAGGGGCGGGTGGGCAGGCCCACCTGATCATCGGAGCTACCGGTAGACCTAAATCAGTCCGAACCGGCTGAATCCCACCCCTGCTTATACAGCTAGTCCTTGGTCCCAGAATTTCTGTTGCTAAGCAAGGTGATTAAGTGAGTCACCCCCCAGTTTTATGACTTTTTTGCCACAGTTGTTAAGTGAATCATGCAGTCAGTAAGTGAATCTGGCTTCCCCCATTGTTCTTGTTGGACGCTGCCTGAGACATCCACAAATGGTGAATCCCATGACTCTGGAATGCTGCAAACACCATAAATACATGCCAGTTGCCACGTGCCCAAATTTTGATCATGTGACCATGGGGATATTGTGATGGTCATAAGAATGAGGACCAGTGACAAGTCACTTTTTTCAGTGCTGTTGTAACTTCAAAAAGGTACTGAATGAATGGTTGTAAATCAAAGATTACCTGTAACACAAAACTAAGCAGAAACTTCTTCTTTTCCATTTGGGGGCAATAAACAACTTATCCTCTCTTCAGAAAGCAGCAGCAAAGAGAACATGCGTGCCAAACTCTCACTTTCTCTGGAGACTGCATGCACAGAATGGGGACTAGCTCAATTCTCAGCCATCCATGTTTGTACTTCTCAGTCTTGCCTTATCTCAAGAAAAGATGCACAGAACCGGACACAAGACTCTCAAATCTCACTGAATGTTTTATCAGATATTGTATTCTGCCAGAGCACTTGGACAGATTAGGAGGATTTACAGCATTTCCCCTAGTTCTGTACTGCTGCCTGGAAAGTGCATCTATGGAGCCACGAAGGCTTCAGTTTTATTTGAAGGAGAGTTTACTTTTAAAACATCGCATCCAAACTCATGCACCCAATTATTCATTGAAACAAAGTCCTGGTAGCTCCAGAGGATTTTAACTTGTTCCAGATTCTACCATATATACTGAATATGGTAGATGATGGCAAAATCAATTCCACTAATATCTGATGCCTGTCTCTCTGCCTGCCTGTCTATCATCCTACCATCCTACCATCCATCCTACCTACCTACCATCCATCCATCCATCCATCATCTCTCTCTCTCTCTCTCTCGTCTGTCTGTCTGTCTGTCTGTCTGTCTGTCTGTCTGTCTGTCTGTC
>WNWU01000011.1:26002052-26028767 GCA_012654045.1 Ptyas mucosa | reverse complement strand
GTCTGTCTGTCTGTCTGTCTGTCTGTCTGTCTGTCTGTCTGTCTGTCTATCTATCTATCTATCTATCTATCTATCTATCTATCTATCTATCATCTGTCTGTCAGAACCCAGTTTGGAGGAGGAGTTGGAATTGGGACCGTCTGACAAGGAAGGCACGTCAGGGGCCCCTCAGACATTGCGGGAGGTAGTTGACCAGATACTGAGCTGCCTGCCTGCACAGACAAAGGGGAGGATCAGCTGCTGACTGCCAGTGGTGCTGATATGGCAGCTGATCTCCTTTGATGAGGAACAGCTGCCTCCTCCACTCGATCCAAGGGCAATGAGAGTGGAGTGCAGGCAAGCCCAGAGAAGGGCTGAAAGGCTACTAGGGAGGAGGCCACCCCACCCCTCCTCACAAGGAACATCTGGAGGGTAGTAACTTAAAGAGAAGCCATGGGGAGTTAGTCTTTGCCAGGAACAATTGTTTGCTTTGGCTTATACTCCCCCAGCTTTGACTCGGGTCTGTTGCCGTTTGCCTTGCCTCGCTTGGAAGAATGCTCTTCACATTTGGTTTTGGACCTAGCCCTTCTCTTGTAGCCTGCATTGGCCTTTGCTTCACTGTGCCTTTAGAATTGCTTCTTGTCTGGGGCCTGTTTCTTGTCCTGAGGATTGCCCTTGTCTTGTGCCTGGACTCTGTCTTGTGGATTGGACGTGGACTCCATATTACTAAAGTGTTATGATTTTTTTTCCTTCTATGTGTCTTTAATTGAGGATATGTGCCTTCCAACAGCATCTACGGTTCATAGGACAACAGTGTAATCAGCTTTAAAAGCAAGGGCACACGTTATTAAATAACAAAATCTTATATGTAATTCCCCAGAATGGAATCAAGCCCAACAGCCCTTACCCATTATGGAGACGTCATACTCAATCTGGAACAGGGCCTCCTGGTTGCACTGACGCAGAATGTTCAGCGCATCAGCATGACTCACGCCATGAAGAGGAATCCCATCCACACTCAACAGCCGGTCCCCAATTTTCAAAGACCCTTCCCTGCATAAAATGATAAAGGCATCCATTAGGGACACATATCTGACAGACTCAGAATATTCCTGAGATGAATGCTTATTTGGAAACTTTATTTACTAACAACGCTTTCAAAGTTTCTACATCTGCTCCAAGATGTGTATGTAGTGGGTCCAGGAGCTTTCCAAGTGTGGGATGCAACTTTTGATAAGGTACAGAACAAATCTGGATAGTGTTCCTGCTTTGGGGGAAGCTCAAAGTGAGTGTTTAGATAATTCTAACTTTGATTGCATAAGACTGACCTATAAAGCAGGGAAACTGTCAAAACTTGTTCCTGCTTTGCTTGAATGAATCTGTGGTAAACTCATCTACGCAACCAAGGAACAAACATGGAGCAAATTTTGACAGGTAGGGTAGGCCTGTAAATCTAGTTACTGTCTAAGCCAGTGTTTCTCAACCATAGCAAGGCTGGACTTCAATGCCCAGAATTCCCCAGTCAGCTGTGCTGAGAAGATGAGATACACTGGTCTAAGCCATATCTGGTCACCAGGAGCTTTGTAATTGGGTGATTTGTTATTTATTTTTATTAATAAAGGTTCTCATTTTAAAGAATCACAGTCTGTGATTCCGTGCACCGGTGTAGGTGTAGGTTTCTCGGATCTGTTATTTGCTTGACACAAAAAGGATGGTAAAAAAAAAAATAGGGCTTATGTATTTTTTTTTTAATCGTTCTTTTAGTTAATTATCTTTCAAATGTTATTACTTCCACATCTGTTTTCCGGTGTTACTTTTTTCATTAATATTCTAGTATTTCTGTACTGCATGGAGAAAATCAATCTATGTGGTGTCTATGAGTCGAAAACAACTTGATGGCCCATGATTTTCATAGTGACATTTTTATAACACATTCCCGCCCCTTGCAGTCCATTACTACTGTGCCGCTGAACCTGCAATTGGTTTTAAATGACCCACCACTGATTAAATTTTTCAAATGTATTTTCCATAGTTCACCTTTTCTGGCTACCCAGAACTAGTGCAGTAGAACTCAAAGGAAATCTGTGTTGAAGAAGCCATGGACAAGACCAAAGGTAGAGATGCAAAGTTATTGGGAATCTTTTATAGGTGGTATGAAAACTATTTATTTGTTTAAGCTTCACTGCTAAATGTCGAATTATGTGAACATTACCTGTCTGCTGGGCCACCTGGTCTAACATAAGTCAGTACTAATGGCCTGGATTTATGCCAGTCTTCATGGGCTCCTCCTGCAAGCAATTTGCAAAAATAATTCATAACTGATACAGACACATATCCAACAAATCTGTAAAAAGGGAACACATTATTAAATCAGCAAGCGGCTAGCAGTCATTTTCTGGGACATATGGAGAAACCTGGTAGTATCCCATCTGTCAGTCTCTGAAGATTACTTTTCCATCTCCCTGAAGATGCCCTTCAGAAAGCCACCTTAGAATGGCATTGGACACCCCACTTCCTCCTTTTCCCCTGTTTCCAAATAGCCCAGCATGTTGCTAATTACAAGTGCACTGACCTCGTAGTACAAATCCAAAACTATTGCCTTCTTTATAGAGGGTAACTTCAATGGTTTTTGGAATGATGCCAGCACTATTATCAGGGGCTGCAGACAAGGGAAATAAAAGGATGAGCTAATGCTTTCCACTTGCTGAACTCTCCTTCTATAAAAACTGCATATTTATAAGTTCTGCAGATGATCTCAAAACACAAAAAAGTCATCCACATAAGCCTTCTTGGTTTCATAAACTGGACCATTGCCTATAATGCTTGTCATAATTGAATAACAGCATTAAAATTACCCAAATTTGTCTTGCAAATTGCCTCTGATCAATCTTAATAATACACATATATATACATATATCCTGAGCTTGTTTTAATATATTAACAAACCAGAGCCTTTTCTTCTACAAGCTTCAAAGCCCAGTAGGATTCCTAGAGCTAACAGTTTTTGCCACAGATGTTTATTGGATTCTCAAATACCTTAATAATAAGCCAGCTGGCAACTTTGAATGAATACATTCAAATCCTCATGGCTAAGAGGACAATTGTTGATTGGGATCATTAAGTGGAGAAAATGATTAAGTGTAAAACAGTGCTGAAGGAAATGTGTCTTAGTCCATATTTAATTCAGTACTTCATTTAATTTTAAACACTTATGAAAGCAATGCAAAAACAAAGACTGCATCTGTTATGAGTAAATGGCAACCTATCACACATTCTATGTTATGACTTCCCAGACAAAATGCTTGCCTCCTTCTCATAATAGCATGTGAAATATATGCACAATAGGAATCAAGTAAATTGGTGGAAGAATTAATAGTGTTTTTAAAAATTCACCAATTAAGTGGATTGGTGAAATGAGAAAGGGGAAGAAATTATTATATTTAAATGGCAGCCGCAAGCCACCATTTTAAAAATGCTATCTCCCCAGCTTTTCATACATTTGAGCTCTCAACCTGATGCCCTCCAGATATATGAAGAGTAGAACATTCAATAATCCTGATCAGCCATTCATTTGCCTTGCTATCAGGGAATTCTTGGAGTTGCAAATAAAGAAAGACTGTCCAGAAGAGAATCTTCTAAGATGCTAGAAGATTCCTGTGCCTCTAAAATCAAGGAAAGTCTATTATTTTACTTCAAAATTAAAATCCAAAAAATTAACTACCACACTGATAGTCAACAAAGATTTCTTTCATTGACAGATCAGTCTAATATTATTATTTGAGTTAGATCCAGAAATGAGCTCTTCAAACTAGGTGGTGCAGTAGAGTTTGCATTTTCTATCTCAGAATCCTCCTTCTGGGTCAAAAATCTTCCCATTGTCACAAACAGTTGCTGTGTAACTGGACAGAAGCAAAGCCTGCTTCCAACACTATGTAATGTTAACAACATTTACAACCCACTAGCCGAAATTAAATGTACTCTTTAATATTTGAAACCAGCAATAAAAATGTTTAGTCGAGTAAAAAAGGCCATTGTATATTGAGCAAAATTAAGCAGCAACTCTTACTTCTAGTATATTATTTAAAATCATAATCATTTCTAACATTGCAATAATTTTTCTTCTCTAACCTTACTCATTGCCAACCTCTGTCCCTTGCAACTCAGATCAATCTTCCAGCGATCTTATGAAGTCAATTGTAATCCACTAATGGTCATGTCATAGTGTGTTATTTGTCACATTACAGTTTTGTTTGATGTCCAAGTTGAATCCATAAATGGATTCAAGTTTGTGGGTCAAAAGAGAACGGTCAGGGTTTTATGAGCAGGCAGGAGGCCTTTGGCTGTAGAGACGAGTTTATTTTGTGAGTAAACAAACCAGAAACAATAGCATAAACTTAAAAATCATTTTTTGAATGATAAGGACCCAGACTGTTGGGGGCAATATGCTGACTCTGTAAACCACTTAGAGAGGGCTGTAAAGCATGGTGAAGCAGTATATAAGTCTAAATGCTAGTGCTATTATTATAATCATGAAACAAAATCTAATGTGTGGTCTGCTTTCTGTATTTATTGATGCTTCTAGTATCTATTTTATATACCCACTGATGTTTGTGAAATCTTTAGCACTGTTAAATATTTATGAGCAACAACATCCCATAATTAACAGATGGATAAAAGCAGAATCCACTGTAATCACTCTGGGTAAGAAATCATTGGCAAAATGTCACTGCAAGTAAAAGAATTTCAGATGCCAAGGCTGGAACATCTTGAACAGCTGGAGAAACTACTACCAACTGAAGTAGGATTACTGGTCTGTATGTTTCTTCACAAAAGGAAAGAGGTGGAAAGGATAGGGAGGTTCCCTAATCTTAAAACACTGAACCATAAAGCTTTATTAAGGATATACTAACCAGCTAGTGGTAGCTCATATTCTACTTCTAATATTACCCTTTCTCCCACATTCTTCAATAGACTTATAATTTCATCATGTCGCAATTTTGTCAAGTTAATCCCGTTCACTGACTTGATGTAATCACCAACATTTAGCTGATCGCTCCTGTAACATACAAAACAAAATATCTCAGTTCTTTCCAGGGCCAGACATTATAGTCTTGAGGCAATTGTCTCAGATAACAGAAGCAGAGAGACAGCTTTTATTATTTTTGCTTTAAATTCCCTGGCTGTTTTTTTTTAATTATTATTATTATTGAAGGTACGCATTCAATTGTATAAACCCCATAAGCAGGCCCTAAGATTGTTGTCCTTTCTAGTCACTAAAACGTCTTGGATCAACTCTTGTTATATCTTTACTGACTATCTAAATAGAAAGATCTGTACAGTAAACAACATGCAGAGCAAAAAACAAATCTTACTTAATACCTGAGGTGTCAATCATTTTTTTAAAAACAAACATACATGGCCACAGAGAAAATAAAAGGTTTGATGATGTTCAGTCTTAAATCCTAGCTGCAGAATCTGTCTTAGCTGGGAGGGTAGAAGGGATAAGTCATTCCAAGCTGGGATCCTAACAAGAAACTCAAGATGCTATGCTACTTGAACACTACATACCTACCAAGAAATTAAGTGAAATATGTCTTCCCAGAGGGATTTGTATTCCTTGCAGACAGCTGGTAATTTGCATCCTATTATTGCCAGCTATCTGCAAGGAATATGGATCCTTCCATTCCCCACTATCCTCTCAAGAGCTGAAGAAGCCTCTTGGATGAGAAGCGAAGCATCATCAGGGAAGGAACAGGAAGGTCCGGTTGCCTCCTGAAAAAGCACCTTTGGGACAACCATGACCTGGATGACTGAGAATCTCTAAAAAAAAAATACCCTTTAAGCTGGATGTTTGCCATTGACGTGTGTTATGTTGACTATCTGACTCGCTAGTTTATTCTTGCTGTACATTTCATTCTCCAACCTTGCAACTGAGAAACTCTGCATCTGTAATTATCTTACCTTGCTGCCAGTCCTCCTGGCCTTAGATTAGAGACTCTCGGTTTCCCATCTTTATCTGTGCCACCAGCTATAGTTAATCCGAGGGTGCTTCCTTCCTTTTTGATTAGCTCCACAATCGTGACTCCTCTAAATTCTTCTGATGGTATGAAGAAAGAACAATTCAGGGCACCGGATTTTTAATATTATGAAACATTCATACTGGAGCATTTAGATGATGATGATGATGATGATGATGATGATGATTATTATTATTATTATTATTATTATTATTATTATTATTATTATATTGGAGCATTTAGACCACGTCTTTTGATTTCTGGAAGAGGAGGCATTCAAGAAAACTTATACAGAAATGTACATTTGAAGACTTCAATAGCAAAATTATTAATGCAATTAAAAGGATTACACAGATTAAAGGCAGTCCAGTTAAGTAATTTATGACAACAATATCTCTACTGAAAAGAAAATAGCATATAAATATATACTATATAATATTGTGTATCTGTAAAAGGCAGCAAGTCAGAAGAATAAGCCAAATAAAAAACAGAAAGAGAAAGGAACTTCTTTGTCATATGGGAAAATCTGCATTGGAAACATGGCTGATTTCAAGTATTCTTGTTCCAATTATATAAGCATGGAGTTCTAGCATTCTGGGGAGCCGAAGGTGATGATATGAAAGGAAGGCTGATTATAATTCATGACAGAAGATTGTATACAATATGATCAAACATAAAAATTCCAGATTTTTAAAAATTTTATTCTGTAGTGCTGCTCCACTGGACCCTTTTCAGCTATGAAAGGAATTCTTTTTCTAGATTGTTTAGCTTATTCATTCATCCATCCCATTCTGAGCTCACCTTAGAAATGACTGTAGCTTAGCCATATGTTAGGTATCCTTTTCATCTTGTGCAGTCTAAACCTGAGGACATGAACAAGCTATTTGGAAGTAGTAAATCTATTTCCCTAATTCTTTTTATTTATTTAATCAAACTCGTCTGCCTCAGCTGCAATCACAACTTGAGGTAGTTGGCAAAATATTAATAATAATTAGGATTAAAGCGACAAATTAAAAGATGAAATGATCATAAATAGATTACCAATCACATTGGGGCAAAATGGCATGACCCATTACAAAGCAGTATAGGATACATATAGGTGTCAGATCAAAAACCAGGCCAAGTCCTCAAGTTTTCCAAAAGCACTTCAGGGTTAGTTTTCCAGAAGGCACATGTTGCTGTACAAGTCCCACTTTGCTTTAACAACAGGACCTGTTCATTGGCTACAGAAGGAATTAATACACCTTTGAGGGATGAAATTGCCCTGACAAGAAAGTTGAGGACTATTTATTATTGGAGAGGGACGGTGTAATGGCTCAGTGATTAAAGATGCTGAGCTTGTCAGCTGGAAAACTGACAGACTGGATTTGAGACCTAAGCATCGCAACAAGGAGAACTCCCCTTACTTGCCCAAGCCCATGCCCACCTAGCAGTTCAAAAGCTGGCCTCATGATCATGAAATGTCTTTGGGAATGCTGGCTTCCTCAGCTAAAAAAAGAGGTGAGCACTGCCCCCCTTAGAGTCACAAAAGACTGGACAGAAGAAACTTTTACCTTTACTTATTTATTATCATATCCCTGATGATTAAATTTGAAGCAGCATTACATCAATTGCTGCTGGAGCATCATATTCTATTAACATATTCTATAGGGGTGTCAAATTCAAGGCCCGCGGGCCAGATCTGGCCCATAAGGTGCTTAGACCTGGCCCGTGAGGCCACCCTGGAAACAGCAAAGGACTGGCCTGAGGTGCCTCTGCCAGTGAAAATGGAGCTTGGGAAGGCCGCATGCGACCCTCCCAAGCTCCATTTTCACTGACAGAGGGTTGCAGGAGGCCATCCCAACTGAAAACGGGGCTTAGCAGAGTGCTCAGGCCACCACAGGCACCCCGACATGAATGATGTCAAGCTGGCCACGCCCACCCCAACTCCCCCAAGATCAAAGACAACCCTGAGGCAGCCCTCAATGAAATTGAGTTTGACACCCCTGTTCTACACCATCTTTTTTCAAACTTGGCAACTTTAAAACGTTTGGACTTCAACTTCCAGAATTCCCCAGCCAGAATAGAATAGGTTTAAACAGCTTTTATTTGATCAGCCACTGAAGAACTGAAACAAAAAAAGGGGAAAAAAGGAAGGCAGCTGTCCCCTTTTCTTCAGCAGCAGTTTCTTCTATCTCTTCCGTTTTGCTTTTATTTATTGATCATTGCTTTGGCACCAACTGTTGTAATACTGTATCATCTGATACAGTATGCCATATGGGACTCTATGTTCATTTTCTCTTCCTCATATCTGCCAATTACTTCCACTGGTTTTTAAGATCTGAGTTTAACATCATCATTCTATTGATATTACCATTTCACAGGCATTTGAGCCACCTGTGCAACCATAGTTGACAAAATACTGTTATACTTTTATAGCATTCCAACATAATCCTGTTGAGTGCCAGTAGCCTCAGCATGGATAAATTTGAAAAAAAACACTGTTCCACACCAATACTTGTAATAACAGTGCTGTGGAAAACACTCTCAAATATATATGAAAACACTGGAAAGGGATAAATATTCTGGTTTATCTATTATACAGTACTTGTCACCTTGACTCTTAATGTTAAAGTCAGATTATCTTTTAAGTGAGGAATGTTACATCCTTTACACTTCCATTATTCAGTGACTTGAGTTCCTGCTCCATTTCCATCTGCATCTTGCATTTCCATAAAAGCATCCCCTTAGGTGGGGCCATAGCAACTTAAAGGGTATAGAATGGTATCAAATCAATGCCAATTACATTTCCATTGTAAAAAAGCTTAACATCAGCAGCACAATCTAAACCAAAAAAACATACAAATTAGATAGAGGAGGATCATCTACACCTGATTTAAGATGCATCATTCTAGCCAAGTTTAGAAATTTAGGCTATGCAGCAACTCCCCCCCCCCCCTTTGGAAATGACTAAAGTACAATGACACCCAATATGGCATCTCCAGAGTTTGGCAAAATTCTTTCTGGATAGATATGGCAGGATGTGTTTTTCTTTGTCCCACTCCCTTCCCTCCCCCCGCACTTCTTTTTCTAGGCAGTTCTCGAGGAGTTGAACTCCACACATCTTAAAGTTGCCGAGGTTGAGAAATACAATTCTAGATCCCCTAAATGAGAATACAGAACAACAGATTTGGAAGGGACCTTGGAGGACTTCTAGCCCAACCCCTTACTCAAGCAGGAGACTCTATGCCAGTGATGGCTAATGTTGTGTCTTCGGCTCCCGAGCCCGGACCTTCGGAGGAAGAACCCTCCGAAAGTGAAGAGGAGGAGGAGGCAAGGCCCCCCTCTCCTGGCCCGTCTGGTTTGGCACCACCCCAGGCCCCAGCTGAAAGCCCTGGGGAGGAAAGCTCCTCTGAGTCAGACGTTAATGAGGAGAGGGAGTGGATTAATCCCAGGTGGCGACGGGCTCAGCAAAGGAGTGGGTGGGGCCGAGCACGAGGTGATGAGTCACAAAGCCAACGCCCCACAAAGTATAAAAGGAGCTGACCTTACCTTGTTGGCTTTTGTGACGAACAAATTATTAATTTGGCTGCTTGTTTCCTGAAGTACTGCATCAGATAAGTGTTTGCTAACCTTAAGACTGTTTGTTTTTGGACATGCCGGAGAGCCTTATCAGGGACTGGCCGTGGCAACTCAAAATAACAGCTGTCTTTATCTCTCCCGGGCTCGCTGCCAGCTTGTTGTTTATGAATGGTGAATAAACGACTTTCGTACACTTCTGTTTGTGTGTGTGCTTGTCTGGGCTCCTGAAGCAGGGAGGGGACAGAACAGCTAACCTTTTTGCCATTGTGTGCCAAAAGCGAGGTTCGTGTGGGGGTGTTGCGCGTGTATGTGCCCACACCCATAATTCAATGTGCCCCGCCCCCACCGTGCATGCGTGTGCAACCCCCCCCCACACTCCCCCCATTTTTGGCACATGATGGCACAGAGGGCCCAGTAGGCCTGTTTTTTGCTCTCCCCAGGCTCCAAAGGCTTTCTTGGAACCTGGGGAGGGCAAAAACGGCCTTTCCCACCCCCTCCGGAGGTGCTCCGGAGGCCAGAAACAGTCTTTTTCCCAACTTCCAGTGGGTCTGGAAGGCCCAAAAATCAGGTGGCCGGCGCGTACATGCACGCTGGAGCTGAACTAAGGCAATGCTAGCGTTCCCACAGATATGGCTCCACGTGCCACCTGTGGCATGCGTGCCATAGGTTTGCCATCATGGCTCTATACCATTCCAGACAAATGGCTGTCCAATCTCTTCTTAAAAACCTCCAACTTCTGGAGGCAACTCATTCCACAGATTAATTGTTTTCACTGACAGGAAATTTCTCTTAATTCTAGGTTGGATCTCTCTTTGATAATCTTCCGTCTGTTACTTCTTGTTATGCCCTCAGGTGCTTTGGAAAATAGGTCAACCCCTTCTTCTCTGTGACAGCCCTTCAAATATTGGAAGACTTCCATCATGTCATCCCTTTTCCATTTTTTCATTAGACTAGACATACCCAGTTCCCACAACTGTTAATGGTATGCTTTAGCTTCTAGTCTCTTAATCATCTTTCCTGCTCTTTTCTGCACTTTTTCTAGAGTCTCAACATCTTTTTTGTAACCTGATGTCCAAAACTGTATTTCAAGTGTGGTCTTACCAGTGCAGTATAAATTGGTACCGATGCTCGCATGATCTTGATACTATTCCTTTGTTGATACAGCCTAGGACCTGCAAGTTACTATACAACCAATATTTATTTTATTTATTTATTTTTATTTTATTTAATTTATATACCACCCTTCTCCTGCTGGACTCAGGGTGGTGCACAGCCAGAAATAAAAAACAGTCAGTACAAAATTTAAAATTTAAAAGAATTATAAATTGTGGCCAAAAGTTTAAAAACTCATAACTAAAACCCAATTGCACAATTTAAAAATCTAAAATCTTTAAAAATCTTTAAAAAGTGTGTGTGTGGGGGGGGATTGTGCCAATTTTTTTTTTATTCTTATTTATATGCCGCCCTTCTCCGGAGACTTAGGGCGGCTTACAATGCGCTAAGCAATAGCCTTCATACTTTTGTATATTTTATACAAAGTCAGCTTATTGCCCCCACAAACCGGGTCCTCATTTTACCCACCTTAGAAAGGATGGAAGGCTGAGTCAACCTTGAGCCTGGTGAGATTCGAACTTACAGTAATACAGTAAAATAGGCAATATGGCTTGCCTATTTGAGATAGCTAGACTTAGACAAATATATAGCAAATATAAATATCCCATAAAGAAGCAATCATAAATATATATGATTATATAAGGATATGGTTCATCTATATAAGGTACTGTCTACAATGTTGGCTACCGTATTTGAAAATTATATAATCGTTCTGGGAAAAATGAAGCCGAGGGAAATCAAAATAAACAGAGGCTTAAATGCCTTCTCTGCTGAAAGAAAAAGATGAAACTTTTGTGAGTGTTTAAAGACAACTATGCTAGGAAATGACCAATATGTATAAAATCATGCAAGTCATGAAGAAAGACAGACAAACATTCTCCCTCTTTCAAACATTAGGTCATCCCATGAATCTGAAAGGAGATTCAGAACAGATAAATGGAAACCATATCATCTCTTTATGTACTTCATAATTACACTATAGAAGTAATAACTCCATGACATGGTGAAAAACATTAAGGTGGATGTCTTTAAAAGGGGGATAGAGAAATTCATCTGACAAAGAACTTGACCATAGAGATATCATGCTCCAAAGTCCAATTGAAGGGAACAAAGGCAGGAAAGAACAGAAACACGTAGTCCTCGACTTACGACAGTAATGCAGCCTGGAATTTCTGTTGTAAGTCATGACAGTCATAAGTCAAGGTATCTATGGACAAATAAAAGGCAATGTTTCACATGCAACAGATCTACCAGAATTAATTTGCTGATTTGTGATAGCTTTCAAAGGAAGTTAGATAAATTAGTAAGGATAGGATAATCAGGTTATTTATCTTCTGATGGCTTGATGTTTATCCCCTGCAGCAACAGAATCAGTCAGTATATCGGTTGCTGTAAAGAGTCAGAAAATGTTACTGTAATCTTATTCTGCCTGTGGCTTCAAATGGTCACTGTGGGAACATCACGCTAAACCAGAACAAAACTAGACTTGAACTAGTCTAACTGGGCTATTCTGTTTTTTTTTAGGCTACTTCTCAACCTTATGATACACAATGCGTTATCAAAAATTGGAACACTTTTTGGAACACATGGTGATTGGTGCCCTGAATCCATACATTTCTACAAACTTTATGCAAACTACTACTCACAACTCATTGACCTTAGTGCATTTATTTATTTATTTAAAGGAACAGGTTAATTATAGATAGATAACTCTTTGTTTCTGGTCCTGGGTAACTACCATTATATAGATAATTATGCACTGAAACTTTCATTTTCATCTGCTTAGTTCCTCACGGAAACCCCAACCACACATATTCTGTGTTCTGCTGCACTCCATTGAGAGTTCTAGTGCTACTATCAGATGCAGATAATACCAGCACAGGGACTGAGAGATTAAAATGGAAAGTGCCCTCCAGCTTGCCTTGAACAGAAATAATGAATTTTTAATTCCTAGGAAATAGAAAGAATTCTGATACTTTTTTTCAGCCATGTGAGGCTCAAGCAAATATCACTGTGTACCAAGACTGCCCCATGGATTTTTTCAACTGCTTTCATCACCCAGATATGAAAGGGGAAATGGGAAATTTCAGAGAAAAAAACCAAAGTCCCATGGTTTAGAATGTTGTCTATAATTCCTGATTTCTTTAGCATATTAATTTTTTTTTACTTGAACATTAATGATTTAAAATTACCAATACATTACTTAAAGCACTGTCTTACATGATGTTTAATTCATAGTGTAGGGGAAAAACATTAATGAAGGGAATGCTCTTAATTACTTCTGTCAAACTGCCTCTTCATCAGGCTCTGATTCTTTCTGCAAATTCAGGTTTAAAAATGTAGATCAGAATTTGACAATGATTTAAGAGGAGAGTCATCACACAGTAGAGAAGACAGATCTCTGTGTGATATATTGTACAAGTATTCCTGGACCACAAAATGTCTTCAGTTGTCCTGTTTTGGAAGGATGGAGAGGAGAGAGCGGGTGGATGGGGGAGCAAGAGGAAGCTAGAAGTAGATCTCTACATGAAAGAACAGAAAATCCTCTCAAATTCTACAACTCAAACAATTTCCAAATGATGAATTTAAAACTCTGAGAATATCCAATTTGCCTTCTGTTCTGGGAGATGGATCTCAGTGTTATAGTAAAGTTTGAGTGAGAGTGAGAGTGAGAGTGAGAGTGAGAGAGAGAGAGAGAGAGAGAGAGAGAGAGAGAGAGAACTCCTACTACGGTGAAATCTGTTTTCCCTTGTTGTAATAAGCTATGAATTAAAACAAAAAAAACATTACCCATCTATATGTTAGCAAAGCAAATTGAATAAATGCCCACAAATAAGACAATAAATGCAGCTACCTGGTATACTTTGTCTTCTTGAGACCAACGCAGTATCCAATCCACCTGAGTCTTTGCTTCCTTTCGAATAAGGCCCATCATCTACAAAAGAAATAAAGAAAAAAACCCTGAAATTGTATGGGTTATAAAATAAAAGATTATCTCTTTATTACCCATAATAGCTTTGTAAATGTGATATGATGTGATCTTTTCTATTCTTATATTCAATGCATATAATAACCCTTATGAGGAGAGCCAGTTTGGTATAGAGGTTAAGGCATCAGACTAGAAACTGGGGCACCCTGAGTTCTAGGCCCACCTTAGGCACAACTACATGAACTCGGGCCAGTTACTCTGTCTCTCTCAGGCCCAGAAAAGAGGCCATAGAAAGACACTTCTGAAGAACCTTGCCAAGAAAACTGCAGTGACTTGTCCAGACAGTCTCTGAGAATATGATACAATTAAACAGAAGAAAATTAATCTCTTAATTGTTGGGAACAATGTTTTTAGGGTGATTTCTCCATCTTTTTGTCATAGAACCCCAAACAGAGGGGGCTTTATTGCATGGAGTTAAAATAGGTTAAAGAACAAAATGCAGATAATGCCATCCTGAGCTAGAAAATTACTTGTTTACAATTATTTGTATGCTACTACTTGTGGCTCAAACGGCTGGCAATAACTGCAATAAAATACCTATTAAATCCATAAAATAGATGACTGCCTTCATCTTGCAAAACAGTTTTCTCTCAATCCCTTGTGTTCTACTGTCACAGCCAGAAGCAGATATATATATATATATATATATATATATATATATATATATATATATATATATATATATATATGAGAGAACTATTTAAAACTGTGTGAGGACTATGGGAGAATTTCATATGGAAGATTCTGCTATGGAAAAGATGAATACTATATCCTAATATCTAAAGCAGAGGTGGGTTTCAGCAGGTTCTGACCAGTTCTGGAAAACCGGAAGCAGAAATTTTGAATTGTTCAAAGAAACTGGTAGATACCACCTCTGACTGGCCCCACCCCCATCTATTCTCTGCCTCCCGAGTCTCAGCTGATCGGGAGGAAATGGTGATTTTGTAGTAACCTTCCTCTGGAGGGGGGAGGGAATGGGGATCTTATAGTATCCTTCCCCTGCCACGCCCACCAAGCCACACCCACCAAGTCATGCCACGCCCACCAAGCCATACCCACAGAACCGGTAGTAAAAAAATTTTGAAACCCACCACTGATCTAAAGCTCCCTTTTAAAAGAACAATTATAATAATAACACTGCTTCCTCCCTCCCCCCAGAAATAGCCCTTTACAGGTGAAAGAACATCACTGCCATAAGTCTTAAGCAAACTATAATACTTGTGAAAAACTGCATAGTCTTTGGAAATGAAATAATAGAACCAACAGAACTTTAAATCATCACACCTGAATTCAGACACACATTGTTACTTCCCTTAGTTCAAAGTCATCATTTTTTTTTTTTTGCTGTGACTGCAAGTAATTTAAGGAGAAGGAAGGGGACTTAGTGGGAGGGAGGTGGGTGGGGAAAGAGAAACAGCATTTGAAGATAACAGTCATTTAAAATCCGAACTGAACGATGGGTTTTCATTTGCGATGTGCTGTTTTTCCATTGAGGAAACTCGTTGCCAAGTAATAAGGACTTCCAAATCACTTCTCCAATACATACTAACTGCATCAATTCCAGAAAAGTCCAATTCCAGAACTGACTGAATAAAAATAATTTTAAGACAACCCAAGGGTACAATAGTAATAATACATCTCAGTGCAGTTCAGTGGAATGTCTATAATTTATTACCCAGAAGGAGTGATTCCTCATGTTTGAAAGTGACTCCCGCTCCCTGCCTCATATATGGCCTTTACAGTATCCAGTGAAAATAAGTTCCCATAAACAAGGCAAATATAGTATACTTGGAACATAAGCAGCAACAGCAGTTGGGGCGGGTGGGAGAACATTATCAGTCGGATAGGCGTAGAAGTTTCAGTTTCATACATAAATAACCATTTCTGGTCACTGTTAGGAGTAGATATGGCTGTGTACTTGTGCATTCTAAGTATCAATACACAATGAAGGAGTTCCAGTTAGAATTTCCAACTGGGAGAGAAGACAGCTGAAGAATTTATCTTCCTCTTCCTCTCCCCCCCATCCCAATTTTAATATCATTTAAAAAATTCTGCCAAGGAGGTGGCTAAAAAGGACCCTAGAATATTACATGATACGATGGGACAATGACAAACAAACACTGTAAAATTCTCATGTGGGTATGGAACAGGAAAAAGGAAATCTCTCATAAAGTAAACCCAATACACAAAGCAGGAGGCCTGACAAATGTGAACCAAAGGTGCACCATGGGGAAACAAAATACAGATAAATGTCAAGCCACACTTCAACAGGCACCTTCCTTGACTGCTTAAACATTTGGGTAAGATAATGAGCAAAAGCAAACACTGTAACATCCTCCTCCGGGTTTGGGATGAATGGAATAATTGAAAGACTGCTGGCAATGCTAATTGTTTTGCCATCTCAACTGTCAGTAAAATGCCAGATAATTTGTTGACCAGCAGAATTGTTGAATTGCTAATGGTGAATGGTGAACATATACGGTAGTTATAATTGCTGGCTCAGACCATTTAGTTGCTTGCCCAAGGTTAACTTTGGGCAGCATTTCTGGATTGCTAGAGCAGGTCTGCTGCTATCTCCTATACCTCTGGTATCAATTTTGAAGGTGGAGTAGCAAAGATTGCTTGGGGCTTCTTGAAAGAAATTTCAAGAATACCATTCTCATACATTGGTGAGGTGTTCATAAAGACAAATAGATGGTTGAGTCTCTGTAATCATGGATTCCACAGTTCCTCCTAATCCATGTTATTGCAAGTAGCAATACTCTGCAGAAGGACACAACTAGGTTGCTGTCCAGAGTTGATAAAAGCCCTCTTTTCCAGAGATCTTATGTGGATGTCCAGCATCAAAAGTGGGTCCAGAAGGATTCCTAAATGTAACCTGATCATTAAGGAAAATCGAAGTAAGTCTATCATTCCAAATCCTCATATCAGCTTCTCTACTCCTGAAACCAGCCCCAATTCCTACTTGTATAACTTCATCTTCAACAACAACAACAAAAATTAGAACATAAAATACAAACTAGATGGACATGACCTTGTAGACGACCCTCACTCTGTCAAGGACCTTGGAGTACTCATCTCTAAAGATCTAAGTGCCAGAGCTCACTGTAACAACATGGCCAAAAAGGCATTAAGAGTTGTTAACCTAATCTTTCTTGGTTTCTTGTCTGGTAATATTGTACTACTAACTAGAGCAGTGATGACTAAACTTTTTGCCATTGTGTGCCAGGAGGGGGGGTTACATGCATGCGTGCCCACACCCATAATTCTATGTGCCCCGCCCCCACGAATGCATGCACAACCCCCCCCCTCCTGGCACATGATGGCACAATGGGCATGGTAGGCCTGTTTTTCTCTTTCTCCAGGCTCCAGAGCCTTTCTCAGAGCTTGGGGAGGGCAAAAACAGCCTCCCCTCCCTGAGGCCCTCCAGAGGCTGGAAATGGCCCATTTGCCAACTTCCGGTAGGATGGAGCTGAACTAGCGTGCCACCTGTGGCACGCGTGCCATAGGTTTGCCATCACAGAACTAGAGCATACAAAACATTTGCTAGGCCAATTCTCGAATACAGCTCATCTGTCTGGAACCTGCACTGCAAATCAGACATTACTACAATTGAGAGTCCAGAGATATTTCATACTCCTCCACTCCTCTGCTTGCAATAGAATACCTTATGCCACCAGACTTGAAATTTTGGGCTTAGACAACTTAGAACTACGCCGCCTTCGGTCTGACTTAAGCGTAGTACATAAAATTATCTGCTACAATGTCCTACCTGTCATTGACTATTTCAGCTTCAAACACAGCAATACGTGAGCATACAATAGATACAAACTTAAGGTAAACTGCCCCAAACTTGACTGCAGTAAATATGACTTCAGCAACAGAATGGTCAATGCCTGGAATGCACTACCTGACTCTGTGGTCTCTTCCCCAATTGTCTACTGTTGACCTCACCCCATTCCTAAGAGGTCTGTAAGGGGCGTGCATTAGCATACCAGCGTGCCTACCGTCCCTGTCCTACTGTCCCTTTTTATTCATATCCATTTCATGCATTCATAATCCTGTTTATATTTTTATCTGTTATCTTATATATGCTTGACAAATAAATAAATACTAAATAAATACTAAAAGTTGAGGGGGGAAAAAAACTTGTTCTCCAAACATTAACCCTAAATACACATGGAGGATTGTGAAATGTACAATGCATAGCTTACAGAAAAAAAAGAGAAGCACAGTTGAATATTAGCATACTGGTGCCAACTAACTCTAAACCCTGAAATGATCTTCCAGGCAACTTCAAACAAATACTAAAAAAATACAAATAGGATTATGCATGACTTCAGGACAATAAGGTCAGTCAAACAGAATTATTCCAGTGCTGTCTTTAAAAAATGCCTACAGGGAAAAGAGTGGAACCATAATATAGAACTTTTAATTCCCAGCTCTCTCAAAAATATATAGAGAACATCATGGTCATAGTGTTAAAAGTAACTGAGAAATCCAGAAATATAAACAGATTTGTATATCTCTCATTAATTATTTGACCTCAGGTCATCGTCAATATAATCAAGGTTGCCTCCATGGCAGATTCTGCTCTTAATCTAAACCAGGAAGGTTTTAAATAATTTGTTTCCTCTAAGATCTCCTAAAGTACAATGCTGCTGCATTTTCCAAGGGCTGGGTTAATAGTGTATTGGATATCATCCATAGTTGTTAACATTGGCCAGGCCCAGAGACAGCTTCTTAAACAGAGATATCTCACTATCTCTGTTTAACAAAGGCATAGGAATCTAATGAAAGTGGGGTTGTGAAATGTTCCAAGGACCTTAGGTTCTCCTTTCAGATGGTTAATGTGATTTATACATATGTTTTTACACAGTGGATACTTTAGATTTAGTACCATCCAAAGCAGCCTTATGCAAAATGGTTGCATTATACCCTAGACGGGTCTAGGCCAACTTGCTATGTTCAACTCGCCACAGGACAATTCAATGCTGTATTAATCGACTCATTCAGTTAGTTTTATTATTGCTGGCCACGTTTTCATCAAAATCATTGTTACTCTTGTATTTGTGAACTGACTTTCTTTTATTATTATTGGCCATGGGCCCGTCAAAATTAATTTAACTTTGCATTCATTGAACTGACCCACGCCAAGTTGTCCTGCGGTGAGTTGGCTACAGCAAATTGGCTATGGTGAGTTGACTTTGGCAAGCTATCCCATTCTGAGCTCAGATGGTAGCAAAGCTATAGCTGGTTTTTCAGGGCTGTGTCATCAGCCTAAGACAGTTGAAGAACTTCAGTGGCCTGCACTCTGCAGGTAAATACTGCCCCCTCCCCCTTCCCTAAGTGTCATGGTATAAATACTGTAAATCCATTGGTGTATTCTAAAATCCAGTTGGGCTCCCTAGAATCTAATAGGCAAATTATGGTTAATCTGGAAGAGCTGAGGCATGTTTTCAGTTCAAGTGGTGATGATGAAGCCATTTCATATCATAAAGCCCTGTAGAGCCAGAAAGGTTCTAACTAGAAGCCCCCCGTTCAATTCTGGAGCCAACCAGAACTCCTGTTCCCCCATCATAGAGTCTCCTCCTAGTGCGGTGTCCTTTTTCCTCTACCCATCCTAATGAAAAGCCCTATCAATTACGGAGCCGACTGGAAAACCCGCCCCTTGCCATAAAGTCTCCTCCTGGCACGCCATGCTTCCCCCCTCCTAACCCGAAGCTCCTCTCAAAATTGTGGTGCCGACCAGCGACAAGGAGCTGCAGCAGAGGGATGAAAGAGCCACATGCAGCTCCAGAGCCACAGGTTGCTGACCCCTGCCCTATACCATCAGAGGGTCTTCTGTTTTTAAAACATGTTTTTAAAACCCTTCTAAAAATGCAGAAATCTGTTGTACAGTTTCTAGTTCTTCCTCTATTCTGAAGCCAAATCAACCTAAGGGTAGATTTCAAAAGCAGTGGATTGCTTCTTATTCTTATACTTGTTCTTAATCTAATCTGGCTTCCCAATAGACATTGTCAGGGAAAAGGTAGTGTCTGGAAGCAAGCTTTTTTTTTTTTTACTTGCAGAGAAAAACAAATCCTACAACTTCTTTTTAAAAAAGAAATATTTAAAATAGTTGCTTCAGACCCTTGTTAGAAGGACACATAATAATACAATTATCCAGAATCTTCTATCTATGGAACTATACCAGAAGTTTCCAGCCTCTAATTTAAAATGAAATACTAGCAGAAATAAACACAATGTTATTCAGACCAGTGAAATCTGTGGACAAGGCAGATAGTAAAGGACCATTTTAATTAGTTATAACCATTATGGTCATCAGCCATAGCATATAACAATTCATTTCTTTCACCTAGCAAAGACTGGTCTCACTTCTATGCGAAAGTGTTCAGCAGCATGTGCACAAATGCAATTGGTTTGATTCAGCAGTGAGTCAGATTAAACAGTTTGCTGGTTTTCCTTCTACATGCTCTGAACATCTTTTTCACAATGTAGTGAAAAGAGTATTTTGCTGCTTTGACATATTTTGAACAAAAGCATACTGTTACTATTTATTACAAATAGATTCAGTGCCATTTGTAAAACAGAATCGAATCTCATCCTCTGCTCTATAGTTTTAAGGCACGGATTGTATTATAGAAAGCTGCTAGTAAAAAGCCCATCATGGCATAGCCGCGAAGGAGGATTTATTGTTGCCACCAAATATTTTCAGGTAATTGGTGACGGAGGCTCTAATCACATCTGGGTCATATTTACTCTGCTATTACATCATAATTTGTAGTGCCAGAGAGAAAAAGAATTTTCAAGAGATCACAATATAGAAATATCTTTGACTAGAATTCCTGGTTGGGTGTACATGCTTAGGATCAAACTAAAAAAAATATATCAAAAGCTGAAAAAGTTTATTACCTCAACCTGTTGACAGAATGGATCTGAGCTGGGATGATGCTATGGTTAAAGATACTAAACAGGACTTGAAAGTTCAAACCTACTCTTGGTCTTAGGAAGTACATTGGGTCATTTGATTCAACCCTCTTTGCAGAGTGAAAAAAATTGCAGATGATGCTTCGATCCTTTGCAGATGGAACTTTGGAGAGACATGGGGCTATAAGTCTAATGAATAACTCACAATTAGTAAACAGCATGTTGAGGCTGATGCAGTGGTGAAATCCAAATATTTTACTATGGGCATGGCTTGGGGGGCTTGGGGGGCACGGCAGGGGAAGGATACTGCAAAATCCCCATTCTCTTCCCACTCCGTATTTGCTGGTTCTCTGAACTGCTCAAAATTTTCACTGCCGGTTCTCCGAACTGCTCAAAATTTCTGCTACCGATTCTCCAGAACCTGTCAGAACCTGCTGGATTTCACCCCTGGCCTGATGGTAAAATCTTCCAAATGAGTCCAAACTATTTTTAGAAATAAGGTGCTGAAATTCTATCTTCATACACAGTATGGTAAAGTGTAAAAAACAAACCCAAAGACTCATAAGGGATGAGTAATTTCTCAAAAATATCTCAAGTGGTTGAGATAGAAACTAAGATTTTTAACTGTGCAGTCTTAGGGTGAGGGGAACTTCTTGTTTCTTTGTCTTTCCTTCATCTCTGCCTTATCTTTTCCCCCTTCCTCCCCCCCCTTTTAATTGAAAACAGAATTTATTACAGGCGTCTATACTATAATCACAGGCAAATCCCAAAGAAAAAGAGAAGAATGAAAGTGTTTTTCATTACCTTATATACAAATACATCATAGAACATAGAAAATTTATAAAAAAGGAGCGGGGGCTAGACTAGAAGATCTCCAAGGCCCCTTCCAGGCCTATTTCGAATCTGATTCTGAGTTGTCAGCAGGGATGAAGACTAAGAAAGCTGATTTGTACAACTACAAATTCTAAAAACCATCCTGAAATCTTTAACACATTAACAAGAAATTTCCTGATTTCAGTTAGCACTCTTAGTGCTCGTTATCAGTACATCATTTGATGAACAATAGATTCATCAATTCATTGTGATTGAAACTCAGATCTCTCCAGACTAAAAGTGATATTATATATTGTATATAACACTAATTCTACTTTAGTTTCAGTCCAACATACCTCCTTCGTATTAGTATTACTTTATAAGAAACAGGTGGAAAACTTTACTGGATGAGGCAAAGCTCTGTCTAAACCAGATTCTTATGAACAAGAAACTATTATTTAAGATATGGAGCCATAAACATTCATTTATAGTTCTATATTTCATGAACTTATCTAGTTTCTTATAAAGCAACTGAATTGGTTGCTATTACTCTTTGTTGTAGCACATGCTATAATTTCCTATGCAATATAAAGAAATACTACCTCTTCTTTGTCCTGAATCTTCCAGTATTTTATTTCAATTAAGGACTGAGAAACACAAAACTTTATTCACATTATCCTAGATTTATATGTCATTCTTATATTCCCATCTCCTGCCCCATCTTCTTTCTAAGCTAATAGGCCACAAATGTTATAATTAGTCCTGCACGTAGCTCATTTTAGGCTTTTAATAATTTCAATTGTTATTTTTATAACTTTTTCAGTGCTACATTCTCCTTTTCTGCAATGCAATGACTGGAACAGGATGCAGTTTTTCAAGTTTGATGCTTGATGATGCCCATCAGGGCATTATCAATCTAATAGTTCTATGTTCAGTCCATTCCTATTTATTGCTAATGTGGAATTAACCACACGCTTATTTGACTTTTTCTTTGAACTCATGATTCCCTTCTTGGCAATGTTTGTTGGATTTATTTCAGAGTTCTGTCATTCCATGAAGAAAGCTAGTGTTACAACATTTTGACTTGCTTCCACAGCTAGCCTAAGAATATTAATAGGACTGGCCAGCAAAAGCATGTTGATTTGAGTTTAAATTCTTTAATCCATATTATTAACTTTCAAAAGCTGTGCTTCTGACTAAGCTAAAACTTATCTTATTTTTCATAGACTCCTAAGATGGACCAGCATTTTCTATCCCTAAGAAAAGGGGTTGCAAAGGCAACCCAAGAAAAATGCTAGGCATATTGGCTTCTCCAGCACAGTATTTTAGGCTGTCATTTCTGGCAGAGTTTATTTACAAAGCCATGGCAGGGCAATTTTATAGTAATTCTTTGCTCACTGTGTCAGAGAATTTGTTAAAAAGAAATTAGGAAGAGAAGAAATTGCTTATTTTACGTTAGCAGAATATCTGGAAATAGGTAAAGCTTCACTGGGTTCTTGCCTACTTCCAAAATGAAATGTTGCAAAAATCTCACCCATACATTTGTATTCAGAAGGTGCCTTCCCATTCAAAACCAAGACAGGTGTTTATCAGTTCAATTCTCCCACAGGAGGCTGTCCAGATTAATTTGAACGTTTCCTCCTCCACTTTCTTACAAGCAAGCTTTCAGTTGTTCGTGACAAAATGCAAAATCATTTCCAAAAGATCTGGGGTGGAGGGAGGCAGCAGGTGAGTACTGGATAAGAATTCAGAAACTGGCCGGTACAGTTTTGAAATTTCTTTTAAAAAAAAAAAAAAGATCTAATACATTCCATTTTCACCTGTGGAAACTACAGCATTTACCCAGACAAGAAAACAACCCATGAATTTAAGACAACTCCACAAAAGGAAGACTAGATAAAGGAGGGGAAAGAAATCAGAGTAAAAAAAATAATAATCTATGCAATGCTCAGCTATTTTACCTAGGTCTGTCAACTCTTGCTGAAACTAGTCCTGGCAACTATCTCCTACCCAATAAATGTGTGCATATTTTTCTAAATTTTTCTTCCTAAGTTTTTCTAAATATACCTGCCAGGAACCATATCAAATCAGAGAAAGTCCAGAACACATATGGAGATAATGACACTGATGGTACTAGTAACTGAAGCAGGAGTTCCTTGAAGGACAAACACAACAGGAATATGACATGCATGTAATATGAATTGAGGAAAACCTTACTTTCTCAAGACACAAATAATGCATAGTCAATTGGATGTTGTAGGAAGTGAATTTACATGGCTTGGCATGGGTCACTTTACATTATACTATTCAAGGTACAAAACTACAAGAGGCAATTGAAGCAACTATAAAATTCAAATGTGCTCAGCTACAATACAATAAAAGGCTGTTTCACATCTATTAGAATTAATAGTTGTCCAATGAAGAATTCTAAAAGGATGTAGTAATTCAAAAGTAAGAGAGATGAAAAACTTGCAAGTATGTATAGGGAAATTTAGACTGGGTAGCTGAAAAAATATGTAAAATAACAAATTACAAATCTTTTTGCATATATAATTTTGTTTATTTCCAACACCTGCTTTAAACATCAAACCCAAACTCTACAGATATCGTTGTATCTGTAGAGGAATATTGGAATCAATCAGACTGGAAGGAGATGATGGAGAAATATAATCAAGCTGAAGACTTTGAGACAGAGATTTGGAAGCAGACTATGAATTTCTGACATCAAATATATATTAAAGAGCTAGCAAGGTTTGACTTGGAAAACATACAGTCAGACTATAAGATCAACCAAAGAGGCAGATTCAGTACCTTTAACTTATGTGAAAGAGGAGCTGAGGAGCTATGAGAGTAGATGAGAGACACTGTGAACACTGAAATGAAAAACAAAATCCTAATGTTTTAAGAAAGAAAAGACCCAAGAGGTTTTCAGAACAGCCTAACAAGTGAGTTGAAGGAAAAATGGAAGATGAAAGCTTTGGGCATGAAAAGGAAGGAGATGGCCAACCTAAAGCAAGAAATGACTTGGGAAGAGACTTCATCTGAATATGTCAACAAAAAGGGGAATCTTACCCAAGGAAAGAAAAACTAGGTGTTTCTTAAATAGCTCACAGAAAATACATCAAAATTCACAGAGTGGAAATACTCAATAGTAATCCACAAAGAAATCTACAGTACTGCTTTAGAGGCAGATAGCTTTGCAGAAGAATGGAAAGAGTTTGACTTAAACTTTTTACAAATGTTATAGAATGCCAGAAATCTTTTCAGAGAAAGAATGTATTGGAAAGTAAAGTATAAGAGGCAATAGACCATCTGACAAAAAAGAAAAAAAAAGAAAAAGAAACACCAGGCACAGATGAAGCACCCCCTGGACTGATAAAAGCTTTAGGGAAAGAGGCAGTTAACATGCTAACAGCTCTGTTTACTGAATGCAGCAAGACCTCTGATTGTACAGATAATTCTAGAATGTAGAATATAGGAAGGCTGATGGGCCTGCTAGAAGACCCAATTATTCTTTTGCAGAGTCTTTACAGCAATAGCAATAGCACTTAAATTTGTATTCGGCTCCATAGTACTTTACAGCACTCTCTGGGCAGTTTACAATGTCGGCATATTGCCCTCAACAATCTGGGTCCTCATTTTACCAATCTTGGAAGGATGGAAGGCCGAGTCGACCTTGAGCCCCATCAGGATTGAACTCCAGACTGTGAGCAAAGTTTGCCTGCAATACTGCACCTTAATCACCGCACTACCAGGATGCTTTATTAAAAAAAAAAAAATCTAAATTTCAAGTATTGAGTTTGACAGGCCACATTTGGGCTCAGAATCTTGATAGCTGAGCAAAGCAATTAAGCAAGTTGCTATGTGACCACTTCACTCAACAAATGCAATCCTTATTTTGCTGGTTGTAGTCATGAAGCAACTATGTGGGTCATTAAGTGCCTGGGAGCTCCCACTACACCCAGGAAATCCAGGTCCTCTCTTTGCCCCTACTGGGAACAACAATCATGAGAACAATAGGAAAAATGCTAGAGTACACCACCATTTTGGAAGACTCAGAACACTGGGGTTGCTAATATATTTGCCAGATTTGTGGTTTGTCCCTCCAGGATACAGAAGGATTTCTCCTGCCTGCATGGAGGGGAGGAGAAATTCCTCAGGTTGCTGGGAGAATTACCTCTAATTCAACATCTCTCCTGCTTACAATCTTCCCTGCCAGCTTCCCCATTGACTTTCTGGGGAAGCCAGCAGAGAGGATTGCAAATGCAAACAGTTGCCAAGTACCTGAAATTATGGGTGTGTGGGGGGAGAGGGCTGTGTAATTTTTTTTAATGATAGCTGCAAGTGCTTATGGGATATAAAGCACCCATTCTGAAGCTGTCATGACCTCAAACAATCATTAAATGACCAGTTGTAAGTTAAGGACTACCTGTAGCCTAGAATAGAGTAGAAACTACATACTGTATGTGAAGAATACATATTGTTCCCATAGCTGTTTAATTTATAAAGCAAACATAAGAAGAGCAGGATTGGCAGAGTGACAGCTGGAATCAAATTGGGGGCTGAAACACAAGCAATTACAAATATGCAGACAACCACCATCTTCTTAACTGAAAACAAAGACAAGCTTGTTATGAAAGTAAAAAACAAAACAAAAAGTAAAGTGAAATCTGGCTTAATGCCAAATATTAAGACAAAGATAATGTCAACCAGCATGTTAGTGAATTCAAAGTTAATTACAAAGAACTGAAGGCAGAGAATAAAGAAGCACAGTGTCCTGGTGAAGTGGAGAAAAGATTAATCCTAGGGACTGTGGCAGTGACAGACTTAAGGAAGAAGAAAACTGTAAAAACATTTCAATGACAACTAAAGACCAGAATGTTTACAGCAATGGTAATCGACAATTGTGAAAGCTGGACCCTGAGAAAAAAAAAATCCAGAGAAAGAAGATTGACATCTTTGAAATGAGGGATGGAAAACAGTTACAAAGAGTAATTGCAAGAAGAATTAATCAAGTGGTCCTAATAGAAATGAAGACTGACTGCTCCCCCAAGGTGATCATGAGCAAATGAAAACTCAGGGTACTTTGGATATGTGATAAGAACAGATAATGGGCTATTGGCATAGTTGAGAGAAACAGGAAAAAAAGGGAAGAAAACCGATAAGGAGGACAGATGGGAATCAAGGGAATCCTTGGAAGCATTATATTATCTCCATGAATTGAGATGGTACATTAATTCGATAGCTGCCTTTGAAATTTCCTTAAATGCTAAATGTTCTAATAGCTGATGTTTGGCAATCTTGCCAACCATT
>WNWU01000011.1:25966006-26002042 GCA_012654045.1 Ptyas mucosa | reverse complement strand
CCCACTGAATGAATGATGTCTTCAGTTCACAGATACCCTACAAGGCAGTATCTATCAACCTTAACAAATATTAAGATGTGTGGACTTCAGCTTGAAATTGAATTTACACGTCTTACAGTTGCCAAAGTTGAGAAACACAGATATAAGGTTACATCTACCACACCAGCTAGTGCTTGGAAGTAGCCTTCAAATTCAAATGCAAGAATGTCCCAGGAGAACACAGGATGATTAGATTAGATTAGATTAGATTAGATTAGATTAGATTAGATTAGATTAGATTAGATTAGATTAGATTTCTTTATTGGCCCAGTGTGATTGGACACACAAGGAATTTGTCTTTGGTGCATATGCTCTCTGTGAACATAAAAAGAAAAGATACATTCATTAAGAATCACAAGGTACAACACTTAATGATAGTCATAGGGTACAAATAAGCAGTCAAATCATACTAGGAAACAGTATAAATCATAAGGATACAGCAACAAGTTACAGTCATATAGTCATAAGTGGGAGGAGATGGGTGATAGGAACGATAAGAAGATTAATAGCAATAGTAGTGCAGACTTAGTGAATAGTTTGACAGTGTTGAGGGAATTATTTGTTTAGCAGAGTGATGGCATTCGGGAAAAAACTGAGTGAATACAATCTAATCTTCATTCCAAGTATCTACTAAAGACTTGTCTCCAATGCAAACTCTGCCATCTCACTGATCTATTCTCCATTTGAACACAAAGTTAGAAAGCTAAAATTAAACATTTACAAGCACACCAGCACCATCTCCTCCACATTGTGTTTATAATTCTATAGCGTTTCTGTGTATCTATCATTAGTAGCGACTCAGTGATGTACTCCCCACACCTGTAATTGCATTCATCCCCTGCCTGGACTTCAGCTGGACATGATGTATGTTCAAGTCTTTCCCCATTACATGCTGTACCCTCAGATTTTTCATTTCATGGTTTATTCAAGGCATTATCCATTTTTCCCAAAGAATCTACTTAAGGCATGCAAATTTCATAACCACTTGCTGCTCTATTCGTAAGAAAAGAAATCTGTAAGGTAAACAGCCATTCATTGTTCAGCTAAGAACTCTGTTCTTTGTGTTCCCGAAATCTCTTTCTGTGAGATTTTCAAAGAGAAAATTGACTTCCAGGTGCATTTAGACTTGATATAGGAGCCATTTCCCATAATGACTTTTAGATATCGGTAAAATTTGGTTAGTGACAGGTATAACATCACTGAAAAAGAGAAGGCTGCAAAAATATTTCTTTCTCTCCTTTGCATATAACGTTTCCCATAAACATAGGAGGACAGACTGGCATTAGGCCAGAGATTTCTTAGTATTTACAAAAAAGGAAAAATAAGAATAGTACTGCTACGCAAGTAATCAAAAGAGGTCTGGTAGGACTTTTTCAGGCCAATGCGTAAAAAGAAGATGCAAGTTTTGTCAGCTACAACATGTTTCCTCAGATATAATAGAGTCGCTAATGTGGAATTTAAATTGGGATGGGAGGTGTGAAAAGGGAATCAAACCTTCCCAGCCCCTCCAATGTCCCTGCCATTTTCTAGGGCAAAAGGTTAAAAGTCCAGATAAAAAGAGAAGACATTGCAATGGACTCAGAACAAAGACTAAATTGTAGTAAAAGGCTCCAACCTATTCAGATGAACATTCCTTCCTGGATGCCAGTTATCCTGCTATATAAATAACAAAAAGTCCCTTCATCCAAGAGATCGCCATCTCTATCTGCAATGTTAAATATGTGGAAACTTCAGACGCAGACCTGACCATAGAGCATCAGTTTTGGAAACCCAACTAATTGTACTTTCTTAGAATTTCTAGAGGGAAGGTGCTCATTTGTAGGCTTTCCAGAAACAATGGCAAGTTTTAATTTTATTTATATGGGAATTGTGAGGGAGAGCTGAGGGTGGCCACCTCTGACCAACTGATCATGTACTATGGTAGGGGAATAAATTTACCTCTGATTCAAGCAACTGTTGTCTGCGTCCCCCCCCCTCCTCCATTATTATTATTCCTAGCTCGGAATCACACCTCATTTCTTTCTAACAGAGGGAGGGAGGAGAAGACAGCAAACAAGGTGGTTACGCAGAGGCAAGTGATATATGTCCTCCCCTGCCAGTAACACACCTCTGGATCAGTGGTGAAATCCAAATTTTTTTACTACCAGTTCTGTGAGCATGGCTTGGTGGGCATGATGGGCGTGGCTTGGTGGGGGTGGCAGGGGAAGGATATTGCAAAATCTCCATTCCCACCCCACTCCAGGGGAAGGATACTGCAAAATGCCCATTCCCTTCCCACTCCTGGGGGAAGGATACTGCAAAATGCCCATTCCCACCCCACTCGGGCCAGCCAGAGGTGGTATTTGCCGGTTCTCCGAAATTGCCGGCTCAAAATTTCTGCTACTGGTTCTCCAGAACCTGTCAGAACCTGCTGGATTTCACCCCTGCTCTGGATTCTATGTAGCACAAATAAGCCAAGCTTTGGACAAAAATATTAATGGATGAATGTTTGATTTGAGGATTCAAAACAAGGGAGAGTAATACCAGAACATTTCATCCTCCTTGCTGCAAATCTCAAAATTTGGAAAATTTTGATCCCCCCCTCAAAAAAAAAAATGGGAAGAAAACCCCAAGACTTTAACAACACAAATGAGGGCAAGAGATCGTTGCATTCACATATATCAAAAGGTTTCAGGCTATCTCCAAAGTCACAACAAATGCAGTAGTTTTTTTTAACATATTACAACTGTTAATCAATAAGGTATTTGTAGACTATCTCACAGGTAACTTACCTCTATATAACCAACCTGCCTTCCCCTTTCCCACCCAATCTCCTCCCAATTTAAATTATATATAGTCTAACGGCTAGCCCCTCCATGCATCTGATAAAGTTTGCTGCAGTACACAAAATGAGTCTTTTAATAAAATGTGTTATTGGAAAGGATACTAACAATCTTCCCCTGATTTTTGGTTATCAGAGACTAACACAGCTCTCCTGAATACACAGAAATATGTGCACAGGTGAGTGCATATACACACATCTCTCTGTCTGTGTATCTGTGTTCGTCTATCTACCTATCCAAAATCTTGAGGTTGAATGCAATTTGAATATCTCCATTAAATATTCCCCTTCCAAAGATATTTTCACTAACAAAGAAATTATCAGGAAAAAAACTGGTAATGTAGCTAATGACAAGATTGAATCTAATATGATTAAATTTGAATAAATTACTCCCCCTTTTTTTCTTTTCTCTTTCCTGAATCTCTCATAATTAAGATAATATTTATGAGAGAGTTATCCTGCATGATTTTATTCTCCATGATCCTGCACAATCCCAAGAAAAGCTTTTGAAAAATACGATACACCATCCATAGAAATGCATTTCAGTAGCGCAAGAGAAAGGCTGCATGGAGATTATGGAAAGATTTGCCCTATGGAATGCAATTGGATTCTTTTTTCTTTCTTTTTTTCCTGATTGTTAAAGCTCAAGTTAGTCCTACAGGCTTTGAGTTCAGACAAGATTTTTAATTTACCATTAACCCTAACCCTTGCTGGGTGATTTTCACATTTCTTTTAATGGAATATTTTATTTCTTATTTTTCTATTTAAAAAAAGATGTGCTACCACGTGGAAGAAAAAATAAATTAAAGACACAATTGACATCAAAAGTCTATGTTACTTGCCCATATTACAACAATAACAATAGCAGCAACACAACTTTATTTACCTATCCCAACGATGATTTTTCAGGAGACAACTAGACTTTATCTTTTTTCTTCGAAGACCTTTTGCTTCTCATCCAAGAAGCTTCTTCGGCAAGGAGTATAAATCCTTCCATACCCCACAATCCTGTCAGAACTGAAGAAGCTTCTTGGATGAGAAGCAACATGTCTTCAAAGAAAAAAGAAGGAAGTCCAGTTGCCTCCTGAAAAAGCACCTTTGGGACAACCATGACCTGGATGACTGAGAATCTCTACAAACTTTATTTACAGTTCTTACTGGATCTACTCCAACAGTTTTACAACCACAACCTAAATATTTAAAATGCAATTAATACATAAAATAGAAGCATAAGTATAACATTAAAAACAAATTGCAGTAAGCATTCCCACCTTTAAAGCTCAAACTTATAGGATTGCAAAGTAAAAAAAAAAATCATCTAGTCCTGAAAGTAGATAATTAGGTCAGCTAAGAAAACAAGCATCCATATATTTACCAGGTGTTGATCTTGACAGAAGAAAAACTTTGATCTTAGAAGGCAGCAGCATTTCACTGATCTTGGCGGATCCCAAAAAGATAGTTAGCACTTGTGAAACACCACCAGATAATCACAATAAGCCAGAGTGGAATATTTAAGGGGAAAAAAAATATGGGGGGGGGGGAATCATTGAAGAAAATTACAGCACAAGTAGTTCCACTGTTTCAAGAAAACTGCAGTTGTGTGCAAATGTTTCGGTAGCTCTGATCAAATTGTAGAGGTGTCTGCAGGACCTCAAGGGTTTCTTTTTATCATCAAAATGATGAAAGCAATGTTGCAGTGCAAGCTCCAGCCCTTTTGTAAATGTGTACAATTTCACGATGCATGTAGCAACATGGGCGAAGCTTGCATGGTACAAAAGCACTGCATGGTTCAGCAGTGCTTTTGTCATTTGCCATCCCCCCTTTCCCCCAGAAATGCCTCTGTCAAATTGAATGTTCAATGACCCCTAAGTGAACAGAAATAGATGCAACCTCTACGTGAAGTTATAAAGTTGACTCATTTTCTGCAAACTTGAAAGTACACTTCTTTCAGGCAGAACTTTCTAATGCCTCCTTCAGCAGAAATAACAACTTCCAAATAGTTTTTGCAGCCAACAAAAAGGCTTTCTTTCTCATTATTGTACTTTCCCCCTACTCTTCTTTGCAGCTCAGGAGGATTCTTGCTTGTTTGCATATTTCAAAGCTCCTCACTGGTTTTCAGTAATATTTTGGCCTGGGAAAACCATTCTAATCCCTCTCCCCTCCCCTTCACAATTGAGGTAGGAGTCTGTTTTGGATTGCTCCTTTGCTGAAACATCCAATCTGTTTTCAATTATTGTGATCTAATAGTGGGAAGGGGACACGGTGGCATGGAGTCTTAAAGAAGCTGGGTGTGCTGAACGATTGCCACCAGTCTGATGGTTCGAGTCCAGCTCTGCGGGACAGGGTGAGCTCCCGCCTCTTGTCCCTAGCTCCTGCCCACCTAGCAGTTTGAAAGCGTTGTTTGCAAGTAGATGGATTTTCCTGCGATTTTGACAGTGGGAAACTGCTGGGTGCGTTCTACGCAAAGGGCTGGAACCAGTGCTGGATCTACCCAGATGTGAGTAGCAAAGGAGCCAGTGAAGGAAAGTCCCAGATGAGCTGACTTCCTCTGAGAACACAGCAGGCCAGCTGATGCGAAGCTAGTTTCCCCTGTTGTGCAGCAGTGCAACTACCAACTGTCAGCTGCCAGGATTTCAACAGTGTGCATAAGATTGTAGCCTCCTTGGCCTTGTATGCCTTATGCTAAATAAATAATAGTGGGACATTAGCTTCTAGGTTATGCTGACATGAGTCCCTTCCATTGCACAATATTTCCTGTGCCTTTGGTTGCCACGTAACACCAAGCATACTCAGCCTTCCATCCTTTCTAAGGTAGGTAAAATGAGGACCGAGATTATGGGGGCAATAAGCTGACTTTGTATAAATATACAAAAGTATGAAGGCTATTGCTTAACACATTGTAAGCCGAGAGTTGAGCCGAGAGCCGAGAGTCTCTGGAGAAGGGCTGCATATAAATCAAATTTTTAAAAAAAGCATACAAGCAATTCTCACTTAACAACCATAACTGGGACCAGCAACTTTGCCACTAATCAAAGCAGGAAGTGGGAAATCACATAGCTGCAACAGTGTTTTCCAGCTGGGAACAGACAAGACTGTTATACTCAGTTTCACACCTTTGGCTTCTGTTTGCCTCCTAATTACTCCCCTGCCCTTTGGAATGCTTGAGTGTCTGCTTTTTGTCCTGTACACACTGAAAGCAATGTGATCACATCAGCAGCTCAGGACTAGGAAGCATGGATGTGCTATGCAAACAGATTCTTTTAAAATCCCTTGGTCTCCAATCTCTCTTCTCAGCTGGCGGTGGAGAGAAAAAAGTGACTTCTGTAAGCAATCTCTCTTATACATTAAAAGCAATGTGATCTCATGGGCAGTGGAAAAAGATCAAGCAAAGGAGATCCCCCCCCCCCCTCAGAGCAGAAAAATTGAAGAGGAAGAGATTTCAAGAGAGTACTGTTTGCTTAAATCATTTGGGGCTCCCAGCCCTGTGTCACTTATTCAATTGCATTGCTTTTGATTTATAGCAAATAGATTACTTTCTTGCAATCCCTTTCTCTCCAAATTGGAAGGTCAGGGGAAAGAAAAAAACACAAGTCAGGCATAGAACACATACTGCCTGTTATGGCAATCATGTAGCTGAGGGATATTGCAGAGGTTGTAAATAATTGTAAATTGTTGTTTCTTCAAACCATTGTAACTTTGAACAGCCTCTGAATGAGTGGTTTGGCTTAACAGTTGGCATAGTATTTATTCTTTTTAACCGTTTTTACCTCCTTTGCTCCAAGCACATCTGGTATGGTTGTTGCTGGACAATTCAGGGGTTCTTTATTCAAGCCCAAAAATTTTGCCTCAAAAAGTTTTAAACTTTAGATTTTCTTTCCATTTCATGACTTTTATGATGAGACTGAAGAAAAGGTTTCCCCCTGGCAGCTCTCTGGAGCAGATCATTATTGTGTAAACACTATAGTACTGTGGAGAGCTTCTTCAGTGACATCTAAACTTTTCAGCAGGTTGTTTGCTTTGATCTGTGGATTTTGTTTTATAAATCTGACCAGTTTGGAGGCAATTCTAGCAGAGATTTAGGGAATAAACGGTCTTCTGAATTTTGCCATGACTTCAACAGTTCCATGTGACTTCCATTTCTCCATGTTTCTCACAGCTGAAACTCCTAGCTGGAAGCATTTAGAGATCTTTTATGGCCGGCTTTTTTTGTAGTAATAAATTATCTTCATGTCAAGTGCTTAAAGGGCTCTATGGCTGTTAAAAATAGACAAAGCCACAAGCACCACCTGAGAAGTTAGAAAGGGCAGAGCATTTGCCGTGGAAGTGCCTTCACCTGGCTAATTGTAGGTCAAACAAATCAGCCACTTATTAGAGATGTGAGAATTGTTAAAAAGCTGACTTAACACGTGTCCAAACTTCTTCATGGTTTCTCATTCTGAATCTGTGACCAACTGTACATAAATTTAATTTGATTGAAAGATCTATAATGCCACCCAATTCCAACATATGAATCCAGGTGATGTACAACATAAATAATAATGAAGTTAATAATCGCAAACAGACTATATATAAATACAAAAGCAAAAATCCAGTTTTCGCTTTTTCTATTTACTACTGCATTATTTACAGTTTACTGCATCCAGTTTTGGTCACATTACAAAAAAGATGTACTTGGAAAAAGTACAAAGTAGAGCAACTAAGACATATGAAGAATGTCTTATAAAACATATGAAGAATGGTTGTAGGATTTGAGTATGGCCAGTCTAAACAAAAAAAGGACTAGGGCAGAGCTGATATTCAGCAGGTTCTGACCAGTTCTGGAGAACTGGTAGTGGAAATTTTGAGTAGTTCAAGAACTGGTAAATACCACCTCTAACTGGCCCCGCCCCCATCTATTCTCTGCCTCCCGAGTCCCAGCTGATAGGGAGGAAATGGGGATTTTGCAGTAACATTCCCCTGGAGTGGGGTGGGAATGGAGATTTTACAGAATCCTTCCCCTGACATGCCCACCAAGCCACGCCCACCAAGCCATGCCCACAGAACTGGTAGTAAATTTTTTTGAATCCGAACCACTGGACTAGGGGGTACATGATAGCAGTATTTCAGTATTTGAGAGGCTGTCACAAAGAGGAGGGATGGGTCAATTTATTTTCCAAAGCATCAGAGGGCAAGACAAGAAACAATGGATGGAAACTAATCAAGGAGAGAAGCAACCTGGAATTAAGGAGAAACTTCTTAACAGTGAAGACAATTAACCAATGGAACAGCTTGCCTTCAGAAGTTGTGGGTGCTTTATCACTGGAGGATTTTAAGAAAAGCCACTTGTCTGAAATGGTATCGATTTCCTGCTTGAGCAGGGGATTGGACTAGAAGACCTCCAAGGTCCCTTCCAACTCTGTTCTGATTGACTGAAATGTTGAAATGGCAACCAAGCACAGAACAAAACAAACCCTCAGAGTGGGAATTCACAATTATCTGATTCCCAATGCCAAGGAAATTACCTAAATGCATTCAAATGTTAAATGTGCATTCAAATCACTTGAAGGAATCATTCCCCTAAATATTTGCCCTAGATCAAATTGGGTTTACCTTTTCATGGCTACAATATCCTTTGCTGCGGGCTGGGGAGGAAGCAGCAAGCACTAATGGTGGCCTTTTCAACTTTCATTAGAGATGTCTGGCTTCTTCTGGGTGCTAATTTGGTCTCCTATTTTGGACAGTATCTTTAAAAGGGGCTCATGTATATATCCAGCTGGTTCATTATGGGGATTAACATTACTGCTTCCCAAGAGATGGGAATTGATTTGGAGTCCATCACAAATGACACATTCTTCTTTTCAGAAAAAGGTAGTTATGTAGGAATGAATGCTAGATGAGATAGGAACTCCAGGCAGTTTCCAGCTATGGGAAAGGGAATAAATAATGCATACAATAGGAGATATGGTTCCATAAATTAGGAAGGCATGAGATTGGCAAAGGTTAATTGGCGGATATGGGTGACATGCAGATATATGTACACATGCAAATCTTGTAAAAGTAAGAACATAGATTTAATTAATTTTAAAAATAAAGTTCATTCTTCAGGCAGCCCTATATTTTGGAATTCTGAAACTTCGCACATATTGCAGAATTATCTGAATAAACTATCTGAAATATATTATTACCTTGAAAGTTCAGTGCTCAGAAGCTGCACTTATCTAATCAACATTTCCAGTGGAATGCGTCACAGAGTTTTCATTAACAGTTATTGAGTTTTATACAAAATAGATTTTTAAAAAGGGAAGGATGCAGGCAGATAGAAAACAGCTTTTTGAGACAAGGGCTAGGAATTATTTCAATCAAATTTAATAAGAAGCGAATTTTGAATTGTTCAAAGTATATGTTCTCGTACTTTTTGGTGCTAACCTTCAATTTATATATCTGTGGCTCTTAAAAACTTGGGCCAGCAAGCATAAATAAACAAAAAATATGCCCCCCACAAAAAACCCCCCCATCAATTGGTTGGTTAAGATGCCATTTTCTAAGTTTATCCCCTACTTTTTTCTAATCAAGAAGTCTGCAGTTGCTGTATTGAACTGAAAGTGCTCATGGTCTTTAAGAATGGAAAAGCTGGGGACAGAATGGGACCGTTGAATGTGGCTGCCTTAACATGCCCACTTTACCATGGGTTCCCCGGAGCTGACCCACCATGGGCATTCATAGTCAGCTGGCCCTCTGCTCCTCCCCCACTAGTGGTCCACATTGTGTGTGTCCTGTACAGCCAATTGACTGGGGACAAATATACCTCCACGAATTGCCAGGAAGGAAGGAATGTGGGGAGGAGCACCGGTGGACCAGTAGCAGGAGAGGAGCACCAGCAAAAGGCCAGCTGAGTATGAATGCCCATGGTGGGTCAACTGCAGTGGGAGGACAAAGATGAAGTGGGAGTGCTAAGGCAGTCTTATTCAATTCTCACTACACCTAGCTGAGGACCAGCATCTTATATTTTCTTAAATTATTTAAGATCGGATGCAAGTCTGGCTTCACAGATTGGGTTAGGGAGAACCCTGTATGGAGAATCTTGAGCCCTGATTAAAAATTTAGAGGAAGAAAATAGGAAGCATGGTATAAGAATTTTCCCCCACCAAATTATTTCCTACTAAGATTCACTGTGCTTTTCTCTATTGCAACCTTCCGCTGTAAATGAAGACAAGGAACTTTTTCAGTCTTCAATCTCTTCCTCTGCTTTGGTGACAGTGATGGCCAAGTGCTCTGTCTGGGTCACAATTAATGTGTCCCATGATTGATAGATCTATCTTCTTCTCTCCTCCCATCCATGCCAGGAAAGCAAGCACCAATTACTTTCCTCCCTCTGTGCGTGTCTTTTAAGGAGTGATGAAAAGGGAATTCCAATACTTTCCCATTTTTCTTGTTGCTTGGGCTAGATGGGGATCCCTGACAAAACTCATGCCAATGTATTTCACTCAATTTAAAATCAACAACAACCCCCAGTGGCATCAACCACAATACCCACAAGAAAACAGCCGCCATTTTGCCAACTCAGCAAAATGACTAAGGAAAGCAGAGAGCATGGATCAGCAGACACCTTGGGGAATGAATGTTAACTTTTGCCAATGTCTCACTTCAAACTTTAAGTGACATCCTGGAAGATTTTAAAACAAAACTTATCAGGAAGCTCGGCAATGATTTTATTGCCTCCCTAAATAACAGAACAATAATAGGAAGTTTCACTCAGCACTGCAGTGATACTATGACCAAATTATATAATTACTGTACAATGAAATATCCTTTCAAATCAATTGGAATTTTAGTCAGCTACTTGGAGCCAGTCACTATCTTTTAGACTAATCTGTCTCATGTTGTTGTTGTAAGGACAAACTTTGACTGCAGAATGCTATGTATTCTGTCCTGAATAACTACATCAAAAATAAATAAATTTCTGTCAATCTCAGGAAGCTAAACAGAAGTAGACTGAGTTAGTTCCTAAATGGAAGGCCATTACAAAAGACCAAGGATATAGAATAATCTGAGAAACTGAATAACTTTTTCAGAAGGTGGCATTGACTACTTCTATAATGTTGGGGGGAAAACTACATGGAGGTTTTAGTGAAGTCCTCACATATAGTTTGCACTGGCAAATTAGAGAGTTTTTCAATAACGGACTTGGTTTTCATGGCTGAACATAGTCAATATGATTGGTTGTTTCTCAAATAAAAATGTGGCCCCTATTAAAACAAATTGCTGAGCAAGGGTTTCAGCTGCAAATTCAATTTCCAGTCAGCATTACCTCTACCATTAATTATATTCATATATGGCAGAAATAGTATCAGAGCAACTCAGATATGCTTTTCTTGATCATATCTGAAAATACTTGCAAACTGCAAACCTATTTCCCAATATAGTTACCGGTAATTTCCATTCACAATCAATAGGGCTTAGGAGTATTTAATAGAATATCGGATTGCAGTTTAATTGATTACACCTCCAAGCTGACACAGTGCTATCTCTTGCAAAAAAAAGGCATTTAGTGGCTGAAATTAAAAAAGGTATTTTATTCAAAGGCTTTGTATTATTAAAATTATACAAAACTATAAAATGCTGAAAGTCTGCCTTGAGTTGCCCCAAGGCTAGCTCATCAATACTTCAGTACTGAAAACTCCATTAATTCTACTTGAAACCAAAGGGAATCATACCTTTGGTATTAGATGTATAGTATATATGTTGGGTTGGCTTTATTTAGACAGTAAATGCTATTTGAAAAACAGAAATATCAAGTAGAATATGGAATCTTTACCACACAGCAAAATGGAGGAGGCAGGCAATAATGTCAGAGTTTATTGGAATGAGTGGTTCAAAAACAACCCCATCCATTTCAGTTCAATTCTCAATTGAAAGACAATGAAAACGCATCCCCTCCATTTATATTGGATGGGAAGGGAAAATTGTTCCCATCTTACAAAGCCTAGGGAACAGCAAAGAGTAGTGGCCAAATCTTGCTCTCTTCTCTCCTCAGCTGAGACATATGAAAATGGCACATTTGTTCTGTGTTATTCTTACGAAGGATGAAGTAATAGAATTGATTAAGATCAGTTTGGTGTAATGCACAGGAGACAAACTTACCACATCATGTTGCTGTCATGTGACATTTCGAACATTTTCCCCATTCACGGAGCTGGGGTGGGCGTGGCCTGTGTGTGACACATCTGGTCTATGGGCTGCCAGTTTGACACCCCTGGTGTAATGGTTAAGACAGAGAAACCTGGAGACTGGGAGTTCTAGTACTGGCTTGGGAAAAAAGCCATCTTGGGCTAGTCACCTTCTCTCAGCCCTAGGAAGAAAGCAATGGCAAACCACTTCTGAAAAACTTTGCCAAAAAACCTGAAGAGGCTGCTCCAAGAAACAGATATGAATGAACGGAAGAAAAAAGGATCTACCAAAAGACAAAGAGTTAAGACTGATGGGAATAAAAGCCAACTAAATCCAACATTTTTTTTTGTTTGTTTGCCCTTATAGATGGTGAAACAATAAGTTCATACTTTCCTGATCCATCAACTGGAATTTCCTCCTCTGCCAGGCATACAGAACATACTGTCGTAGGAGTGTAGTTGAATAAGATATAAAGTATGTGTATGGAAAGGAACATACTCCGCTAGTAGAAAAGCACATTTACAATTCATGCCTGTACCATTTTGTACTTTTGTCAACCTTTTAAAGTAATATAGCAGTGATGATTCATCCATTGCTGTATAAGTCTTTTAAATGGATGCCTGTAGGTTCCATTTTTAAATGTCATGAGTTAGCAAACTATTGTTCGAGGAGATTTTAGAAGCACAGCTTCTAATTCAGCAGTACTCCCATGTAGCTTTAGCTAGTTCAAAAAGACTGCAACTGTGCAGTTGAGTAGGATACAGTCCACATTACAACAACAAAAATTATGCAAAATCCATCTAACTCTCATGCCTTCACCCTTCACCCTTCACCAATGAAGGGTGAAAGGCTCAAATGAGGACTGCATTCTATTTTAAAATACAGCATGAAAAAGAACAACAAACTCGATTTTGCTTTATTATAGACTACTAGCTGCAAGTGTACTAAAGACATTAAATGAATATTAGGGCTGTGTAAAAGCTTCGGATGCTTTTCATGGGCACACTTTGAGAAGAAGCAATGCTCCCTTCTATACCGCTTTATGGGAAATGCAGATCCCTATTTTGAAACAGTGAATTACCACATTGCTCCATGTCATGTTATACCATCGCCCTCCTTGGGCACTTCCTGTAGCCAGATGAGCCTTCTATGCATGTCCTACTTGCCAGTTTGGGCTGTGCAAAGTAACCATAATTTGCCTCATTGTATTATTTATTTATTTATTTATTTATTTATTTATATTTGTTTGTTTATTTGTTTATTTGTTTATTTATTTATATTTATATGCCGCCCTTCTCCGGAGACTCAGAGCAGCTTACAATGCGTTAAGCAGTAGCCTTCACATTTTTGTATATTTATACAAAGTCAGCTTATTGCCCCCATAAACCGGGTCCTCATTTTACCCACCTTAGAAAGGATGGAAGGCTGAGTCAACCTTGAGCCTTGTGAGATTAGAACTCGCAGTAATTGCAGGCAGCTGGATGTTAAATGCTGCCTTAATAGGAGGCATTAGCCTGCTACGCCACTCAGGCTCCTATTCAGTGGTGGGTTTCAAAAATTTTTACTACCAGTTCTGTGGGTATGGCTTGGTGGGCGTGGCATGGCTTGGTGGGTGTGGCAGGGGAAGGATACTGTAAAATCTCCATTCCCATCCCACTCCAGAGGAAGGATACTGCAAAATCTCCATTTCTTCCTGATCAGCTGGGACTTGGGAGGTAGAGAATAGATGGGGGCAGGGCCAGTCAGAGGTGGTATTTGCCGGTTCTCCGAACTACTCAAAATTTCCACTACCGGTTCTCCAGAACTGGTCAGAACCTGCTGAAACTCACCTCTGATTGTATTGCTCTGCGCCACTCCATCTCCCTCCTCTGCCTTGTCTGGTATCCAGAAGAGGCTCCTGCAGAAATGTTACACATGCACAGAATTTTCTTTTCATGTTTCCATTTTGTTACTGGAAGTATCATGAGATGCTTTTGCCACAGTGCATGAAAGTCTTTTCAATTGATGAGACATAACTCCGGCTGTCTCAGATAGGCCCAATGAATACTCTTTAAAGTTTTCAGAGATCTGCTCTGAGCAAATGTCAATATCCCCACCTCGGACCCTGACACTCCAATCTTCCATCTACAACAGAGATGACTGTTGTTGGGAAAAAGAGAACTCGTGTGGTGCAATTATTATACTCAGCTGGGAAGATCCAGCAATGGAATCTCACAAGATGACTTTGGAGCAGTCACTCGCTCAACCCAATCGATCTCACAGTTGTTATATGGGAAAAAATAGAGGAGGAGATACTTACATATACCCCTTTGAGCCCCTGGAGGATAGACAGGTTATAAATGTAGCAAATAAATAAATGCCTGGTAGCAAAATTACAATCTCACGCCATCATTATAGCTTTCAGGGAGAATTTATATGCAGGTGAAATGACAACTTGACAGCCAAGAAGTTTTTCCCTCATACTAATAGCTCTTTTTTTTTTTTTTGAAAATAGTTAAGAAATGCACAAAGTAAGAATGTTGCTGGCATAGCACTGAATAAATGATGATTATTGTCTCTTTTTCTTGACCGATTGGTTGGTTGGAGGGAGCTCTAAATGGCTTATGGAATTCCCTGCTTATTCTCAAGGTTCTTTAATCGGCACAGCTTGAGACATTTGTGTTACCAGCTTCAAAACAATTGGACCAACTGGAAAGTGGAAATGATGTCATGGAGCAATGTTTTTAATTTAACTTTTGGGGGTTTTTTTTATTCTGCAGTTGTCGAAGTGCAAGAGAGAGTTGAATCTATTGCAACAATCTTAATGCAAGACTAGCAGAGCACAAATGACTATGTTGTGTTTATTTTTTACCTGGAAGGGATTGCACTTGCTAGACCTCTACCCTAACAAGTGAGAAATTGGGTCAAGACTGGCCACATCAACCAGCACTCCAAGATTACATCCTTGGACTTTCAAGAAAAAAATTAAGCTCCGTCCAAATGGGATAGACATCCCTAACATTCCCCAAGCTGGAAGAGCTACGTTTATTTTCTTGCATGTTGAAAACATTATGCCATCCAGGTTTCTGCTTGTTAAAACAAGATATGCACTGGCTTCAGGATCTCCATCCATCCATTCCTGACACAAACTTGACTTAATCACTTGTTATACTTTTAAGATAATAATTACATTTTGTATAACAGATTTCAGAGACCCAGTTTGGTTTAGTGGTTAAGACCGTGAATTCAAGTTCCACCTTAGCCAAGACACACAGCTGAGTGACCTTAGGCCAATCATTCTCTCTCAGCCCAATTCACCTCACAGAGCTGTTGTTGTAAGGAATATAGGAGGAGGAAGGTGTGCTGAATTACCTTGAGTTATTTGTAAAAATAATAATAAAAAAATAAATAGCAATAAATAGCAATTTCAAGACTAGCTATTAGAGTTTCTTAAATAGAGTTGTAAATTGCATTTCTATCCATCAGGAAAATAATTCAGACTTTGAATAGAAGCAGTTCTTTTTGGCAATGACAATTAGGACCAGCAACTTGGTCGCTAAGCAAAGTGGCTACTAAGTGAAACTGCGACTCTGGTTATGATCTTACTTCAGCTTTCATTTGCTTCACAGACCTGCAAAGGACATAAATTCATGTAAGATTCATGTAAAAATTTCTTTTTCATTACCGCTGTATCTGTCAAAAATTGATATTCTAAGCAGTCGCTAAATGAAGACAACCTATGTAACTAAAACTGAAATAAGAAAAATAAGGGGAAAATTCTATTGAAAAGATCCCAAACAATCATGCAGTTTTCAGCGACTGCCTCATATGAAGTGCAAATGATATTATAGCAGTCCCATCAGTATGAGGAGGAATGCTGGGAATTGTAGTTCAACAGCTGGTCAACCACAGTTACTCCAGGCTTATCTGACTGTCTATCTTCCATTGTCAGTAAATGGAGAATTCATCCAAAGTTCTTAAAAGCAAAACTTTGTCTAAAAGCTTATTAACTTCAATCCATTTTTGTAGCTTCAACTAATCTCCTACCAGCAACACAGTCCATGAAGACACATGCAAAGCATTACAGAAAGCTTCAACATAATTTTGTCAAGAAACACTCACTTGAGCCATAAGCAAAGCTAGACGGCAACATCTTACGGGCTGTTCATTGTTTGGTTTCCCTTCCCTTCCCATCCCATTCTTTCCATCTTTTTCTTTAATTAAACTTTTAAAACTTTACAATTAACTTGCCTTTCAAAATATAGTTTGTAGCATTAGTTGTATAGGTAGTCCTTGACTTACAACAGTTTGTTTTTTGACTGTTGAAAATTACAATGGCACTGGAAAAGAAGACTTATGACCGTTTTCTCACAACTGTTGCAATATCCCCCATGGTCATGTGATCAAAATTTGGATGCTTGGCAACTGACTCATATTTATGACGGTTGCTGTGTCCCATAGTTATGTGATCACCTCTTGTGAACTTTTGAAAAGCAAAGTCAATGAGGAAGCCAGATTCACTTAACAACCGGGTTATTAATTTAACAACTGCAGTGATTCACTTAACAACTATGGCAAGGGGGTAACAGGGGGCAAAATTCACTTAACAAATGTCACACTTAACAACAGAAATTTTGGGCTCAATTGTGGTCATAAGTTGTGGACGACCTGTAAAGTAAATAGAAATATAACGGTATGATTTTGGCTGATCTCAAAAAACATTAATCTGAATCATGGGAAAATGAGATAACATTTAGGAAATTGCAGAGCTGTAGACCAGACTAGAACTTGAAGAGGGGGGGAAAAATCCTTAAAGAAAGCAGCTACAAAATGTCACTTCTTTGTTGCCAAGAAAACTATATGTCAGCCAAGCTCAAGAATAGTTTTACCTTTAAAGAGGTTTGAAACTACCAAGACTAGAGACTTCGATAAACCGGGTCAAGCAGCTACACATATATTCAAGTGAATATGTAGGTTGCTTGTTATCCTGATAGTGTGTATTCATTTTCTCGGAAGTGTCCTTTATACAGGTCTGATGTTTTACTTTTCTTGATTACTAATAACCACTGGCAGTTTGGCAGTCTTAAAACTACAATTTAAGTCTAATCTCTTTGTTTAGATTGTTTCTCCAGCGCATTTAAAATATCCAAAATTATTCATATGTCTGCCTAAAGTTCATGTCTATGCTTTGGTAAACCGATGTTGAGTAGGACTAATTCTATTAAGAATAAGGGTTCACCTTGCACATATGTGGTAGTTGTTCCTGACTCTAGGGGGCGGTGCTCATCTCTGTTTCAAAGCCGAAGAGCCAACGCTGTCCGAAGATGTCTCCATGGTCATGTGGTCGGCATGACTAAATGCCAAAGGCACACGGAATGCTGTTACCTTCCCACCAAAGGTGGTCCCTATTTTTCTACTTGCATATTTTACATGCTTTCAAACTGCTAGGTTGGCAGAAGCTGGGATAAATAACGGGAGCTCACCCCGTTATGCGGCACTAGGGATTTGAACCGCCGAACTGCCGACCTTTCGATTGACAAGTTCAGCATCTTAGCCATTGAGCCACCGCTTCCCTTCTTCTATTAAGAATAGGTGATACTATATCACTCAGTCACACTGAATTAATTAAAATTGAATGTTAATTATACACGATTGTAGAGTGGTTTCATCATAACCACCAGAGCCTTGGATAGTACAGTGGTCTAAAGCCCTGTTATTAACATCAGCTGCCTGCAATTATTGCAGGTTCGAATCTCACCAAGGCTCAAGGTTGACTCAGCCTTCCATCCTTTCTAAGGTAGGTGAAATGAGGACCCAGATTGTGGGGGCAATAAGCTGACTTTGTATAAATATACAAAAGTATGAAGGCTATTGCTTAGCACATTGTAAGCCGCCCTGAGTCTCCAGAGAAGGGCGGCATATAAATCAAATTTAAAAAAAAAATAACCTAAAAGTAGCATTCAAGAGCTTTTGTACTTTGTAAATTTCTGCTCAATCCTAAGAAGTAGCAGCCATATTTAAAAAACAAATGCTTGTGTGAGCAGCACTACAAAATCGAGCAAGTTAAAAGCAAAATGAAGCCTTCCCCACTATTACAGCTGAGCTGCACAAACATTTTATCATAGAAACGCATTGCAAAGGGACTCAAGAATCTGAACAGAGCTTTTTCATTAGATTAGGATGGGAACATTATCCAGCACTGTTAAAAATATATCCTATCTGCGCAGCTTTAAAGAGGGTGGGAAGATTTAGTGGGACAAAAATATATCAACAAGAATATAGTATGAAATTGCAAGTGGACAACATTGCTACAGTAGCCATAGGAATAGTCACTGTTTTAGCAGGCTGGTAACAGACATTATCTTCATTATTGCATCGCAACTTAAAATCAGAACTGAAATTCATTGACATCTCCAAAGGCTTTCAACATGGTTAACGCATCATGGTATGAGCTCATGTAATCATATAATATAAATTCATATAATTGTGATAGGTTGTCACAGCTCAAAAAAAAAAAGCCTTAAGTTAGCTTTCTAGATTCTGAAACCAAAGGCACCCTGAATATGAACATTCCTAAATATTCCTAACATATAGAAACATTAAATCTTCCATGGGCATCTTAATAGGTTATGCAAGATTTAGACTGTTAATACAGCCTAATATAGTTAATATACGACTCCATTTGCTCTTGCCAGATTTAACTCACTCCCTTCAGCAGTTATTGATGATAAATATAAAAAATCCCTTCCACAAATGACATTGCTCTGGTGACCCCCACACTATGAACAATGTTCGGCGTGTTCTGTTGCTCTGTAATTTCTATTTGAACACGTGTGAGATATTAATCCGGGCATAAAGGAATTCCCAGGGAGAAACAACCAATGGTATGTCTCCTATCTTTTAATAGACCATAAAAGCATTATCGCCCATAACATTGCCATTTTTTGCCTCACTGCTGTAAGAGTGAGGCAACAAATACTGTCAAACAAAACTTCATTTCTTCTATAACTTTAAATCGCCTTCCCCTCCCCTTCTTTTCTTCTTCTTTAACGGACAGGACAGGACAGGACAGGACAGGACAGGACAGGACAGAATAACAGAGTTAGAACAGTGGTGGGGTTTTCTTTTTTTAAAAATTTGATTTATATGCCGCCCTTCTCCGGAGACTCAGGGCGGCTTACAATGCGCTAAGCAATAGCCTTCATACTTTTGTATATTTATACAAAGTCAGCTTATTGCCCCCACAAACTGGGTCCTCAATTTACCTACCTTAGAAAGGATGGAAGGCTGAGTCAACCTTGAGCCTGGTGAGATTCGAACCTGCAATAATTGCAGGCAGCTGGTGTTAATAACAGGGTGCTTTAGACCACTGTACTACCAAAGCTGGGTTGCCCCCAGTTTGCACCAGTTCTTTAGAACCAGTAGTAAAACTGGTGGGAGGCTCTGCCCACCGACCCCATCAGAATGCTTCTGCGCATGCGCAGAAGAGCGCGCACGTGAGCGAAGCAAGCGCACGCATGCGGTCCCATTGCGAACCTGTAGTAAAGGTAAGTAGAACCCACCCCTGAGTTAGAAGTGACCTTGGAGGTCTTCTAGTCTAACTCCCTGCTCAGGCAGGAAACCCTATACCAGGGGTCTGCAACCTTAAATACTCAAAGAGCCATTTGGATTCATTTCCCACAGAAAATAAAACACTGGGAGCCACAAAACCCTTCCCATGCCTGACTATTCCTTGAGCGGCCACAAAACTAACATATGTAGTTGGATTAAATCTTCTGTTTTCTTCTGAAACTTTTCTTTTCTTGGATTTATCCATCGTTGGCCTACCGGGAGTTGAAAAGCTCAATAAATTGCATGCCAGCAGGTGTCGCACATTGGAGGTTGTGACGCATATTTTGAGTGACAGGGAGCTGCAGCAGAGGGGTGAAAGAGCCACATGCGGCTCCAGAGCCACAGGTTGCTTACCTCTGCCCTATACCATTTCAGACAAATGGTTGTCCAATCTCTTCTTAAAAACTTCCAGTGTTTGCTTATTTGAATTGATATCCTTAAGTAAATGTACACGTTTTGTCAAAAATCATAATAAAGGTCTATCTATGTAGGAGATGACCAGGCTGAGAGAGGGCTCAAGCATGTCATCAGTCTTGAGACCCTTTACACCCATAAGAGAACTAAGTCCAGCCCACCTTGAATTCAGTTGACTCTTATCTACTGCCAATCTGCCAAGTTCAGATTCTTGTACAGAGTGTTAGCAGGCAATAAACCTGTATTCATTTGATTTGCCTTGCATCCTGATTTTGTGTGGCTGACTATCTATCTATCTATCTATCTATCTATCTATCTATCTATCTATCTATCATCTAGGGGAGGGTTTCAAAACCTGTCGCTACCGGTTCGCTTGTGGGTGCGTGCATGCTTGTGCACGCGTGCAATACTTCTGTGCATGCTTAGAACTGTCCAGGTGGATGGGTGGAGCCTCCTGCAGCCGCCGCTACCAGTTCGCCCAAACCGGGGCAAATCAGTAGCAACCCACCACTGTATCTATCTATCTATCTATCTATCTATCTATCTATCATCTATCATCTATCCGTCATTAGACTCCAGGCTCCTTGGATCTGAATGTGATCCAAAGTAGCTGTCTATAGGATGGAATTTCTGGAAACTTTTCTCTCTCTCTAATGCAAGATACTGTGAAAGTGGGGCGTGTAATAGTTTCCCTATGTAAGAGTAGTATCATCAAAGTGTCAGGATAGCCACTACTGAATTTCTGGACTATTTCCAAAATGATTCAGAGGTTATCTAGAAAATATAAATACTGATACTGAGGTTAGCTCCCTTCCTGTCCAAAACATATGTTGCTTTTGCAAGTGGAACATTACTATGAGTTAAGAAAACAAATAAATGTAATGTGCAATTATATAATACCAGACTGAAGAAGAAACAGAAGGCAATTGCAGCCTACTATTGTAACGCTACCAAGAAAACTACAGTGATCTATATATTACTGAAATACTCATTGTCATAACTTTTAATTGGGTGAAATGATGCACCATAGGGCAACAATTTTTAACCAAGGTATTTCAAATGGGTTAACTTTCAGAATATGTCCAAAATCCAGGATCCATGATTCCTGAGGGAATGAAATTTTGAAAAAGCTGTGGCTGTTTTGGCGCTACTGGCTGCTGCTATGCTGCTGTTGCTATTGCTGTGGTCACATCAGTGGTGGGTTGCCCCCAGTTCACACCGGTTCTATAGAACCGGTAGTAAAACCAGCGGGATGCTCCGCCCACTGACCCCGATGTCATCAAAATGCTCCTGTGCATGTGCAGAAGCTTCTGCACTTGCGCAAAAGAGCGTGTGCGGCCCCACTGCGAACTGGTAGTAAAGGTAAGTAGAACCCACCCCTGGGTCACATGATATTCATTTTCAACGTTTCCTGTTTCCCAGCCACTTACATAATCCTTCTTTCTCTCCCCCACCCAGCAGCAACCACTCACCTGCCTGCTGGGAAGGGAAAGGAAGGATGGAAGGAAGATTTCTGTTATTCCCTGCCAGCTTCCTGCAAGGAAATGAGGAAGCCAACAGGAAGTTGGAATTTGCTCTCACTCTGTCTGTTTCTCAGTTTAGGTAAGAAAATGCCTCTGAAATGATGACCCAAAAGGGCACAAATTGCCTAGTGATTATATAATGCCCCTGTATAGACAGGAACTACTACTTACCTCACTCCCAGGGACATCCCTTACCATTTACTAGAGTGAGACTGTGACTTGAAGCAGCTGTTTTGGAGTATCATAAAAAGTGTTAGAATGCTGAGTTATTCATTTATTTTTATATAATTTATTACTATTTTCCTAATTAGGGAGAGAGCAGGAATGCTTGTGAGGTTGTTCTGGATGCCAAAATATTTTGAAATGCTGGTAATAATAGTATCAGCTGGCAAAACACAGTTCTTTTCCTACAGTCCCACTTATGAAGAACACCGACATTGACAAACACGATTACGGTAATTCCGAATGTGGATTATTGCAACAAAGGACATGTACAAATTCAAAAATGATATGAAAATACTCAATCATGGCTTTCCACAAAGAGCTTGGGACCTGTAGTTCCATTAAATGTTAAAAATATTTGATGGATGGCTTTAAGCCTTTTAACGAACTACAAATTCCACAAGTTCTGTGTAGGCTATTTATAAATTGAAAATTGTAGCAGGAGACACTTATATTTGGATAATTAAAAAAATGTAAAATCTGAGTGAATGAATGAGCTGGAAAAGTTTCAGTGCATATTTTTGATACACCTTATTTGTCAGAAATGAATAACCAAATCCATACATGACGAGTTCTGTTTTACTGCTCAAGCACAGGAATCTTATGCACCAGGTTATGACTAAATAAGATCCAATAGCATTCAAGGGGTATCAAATTTCCCACTCTTGTGCCCATGTAGGGATTCCAAATTAATTCTCCATTTGACTCCTCTCCCTGGTTCAGCCAATTTCTCTCCAATATAATTGTGGAAAGACTAATACGTTAACACAGGGAAAAAAATTCCAAATGTCATCATTATAATTTATTATATGTCTTATCTCCACTAACTCCTGGATGATAATGTCAACACACACAGGCAGTAAAAGGGGATAACTGCAGAATCTAAAAATAACATCCCTAGGGGAAAAGTGAAAAGCTAGCAATAATTTCGAAAGCCTAATCTGTGACATTTTAATTGTCATGGTACACTATTACTATTGCAAATCCATCTTTCCAATTGATAAAGATACCCATATAATTAAATCAAATATGTTATATAGACCTTTAAAATCAGGACTTATCTTGAATTGATATGAATATCCAGATGTAACAGTGTGTGTGTGTTTCTATGTCTGTTTGTGTGAGTTGGTATTACTTGGTGAATGTATTACTCAATGGTGGGTTTCAAATTTTTTTACTACCGGTTCTATGGGAGTGGCTTGTGGGCATGGCATGGGTTGGTGGGAGTGGCTTGGTGGGCGTGGCAGGGTAATGATACTGTAAAATCACCATTCCCTCCCCAATCCAGGGGAAGATTACTGCAAAATCCCCATTTCCTCCCGATCAGCTGGTACTTGGGAGGCAAAGAATAGATGGGGATGGGGCCAGTCAGAAATTTTACTACCAGTTCTCTGAACTACTCAAAATTTTCGCTACCGGTACTCCAGAACTGGTCAGAACCTGCTGCAACCCACCTCTGGTATTACTGTATAAAAGTATATTTTATATATAACATTTAATCCATTTATGGATAGGACTAAACAAATAAACATCAACAAATTGGCTGTCCATGTCTCATTTGACTATTTAGCAGATTAGGAGGAAATGTTTCTTTATGAAATGAAGAAACAACATTGCTGTTCTTAATTTGATGATGCTCATTTTTAAAAAAAGAAATAGAATATTACAGCATCTCAACTGTAAGATAAACTTCAACTCATATTAAGCTTCAAACTGAACAATTAACTGTGTTACTAACTGTTGACAAGTTATTTCAAGGCTACTATTCTCTCTCTGATAGGTTTTTTTTTTTGTCTTTAAGCTGGCCTTGGAATGAAAATCCTTTCAAATAGAGGAATGTCTTCAATAAAACAGAACACCAGATTACCCTCCTAGATCAGCTAAAATATATATCACTCAGCAACTACCAAACTTACTTTATTATTTTCTCACCCTGTGAGGTGTGGTATTTTAGTCTCCAGTGTTACCAGGTGATGCTGACAGAATAAGTAAACACTGTTGTAAATATTGGAAGAAGAAAACTGAGCCATGAATAAATTTAGTACAGGTAGGTCCTTGACTTACAACCATTCATCTAGCAACAATTCAACAGCACTGAAAAAAGTGACCCCACAACTGGTCCTTTGCATTTTTACAGCCATTGCAGCATCTCCACAGTCACATGATCCAAATTTGGCCATTTGGCAACCGGCATGTATTTGTGACAGTTGCAAGGTCCCAGAATCATGTGATTGCCATTTGCGATCTTCTCAGCTGGCTTCCAAGCAAAATGAGCAAAGGAAGCTCAGTTCGGTCAACGACTACATGATTCACTTCCCAACTGCACTTCGCTTTAACTTCTGTGGCAAAAAGGCTATACAATCGTGCATGGTTCACTTAACAATCATCTTGTTTAACAACAGAAATTCTGGTCTCCATTCTGGTCGTACGTCGAGGAGTGCCTGTACATTCTGAAAACTCCTCTGATTTTCATTAGCATGTTATGTACATAAGGACACACTTTTCTAACAAGGAAAATGGTTAAATTTATGAAGGATAGATATTGTCAACTCCAATGATGGGGTTCAAAATTTTTTACTACCAGTTCTGTGGGCGCGGCATGGGCGCGGCATGGGCGTGGCATGGCATGGCTTGGTGGGTGTGGCAGGGGAAAGATACTGTAAAATATCCATTTCTTCCCAATCAGTTGGGACTCAGGAGGCAGAGAATAGATGGGGGCGGGGCCAGTCAGAGGTGGTATTTACCAGTTCTCCAAACTACTCAAAAAAATTTTTTTTTAAAAAAAATTGATTTATATGCCGCCCTTCTCCGGAGACTCAGGGCGGCTTACAATGCGCTAAGCAATAGCCTTCATACTTTTAGTATATTTATACAAAGTCAGCTTATTGCCCCCACAAACTGGGTCCTCAATTTACCTACCTTAGAAAGGATGGAAGGCTGAGTCAACCTTGAGCCTTGGTGAGATTCGAACCTGCAATAATTGCAGGCAGCTGTGTTAATAACAGGGTGCTTTAGACCACTGTACTATCCAAGGCTCTTCCACTACTGGTTCTCCAGAACTGGTCAGAACCTGCTGAATACCACCTCTGGCCAGGTCCCATAGATCTCTATTGGGAGGTTTGCGGATACTTTCACATGGGGTTTTCCTTTATTCCTTTTCTTGTTTTGATGTACCTTTTGGGGAAATGGGAGGGGGGAAGAATGAGCCTGGGCTGTTTTGTCTCAACACCAGAGAAGTGAGATCGTGGTGCCTGGGAACTGCCTGTTATCTCCATCTCAGCCCAGAGTTCTCACAAGGTCTTCGCACCTTGGGATTGGCTCACAGTTGAACTGGACATTAGGAGAGGGCTCGAAAGAAACAGTTTAACCTAACGCTCTGGCATGGGAAATTCAGATTCTGCCTACACTCTCTCTGCTATCACTGTCTTCCATTTTGAAATGCCTTTTGTTTCAAGAGTTCTGCTTTCTTGAGAAGTCTGGCAAGGCGGGCCCTTACAGATACAGCAATGGAGGTAGTCCTTGATTTATGACCATAATGGGGCCCAAAATTTCTGTTGTTAAGGGAGTCATTTGTTAAGTGAGTTTTGCCCCACTTTACATAACTTCCTTGCCACAGTTGTTAAGTGAATCTCTGCAGTTGATAAACTAGTAACATGGTCCTTAAGTGAGTCTGGCTTCCTCACTGACTTTGCTTGTCAAAAGGTTGCAAAAGGCGATCACATGACCTTGGGACACAGCAACAGTCATAAGTATGAAACAATTGCCAAGCGTCTGAAGTATGATCACATGGTCATGGGGCTGCTACAAAGTTGTAAGTGTGAAAAACAGTCGTAAGTCATTTTTTTAGTGACGTCGTAACTTTGAATGGCCGCTGAACCAACTCTTGTAAATTGAGGACTACCTGTAGTTATTCCTTGGGTCAAATAGATAGATAGATAGATAGATAGATAGATAGATAGATAGATAGATGATAGATAGATAGATGACAGATAGATAGATAGATAGATATAGTTATAGATATAGATATAGATATAGATATAGATATATAATTACATGTGCTCTTAATTTACTGGTATTCCAGGTATAGTTTGCAAAGTAGTATGCTGCAGATGGTATGCTGCAGATTCTATACCCCTTGGCTACCCTACAGATTCAGCATGAGTTATATTCTTACATTAACCTGTTAATTAAAGACACAGAAAAACTTCACCAACACAATGCACAAAGTGTTCATCATATTCTCTTTGCCTTAGCAAGTGTAGACCAGGGTCACAAATCTGGGCAGTACCCTTGACCTTTAGATTACATCATGAGGGCCACACTTTCCAAAACAGTGAAGAATAAGGAAGCAGATGAAGCCAGAACAAAATCAAAATAGGATGCAATCATAATTAAATGAAGTAACTTCAGTTAATTTAATTATCCCCCATGTCTTAACTTATTTTTCTCTTCTACCACAGTTTGATGGTAACAGTTCAAAAAACTGTGCAAGATGCACTCAAAGTCTTGGGTGGAAGTTGTGTGTTTCCAGTTTTTGGTAAGGGATGTCAGAAGACTTAGGGTTACTAGATGTTTGCTTTTGCCAAGCCAAGTCTAGTTTTGGAGGATCTTTCATTGGGCATTTCTCCAAACCAGGAAAATGTACCAGTTTCCAAGTTGGGTTGGCTAGTTAAGAATAGCAACATGACCCATAGGAAACCCCTGCATTGACCACTCATTACATTTGTATAACCTCCAGTTGACTATCATAAAACAACTATTGGCTACCATCTAGCAGTCATCCAGAATATTTGCAGCCCAAATTACCATTGTTATTAGTTGCAAAGTCATGTCCGACCCATCCTGATCATGTGAACAACATTCCTCCAGGCCTTCCTGACCTCTACCATCCTCTGGAGTAAATTTAAGCTCACGCCTACTGCTTCAGTGACTCCATCCAGCCACCTCATTCTCTGTCATCCCATTCTTCTCCTGCCCTCAATCTTTCCCAGCCTTAGGTTCATCTCCAGTGAGTCCTTCCTTCTCATTAGGTGGCCAAAGTATTTGAGTTTCATCTTCAGGATCTGGCTTTCTAAAGAGCAGTCAGGGTTGATCTCCTTTAGGATTGACTGGTTTGATCGCCTTGCAGTCCAAGGGAGTCTTCTCCAGCACCATAGTTCAAAGGCCTCAATTCTTTGGCACTCAGCCTTTCTTATGGTCCAACTGTCACAGCCATACGTTGCAACAAATTACCATAGATCTAACTTAATTGTGGTAGGGCAAAAATAGTCTTTGAAATTATTTCAGGTAATTAGACTTTCTGGATACTGTTTAATTACCTGATGTCATGTCTATCACTATTTTTCAGAGCACTTCCTGGTGGAATAGGAGATAGGGATTGAAGAGAAGATCTACTTCACTTTCCATTTCCTGCCTGACAGACAGGAGTCTGTTGCTTATTCACCATCCATTAATTTAGTTTGACCTAGAAATCATTTTGCTTAACAGCACAATAAAGAACAGGAAGTGTATGGAATTACTGAAATCTGATTCATTTCGGAGAAGCCTTTTCACATGTTTAACTTCCTTCTTTTAATGTTAGGAAATCAAGTTATGGATTAACATTAATAAATATGAAGACGCATACAGCTTAATGTGTTCTAGGTTTATCCTTTCAGAAATCAAGTCATCCTAATATTACATTTTTGTGAAAAGATTTTATTCTTTGCTTTCAGTTTTTGTATGTCTGTGAATTTGCAAGCTAAGTGCCAAATGAATTGCTAGTGCTCATCTTTTCCTATCTTGACAGGGTAAATCGCTTTCATGTCCATTGCAGGAAGCAAAATATGGAAAGCAAATTAACATTTATTTAAACACACACACAAAAACACACATACACACACAGGTCTATTATGATTCCCAGGTGTGGGGGCCAATTTGCCACACAGCAATTTTCATGTCTTTCTTTCTGAAAGCCCACATCTGCCAAATATATTGGCACTGATACAAGCTAGGATATAAATTTCCTTGTGAAGCAAGTCCTTCCATGATGAGTTGAGTGAATGCCGAGCTCATAATTGTAAATTTCTGGGCTTATATATAATTTCTTTTAAGAAAATATATCTGGGAGAGATATTTTTATCTCTCTTTCCAGCTGAAAGTGGCAGATAAAGATATTTTTTCCAAAGCATATAATCTCCAAGCATATAATTATTAAGGCTTTGAACAACATATTAACCACACATAACAGAGCTGTAGGAAGAGAAACTTAATAAGACAGGAGGCTAGAGTTCATATATTATGACAGGAAGCTGTTTTCATTCCATACTCTATATCTCACTCTTAATTCTTCTACTAGAAATATCCAAAGCTTATTGTGATTATGAGGACGAAAGTTGGTTCCCCCATTGCCTATGATTTGTCTGAGTTGGGTTTAGCATATTAGGCCTTTATACACAACAGACTGTGGTTAAACAAACCATGGCATAAACCAGTGTGTAAACCCAGTCAAAATCTCTAAGACATTGTAAGTGCAAAAATCCCTGGTAAAATGTTGCATTTAAAGAAAATTGGAAAAAGAAAGACACAAAAAGGCAGGTGGCACCTGATGATAGTTTCCAACCTCATTCTCACAGGCTCCAATTGATCACTGTGGCAAAAAAATTCAGGGTACCAATCTTGTTTCCAAAGGGAAAGCTAATGCCCAAATTGCCCTCCAAAATGGTAGGACATATCAAACATATAAGAAAATTATTCCAGACATAGTGGTGGATGGATATTACAGAGGAGATTTATTTTATATCATACTTTCCTCTGACCAACACTTTCTCTTTCAATTTAAGCAAACAAGTAAGCATTATCTATATATATAAAAGTGAAAACCACTTAGGTTTAGGTTTAGGTTTAGGTTTAGGTTTAGGTTTGATTTGTATACCGCCCTATCTCCCGAGGGACTCAGGGCGGTGAACAGCCATATAGTAAAACAATATGCATACAAAATTTAAAACAATTACAATCTGATTAAATAGTTTGGCCTTAATATTTAAAACCCTAATAATTTAAAACAACTTAAAATTAGAAAATTACATAATTATTAAAAGGAGAAATTAAGCCAGGCCAGCCTGATTAAATCAAAAAGGTCTTAAGAGCACGGCGGAAGGTGCGTAGGTCCGGGATCCTTCGTATCTCTGGGGGGAGCTCATTCCAGATGGTAGGTGCCCCCACAGAGAAGGCTCTTCCCCTGGGGGTCGCCAACCGACATTGTTTGGTTGACGGCACCCTGAGGAGACCCTCTCTGTGAGAGCGAACCGGCCGGTGGGAGGCTACTGGTGGCAGCAGGCGGTCTCGTAAATAGCCAGGTCCTAAGCCATGGAGCGCTCTAAAGGTGGTAACCAAGATCTTGAAGTGCACTCGGAAGACCACCGGGAGCCAGTGCAGCTCGCGCAGGAGAGGTGTCACACGGAAACTCCATGTCGCTCCCCTAACCACCCGCGCGGCCACACTCTGCGCCAGTTGGAGCCTCCGAGTGCTCCTCAAGGGGAGCCCCATGTAGAAAGCATTACAGTACAGACGGGAAGTGACGAGGGCATGAGTGACCGTGTGTAGGGAGTCCTGATCCAGAAAGAGACGCAACTGGCGAATCAGGTGAACCTGATAAAAAAAAACCCTGGTCACGGCCGTCATATGCTCTTCTAAAGACAGCCATGAATCCAGGAGGATGCCCAAGTTGCGAGCCCTCTCCGTGGGGGCCAATGATTCGCCCCCAATAGTCAGTGATGGTGCCAGCTGACTATATCGGGACATCGGAAACCACAGCCACTCGGTTTTGGACGGGTTGTGTCTGAGCCTGTTACTCCCCATCCAGATCCGTACAGCCTCCAGGCACCGAGACATCACTTCAAGGGCATCATTGGGGTGGTCCAGGGTGGAGATGTACAACTGCGTATCATCAGCATACTGATGATACTGCACCCCGAAACCACAGATGATCTCACCCAGCGGCTTTACATAAATGTTGAACAGGAGGGGCGAGAGGACCGACCCTTGTGGTACCCCACAAATGAGGTGCCTCGGAGTTGACCTCTGCCCCCCTGCCAACACAGACTGCCATCAGTCGGAGAGAAAGGAGGAGAACCACCGCAGCACGGTGCCTCCCACCCCCAACTCTTCCAACCGGTGCAGCATGATACCATGGTCGATGGTATCAAAAGCCACTGAGAGATCTAATAGGACCAGGACAGAGGAGCAACCTCTCATGCCGTAATCACAAAATCTCCAGAACCATAAAGCCTACAAACTTGAAATTTGCCATGTATGTTTTTTTGGCTTCTAGGTGCTCACTAAGAAAGGATTTTTTGAAATGACCATCAGAGTATTAGTATTTCCTATATTATGATTAACATGCTCTGATGCTAAGGAGTTCTATTCCCCCTCCCCACCTGAAAAGAAATCTGTTCCAAATGCAAAACACAAGCAGAGGAGAGGAGTTTCACTTTCAGTTTTACTTTCACAGCAGCAAGCAGCTTTAATACAAAGCAGTTGAGCTAAGCCATGACCAGGCTCCTTCTTGTCTCCTTCTTGCTCACACAGCAAATACTATTTCACTTTCTAAAGAGCCTTCTGGTGCTAAGGAGTTCTACTCCCCCTCCCTACCTGAAAAGAAATCTGTTCCATGCTCTGATGCTAAGGAATTCTACTCCCCCTCCCCACCTCAAAAATATTCCAAATGCAAAAAGCAAGCAGAGGAGAGGAGTTTCACTTTCACTTTTATTTTCAAGCAGCAAGCAGGGGATAGGATGGGGAGGCTTCTGTGGGGCAAGCCTGGGGAAGAGAAGAGGGATAGGATAGGATAGGATAGGATAGGATAGGATAGGATAGGATAGGATAGGCTTCTGTGGGGCAAGCCTGAGGGAAAGAAGGGGATGGGATAGGGGAGGCTTCTGTGGGGCAAGGCTGAGGGAGAGAAGGGAATAGGATAAGAGATGTTTCTGTGGGGCAAGGCCAGGGGTGAAATGTAAAATTTGTTAATACTGGTTCTGTGGGCATGGCTTGGTGGTGGTGATAGGGTAATGTGACTGGGTAGGCGTGGCCAACTTTTTTTAAAAAAACTTTTCAAAGCATTTTTTCTAATGCTTTGAAAAACCTCTGCCGATCAGAAAACTCAGCTGGGATCGTCAGAGACTTTTCAAAGCATTTTTTTTACCACCTCTTCAGCCAAGGGGTTGCAGAAAAAAATGCTTTGAAAAGCGTCTAACTATCCCAGCTGAGCCGCGTGATCATCAGAGGCTTTTTTTTTAACTTTTAAAAGTATTTTTTCATTGGAAGAGGTTGTAGAAAAAATATTTTTAAAAGTAAAAACAAAAAAGCCTTTGATGATCCTGCGGCTCAGCTGGGCATGGTGGGGGTGGGGGTTGCAGAGATTTTTGCTACCGGTTCTTCGAACCACCCGCCGCCATCACTACTGGATCAGGTGATCCAGTCCGAACTGGGAGCATTTCACCCCTGGGCAAGGCTGAGGGAAAAGGGGATAAGATAGGGGAGGCTTCTGTGGGCAAGGCTGAGAGATAGAAGGGGATAGGATAGGGGAGGCTTCTGTGGGGGAAGGCTGAGGGAGAGAAGGGGAGAGGAGAGACCGATCGTAACTACTCATTAATTTTCAAGCTTTAACTGTCAATTTATCAAGCCCCATCACATAGTTTCATAGTGAAGCACAGGTACCCAGCTACTTAATACATATGTCTTTTGCAGCATTATAGAACGTGCATCTTTGATCTCTAGGTTAAAAGCAGAACTGAGAACCATAACTTTTTCAGATGAAGAAATTATTGGCTTTGATTGCATTACCTATTTCTGAAGGGCATGAGCTAGGGCACTGAAGTCACCACAACAAAAACTAAATTTCACTGCATCTAAATATTAATTTCATTACAGAAATAGTGTTAATAAGTTTAACTGCTGCACTTAACAATATTTCCAATTCAGTGTCTGTATTTTATGATGCCCTGTTGCTGCATCCAAACAAGACTTTGTAGGTTAAATGCAATCCAGAGATCTCTGATAAGAATCCAACAGCATTTCAATTCCTCCTGAGCAAGAACCTGGAAAACTGCTTTTGTCTTATGCTGTACGAACTGCAGTCTAAATTACAAAAGAGATTTCAGAATGCTTTTTTTTAAAAAGTGCCCATCAGGCACATTATAAGGGTCAATATGTTAGCATATTCTATTTATTTATATTACATACATATTTAGTATAAAAATGGTCATTACAGATCTATAATCTAGTTTTCTGGGTGATTTACTAAGAAAACCTGATACATTGCTGCAAACACTATAAATCAGACATTAGCAATGCTTTGGTAGCTAAGGCTGTTCAAAAGTCCTGAATCTTAATATTTTTTAAAAATGGGAAAATGGGGGGAAAAGGGGATTTGTCCTAGCATTGAAGGGGCAGTAGTATATGTAGTAAGTAAGCCTTCCTAGGATAAGAATCTTAGTCTTGAGAAGAGCATCTTCTGAGTATCACCCACTTTTCAACGAGGGCTTGGAGATAAGCTTCAGGACATGATTATGATTACTGATTTATGGGACCACAAATGGAATGGAATGGTTGCTGCTAATTATTTACATTCTTAATTACAGGTAGTCCTTGACTTAGAATAGTTAATTTAGAGACCATTCAAAGCTATGATGGTACTGAAAAAAGTGACCTATGACCATTTTTCACATTCATGATTGTTGCATCATCCCCATGATCATACGATTTACATTCTGTTGTGGCCCGTACGCGGCCTGTGTGGCTGGTGGCTGATTCGGACAGCGAGGAGACTGGTGTAGTGCTGTGCCAGCAGCCTGTGCAGCTGGCACTCGAGTCGGACAATGAGGCTGGAGAAGATATGGTGCCAGAGGTGGGGATTCAGCCAGGGCCTTCAGAACCTACAGAAGCTTCCTTAAGTGAAGAGGACAAAGAGGAGGAGCCTTTTCTTGATGCACAGGCGCACAGAGCTGCCAAAAGGCAGGAGTGGCTCCTCAGGAGGAGGTCTCTTCGAGAGTAAGGCTTGGGGCTAATTGGCCACTCCCTTCGCCTATTTAAGGAGGAATGCCAACTGAAGCAATTTGCAGGGAACAACTTCGTTCACTCTCCTTCGTGCCTCGATCTTAGTTCTTTGCAAATTGCTTCTGGGCTTTCTGCCAACCATAGTAAGATTAACATTATTTATTCTTTGGATTTTTGTAGGCTGTTAAGAAAGTTAATTAACAGCCTTTGTTTGGGAAAAATACTTATTTAATTTAGTAAAACTAAGGTTTGTACAGACTTTGTGTGTGCTGTGTTCTTTGAGGTCCGTAGCTGGGGCAGAACACATTCAGATGCTTGACAACTAATTCACATTTATGACAGTTGCAGTGTCCTGGAGTTATGCAATCACCTTTTGCAAACTTCTGACAAGAAAAGTCAACAGGGAAACCAGATTCATTTAATAACCATGTTACAAATTTAACAACTGCAGTGATTCACTTAACAAATGTGGCAAGTAAAGTCATAAAATGGGGCAAAACTCACTTAACAAATTTCTCACTTATCAACATAAATTTTGGGCTCAATTGTGGTCGTAATTTGAGGACTACCTGTATTATTTTAGTCTTCTGGGAATCTAGCTCAAATACCAAAATAACTTAAGTAGCCTTGGAAATAATGTAACTTGATTTTGGTAGGATCCAAAATGGCATTATTTGTCTCCTTCCCCCAACAATATGTTTTAGGGTGTGGGAAATCTGACTAAAAAAGAAAAAAAAAGGAGTTTCCATCAGCACTTCCCTCTGACTTGGGCTAAACTGTTCAACACAAAGGATAGATGTGACTTTATTGCTTAATAAAGACTTTTTTCATTTTTTTAAAAAAATAGAAACGCTACGAAGGGTTCATGAAAATCCTGAACACATTTCAGGAAAATGTGTTAACTATGTTGGTTTGACAAATATTTTTAATATTATTTGCATTTTACACAACAGCTGTGAAATATCTTTACTGTTAAGCTTTAGTTTGTTTTCATTTGACAATCAAGCTTAAAATATCAGTGGTGTCTCTATGATGAAATGCCTGCAGGAGCTACAAAATTATTATGGGCTTTTCTCACTGCAGGAATTACCTGAGAACTGATAGCTAAGAACAAAAAACAAAACAAAACCTCATTCGTTCCAAATTTGTTACATATAAAACCAATAAATAGAGCTCTGCTTTATTTTTGTTGAAATTCTATGGTATACATCACGAACTTCAAGAGAATCCCCAAAATGCGCCTTTTCATTTGTGAAATATGAACTTTCCTCCTCTATTGAAGGAACAATGGAAAAGAAAGAAATTGTGCGGCTCCTTTTGTGACTGAACTTCTGGCCTCGATAGAGCAGCACTATTAGTCATGCTAAGTACCGTCGGCAGGGTTAATAAAGCAATCTTTGTATGAGGTCTTCATTAGTTGTTTTGAACAGCACATAGCATCTCTGTCTTTGAAAGTAATTTAATGAGAAGGGACCTTCAACATTTTTTAGGAGCAGTATGGGGAAAATGTATAAATTGCTTATCAAAACTCGGCAAAATGTCACTTGTTTACATTTTTTTCCAACCTTGGGTTGTCTCAATAATAAACACGATCGTTGCACTTTATCAAAATGTTCAAAAACCCTTCATTTGCCTTGTGCTGCAAATAGTTGACGTGTACTCTAAGTGAGGAGTGAAGCTGAGAAAATAGTGGCTTGCTTTCAGTATAGAAATGAGATTTGGACCATGGAGCCCTGGGCATTAACTCTATGTTAGCACTTACTCCCATCACTTGCTTGTTTATGCGCATTTCTGTATTTCTCTAACATGCATTTCAGTGTACATGACTCTGGATGGCTAACAACAATTGAAAGCTGTACAAAAACATGAAACAGCACAAATACAAAAAAACATGTATCTAAAACAGCACAAATACCAAAAAAACAACCACAACACATAAATGGCACTACTGCAGTATACACTACACATCCAGATCCCCAAGCCTGGTGACTAAAAACCACATCTTTAAGGCCTTGCAAAAGGCTGATGGGGGTCAAGATCCATTTAATCTCAGTAACAGTAACAGAGTTGGAAGGTACCTTGGAGGTCATCTAGCCCAACCCCCTGCTCACACAGGAGACCTATTCTAGGGATTCGAACTGCTGAACTGCTGACCTTTCTGATCGACAAGCTCAGCATCTTAGCCACTGAGCCACCTAGCTAGGCTATTATCTCTGAAGGGATAATGTTCCACAAGGCAAGCATCATGACTAAAAGGTCTCTCTTCTTAGGTCTCACCAGACGGTGTTCCCTAATAGACAGGACCCAGAGCATTCCTTTCCTTCAGGCTTGATGAAAGGGGTAGGCATAATCGGGGAGAGGGGATTGTACAACGTGCACAATTTCTACCCCCAAAAAATCTCCCTTGTTATATTATATGCTATATACCTACAGTATGTAATATATTTTCATATTCTATTAAGGTTTGTTTTAATCTATTGTAAGCCACAAGGCCATTGTAATGATTATGCCCATGAATGTTTAAATGTATAGGACAACTTTTAGTCATCTGATACAGAGGTCCTTATTAGAAACTTGTGAAAGCTGAAAATTGTCAAAGCAGTGAAGAAAAGAAATTATCCAGGGCTGCCCGATTACAAAAAAGAGGTTGCAGTTAGGAATTTTGTGTAATTGAAAGAATGGAGAAGTCTCTGATAATCTTTTGCCTAGAAACCCAAGATGACTGAGTATTCGATGTATGGTCATGCACATATACATTATTATAGTATCACTGTACATAAATGGTGTCTTGGACAGGAAAGAGCCAGGTTAAAAGCACAGTGATTACAAAGCACTTGGCGAAAGCTTTCCCCAAACCATCAAAACTAGAGCTACCTCAAAATTGTTCAGAAGACATTCTGAACTCAACTCTAAAAAAAAGTAAGTTTCCTGAATTTACCCTGAAAATATATAAATATATTATTTCTTAGAGACAATTACCCACACAATAACTTTAAATGACATCTTACAGTGGCAAAAGTTGCAAAATAATAAGCGGATTTACAACATAGTTGTAGCTGCTTCTTTTAGCAGCCATGAATACAACACCTATTTTTAGAATAGAAATAGAAATAGAAAGAATAGGATAGGATAGGATAGGATAGGATAGGATAGGATAGGATAGGATAGAATAGAATAGAATAGAATAGAATAGAATAGAATAGAATAGAATAGAATAGAATAGAATAGAATAGAATAGAATAGAAT
>WNWU01000011.1:25923638-25959826 GCA_012654045.1 Ptyas mucosa | reverse complement strand
AAATAAATAAATAAATAAATAAATAAATAAATAAATAAATAAATAAATAAATATATCATTTTCATGGAAACATAGCATTGATAAAAAAAGAGGAAAGCACAGAATAAGTTACTTCTCTGCACTTGCATTGAACAATTTTATCCTTTAAAGAAATATTCCAATACATAAAGAAATACTTATTGAAGGTTCCAGTAGCAACATTTGTTGCCAACTCATTTTACTGAGAGTTTCACCATTTTTTTCTATCAACTAAATTTACAAGACATGAAAGTTCTCGCATAAAACTGAGTAATTGGCCTAACTCACAGGTAATTTCAAGGGAACATACAGGCAGATAAAATTGACATCTATGTCAAAACTGCTTTTTAACCATATACAGTGGGATTCATTTGCCCCAATCGGATTAGACCAACAGGTCAAGATGTTAAATTTCCAAACTTAACACTATCTTGTAGCATCTTAGAGATAGTTATATTATAACGTGAAGTTTATTTTGTGAGATAAACTGTCAGTTGTATGAAGCATTATCCCTCAATCAATAGAGTAGATAGATCAATCTGCTGCAATTTGCTGTCCAGTTGTATTGGACATACATGGAAGAACCAGGTGGATGAAGCTCTAAGTATCCAAAGAGCCGCAAAGGTATTTTATAAATTAGTCCATAAAAATTTATATCTTAGTGTTCATGACTCCACCCAGAAGATGTGCTGATTTTGTCACAAGAGCCTCCCCACAGACAGCTCTTGGAAATAAGCTGCTGCCTCAAATTGTTGAGGTGTTTGGATTAAGGTTGCTTAAGCCAGAAGCCCAACTTCTATATTGCAGATGTGAAACTCAAAATTGGGGGAGAAAAGGGGGGGGGGAAGGCTGCTAAAATTATTTCTCTCCATAGACAAAAGTGAGCTAAGTTGTGGTTTATTGTCATCAACCCCCTTTTAATAACTTTATTAATAATAATGTTATAATCTCCTCAGCCATCTGTGATTTTTCCCCCTAGGGAAAAAAGAAAAAGAAGAAATAAGGATGGGAATAAATGCACCATGTGTACTGACAGCAGAACAGAGGTTGCAGCGAAGTTAAAATGGGGAGATAGATATACACACTGAATTTCCTGCCAGGGTACCTTTTATCTCTGATATGTAGAATAAACCTTTAGGATACTGGCAGTTTTCTATTGCATTAAAATAATTAATATGATTCATTACATTAGACTGTAAGATCACAAACACCCTCAAGCACATACTAGAGTGTGTATGTAGTATATAGAGTCCATCTATATTTAGCATGCTGTTTTACTACGTAAAAATATACTAAGAAAGAAAGAAAGAGACCTCTCTCCTTTCATTGAAAAACCATGTGGAGTTGACAAGAGAAATACAAATTGTACACAGCTACAAATAAAACCTCTATAATTCATGGAAGATGCAGAAGAGACTTTAAAGAGAGACTCAGTGCAAAAGCCCATAGTTTCCAAGGTTACAAAGTCAGATTAATTACATGCAAGAAAACACATACAACAAACACACACACACGCACCCCAAGCATGAAAGCCACAGCATAACAGTCAAGAAAAATGTTCCAAGATTTCTGTCAAAATTGATATCCACACCTTTCTTTTTTTTTTGTGATCCCTGTGTAAATCGGGTAAGTTTCAAGGATCAAGTTTCCTTAAAATAAAATTGAAAAGGAAGAGGAGGTCAAGGAATACAGTCCGTCTTTACTCACCAAAACCAGACTGCAAATCCTTTTTCAGCCCACAAAGCATGTCTGCTATTATCTATCAAAGCATTCAGCTAAACAGCAAAAGGCGCTCCTCTCTCTCTTCCTTGGCTGGCACTGGAATCACCTTACAGCAGTCTTGCTCCCAGGCCGTTTCTCGCAATGAAACAAGGACTACACAGCACAAAAGATACACTCCTCCACTTCAAGAAAACAAAGTCCTCCACTGCTCTGACACCTGGCAAACACAACACTCCCACTGAAAAACAACCACCACCTCAACATCCAGCTCCGACCACTCAGAAGATTCAACGTCAAAAGGAATTCGGAACCAGGGTAAGGTGTGAAAGTCTCTCCCACCGCTCTACAAGGGAAAGCACCACAGGATCCGTCACAGTGGTTTCCATGAGGGAGAGAGAGAACCAAGGCAAAAGTTCTACATGGAGGCATTAAAAAAAGGAGGAGCCGGTTGGAGAAGGAGCAGCAGGAACCAAGCAGTCCATGGGTCCACTTGCTGGCATCGCAAACGGGATCCTTCACAGCCTGCTGTGATCCAACTCAGGCCACGCTGGAAAGAGTGCAGTCATCCTCCCACATGGGTGGCATGCTCGTCTTTCAGATGCAGCCTTTTGTTTCTCTCGCCCAGGAAATCCATAAAAATCACAAGAAGCTAGACTGAATGGTCCTGGCTGACAGCCATACAACTGAAGGTTCCTTTTTTGGGCTGCAACTGGCAGCACAAGTTGGAAGACTTAAAGGTTCCCCACCCCTCCCAGATGCTTCCAAGTTCCAGGCGGCAACATTTCAGAGTGCAAGAGAAGGCAGTTGTTAAGAGCTGCAGCACAGCTCAAGATTCTTGGTTTCCCCCACCCCTTTTATCAACTGGCTGTATGGCTGCCAGCCCCTTTCAAGGCAATATCAAAGCTGCTGTTTAAGCGCTACGCTTCTTTCTGTAACCCAGAGGAAAGGCACAGGAGCTGGAAACGGCTAGTAACTTAATTTAATCCTCCTTTGTACCTTCCTCTGTCTTCTCTCTTTTATGTCTTAAAAAAAACAAAACCCAGTGCTTTAAATTATTTTGCTTTTCAACTCTTGCATGGCCAAAGAACTAGCAATTATGTAGATACTAATAATAGTATAGAATAGACCTGGAAGGGACCTTGGAGGTCTTCTAGTCCAACCCCCCCTGCTCAAGCAGGAGACCCTATTACCATTTTAGGCAAGTGACTGCCCAGTTTCTTCTTAAAGACCTCCAGTGATGAAGCACCCACAACTTCTGCAGGCAAGCTGTTCCACTGGTTAATTGTCCTCAGTGTTAGGAAGTTTAATTTAATTCCAGGTTGCTTCTCTCCTTGATTAGTTTCCATCCTTTGTATCTGCTGCTTTGGAAAATAAATTGATCCCTTTCTCTTTGGGGCAACCCCTCAAATACTAGAGACACAAACAAAATAGAGAAGGGACACTATATGTGTTTACTTCTCAGAGAGTATAAATCCTTCCATTCCCCACCATCCAATCAGAGCTGAAGAAGCTTCCTAGATGAGAAGTAAAACATCTTCAAAGAAAAACCAGAAAGTCCAGTTGCCTCTTGAAAAAAACAGCGCCTTTGGGACAATCATGACCTGGATGACTGAGAATCGCCATAGACCTTCTCAGAGAGATCCATCTAAACATGGAAGACAAATCAATTATCTCTAAAACTTTCAACCAAAGTAGGAATTGAGAACATCATCTATAACAGTGATGGCTAACCTTTTTCCCATCGCGTGCCAAAAGCGGGGGGAGGGCGGGGAGGTCACCCATGTGCGTGCCTACACCCATAGTTCAATGCGCCACGCCCCCATGCCTCCCCCCTGCTTATAGGATGTGAAGGCACAGTGGGCCCATTTTTCACCCTCCCCAGGCTCCAGAGGCTTTCTAGAAGCCTGGGGAGGGCGAAAATAGCCTTCCCCACCCACCCCCCCGGAGGCCCTCCAGAGGCCGGAAACAGCCCATTTCCCAACTTCCGGTGGGACCGGAAGGCCCAAAAATCAGCTGGCCAGTGCACGCATGCGCGCTGCAGCTGAGCTATGGCAATGCTTGCGTGCCCACTGATATGGCTCCGTGTGCCACCTGTGGCACCCGTGATCTATAGGTAACCCTCGTGTTACAAGCATTCATTTAGTGACCATTCAAAGTTACAGCAGGTCTGAAAAAAGTGACTTATGACCGTTTTTCACACTTAAGGCTACTTCAGCATCCCCATAGTCACATGATCAAAATTCAGATGCTAGGCAACTGGCATAGATTTCTGATGGTTGCAGTATCCCAGGATCATTGTGACCTTCTGACAAGCAAAGTTAATGGGGAAGTCAGATTCACTTGACAATTATGTTACTAACTTAACAATTGCAGGGATTCACCTAACTGTGGCAAGAAAGCTCATAAAATACCGGTTTCGTATTAGCAAAACAAACAAACAAAACAAACAAAACCACCCTGTTAATCAGTTTGCTCAGTTACCTAATCCAGGGGTGTCAAACTGGATTTCTTCAGGGGCCAGATCAGGATTGTAGTTCGCCTCCATTTGGGCCCCCACCCCATGTCCCGTTTTCAACCTGCATGGCCTCCTGCAGCACTCTGCCAACCAAAACGGGGCATGGGGGGGGGGCGCACAAGGCCCCGCCACGCCCTGTTTTGGCCTTGAGATTGACACCCCTGACCTAATCTTTTCATGGTGGCAACCTTCAGACCTGTGGATCTAGTTGACAGTTTTGTTAACGGTCTGCATGTGCTAGCCAACAACACTGTACATTACTATTTGTAAAGAGAAAAAAAGTGAAATATCTTGAACTCAAACCTGACTCTTAGTGACTGCTTGCTATTTTCTTTCTTTCTTTTTTACTTCCCAGTTTAACCTACTGCTCAGAGAATTCTGAACTACTACTTTCTCTGAAATGTTGCTGGACAAAAGCTATACAAGTTTCTGAAGTTTCTTAACAGTCCATTGTGTCTAACTTGCAAAACCTAGCAGTGATGTGCAAGCAGAACCCAATCAAAGTGTTCCTCGGTGCCTGCCACTGAAAAAAATTGTGACAAATGTCAGCTACTTTTAGACTTTTTTTCTAGAAATCTGGACTGGAAACAGTTAATGCACTGTTAATAAGAACAAATTTCTCAGAGATCTGATAAGTAACATCTGTTAGAACGAGATTAAAGTTACAACAGAAGAATGCCAGCAAGTACTCTCTTCCCTCAATGAAATGAGCCTTTATACTCACATGCATATACGGTTTGTTTTATTGGGGTTTTTTTTTAGTGTAAAGAGGAGGAAGTGATTCTCTTTTGTGGAGGCAGTCAGTCTACATCTGCTGATTGATTTGGTATTAGACTTCTTCTCAATGTGGGAAGTTACTCAAGACCACCAGCAAATACCGCTTTACTCTTCTTTGCCACGCCCACCATTTCAGAGGCATTCCCTTCCCCTACAATCTGTAATTGATCTGTAAATGTGCTCCTTTCATTTCATTTTATTTACACTCCCAGAGTAACAAAAATGTCCTCACTGTTGGTCAAAGATTTTGTCAATGGGAGGATGAAAAAAAACATTGCAATCATCTAATGACCCAACCTTATCTCTCCTAATACTTGTTTTCATACTGTGGGAAAAATGAATATCAGGGGCAGGGAATATCAGGGAATATCAGGGAAAAATGAATATCAGGGGCAGGGAATATCTGATGAATGGGAACTGTGCCTAAGCTAAAAGGGAGAAGAGAAATAAGAAATGAGGTGGGAGTTTTCTTCAACAAGAAACCACTTAGCTTCCAGCGTTTTCTTTGGAGCAGGAACCATAGTTAATTGGGTGGGCTTCCCAAGCAGAGATGTCCACAGAGGCCATCAATGATGTCAAAATGGTGGGTTTCATTGGATGATCAAATGTGGTTACTCATGCATCCCGCATGCTAATGCATTAGATGCAATCTGCTAATAAAATGAGGAAGTGTTGCAGAATTTTTAAGATGAGGGTAGCTTTGTTCAGTGGTGGAATTCAGCCAGTTTGGGCCAGTTTGGGGGAACAGGTTATTAAATTGTTGGCTGGTCCCTCCTCTCCCTGCCCCTTCCAGGAGTGCCCCCGTGGCCTGTTTTCACTCCCAGAAGGCTTCAGGGAGGCCTCCTAGGCCCAAAATGGGGCATGGGGGGCGGGGGGGTCCCATGGCCCGTTTTTGCTCCCAAGAGGCTGCAGGGAGACCTTCTAGGCCCAAAACGGGATGCGGGAGTGGCACATTTTTGCTCCCAGGGGGTGCAGGAGGCCAAGTGCTGCCCCTGGCCACACCCATAATGGCCACACCCACCCATCCGGTCATTAGGGCAGAGAACCAGTTGTTAAATTATTTGAATCCCACCACTGGCTTTGTTGTATGCCTAAGAAATACAAAGTTGCATAATATTTTAGAAAACCAACACACTTGTTACCCATTGCACAACTAAAGCATTATTGAATGAAAGATTTGGATTGAAAGAGAAGTTAAATGGAGAAGAACATAATAAACAAAGCAGCATCAGAACTTGGCCTGTCATAAAAGACCTCTCATGTTAATAATTAGGGGGAAAATGTCCTATTGATCTGGACCCACACGTGAGGCAGATCAACAATAGTTAAAAGGCATCTTCCTTTCCCACATCATAAACTGGTAATTTATAATGGTCATTCATTGTATCAGCCAGTACATGTTATAGCTGTCACTTGAGGACTGCTTGACATGGTGTCACCCAATAGCAAACTTCCTACGTTGATCCATTTGTGAATTAAGTCTTCATGCTATACCCCCAAAAATGTATTTTCTTCTTTTATCTGCTTACAGCGAGATTGTATAGGGCCTGTAAGCCCTTCGGAAAAACACTTCCTTTCATTTATCCCTTATTATTTAGCATTATAGAAGAATCTAATGCTATGGGTCAGGCACTCCTTCCTCCTACTTCTCACATGCGCTGCAAAACCATGTACATCCTCATTCTGTATTCCTTCTCTCAGCATTGCAACTTTGCCTCATAAGATAATTACTTCCAGCATCAATATTTGGTTCATCCTCTTTTTTCCCCCAATTTCCATCTATTCTACAATATTATTTTCAATGTAGTTGTGACCAAAACTGTATGTTGTGGTCAGGTCGCAATTACACCATAGATCTGTATCAATCTCCCAGCTTATCATCTTTTTCAGAACAGCTGTACATTGAGTTCATATTTTCAACGATCTCTCTTCCACCGATCTAAGATTCTTATATAGCTCCTGCCAGCTCAGATTCCATCAAAGTATTTATGAAGAAGCCCAAATTACATTTGTTTCCAGTGAAATTGCAGCTTGACATTTTTATGCTCTTAGCCCCAGTTTGGAGAGATACTTTTGTGAGAATATCCTTAAAATATCTTACAGTTATAAAGATCAATGGGGAAAGATTAGAGATAAACAGTGTGTAATAGATTATACTTTGACCATGTCTCTTATAACTGCCCCCATGTTTCAAATTATAAAGGGACATCTACAGCAGAAATAAGATACTTTACTGTATGCCATATTTATTTATATGTTCTGTTACTCAGCAGAAGACCCCAAAAGAAGACAGCTGTGCTACACCTGTTTTAATTTTATTTATTTGTCAAATTTAAAAACCACCCATCTCCCTTATGGAGGGATTCTTTCATTGCACTTACTGCAAAAATTGTTCTGCTGTTTGGTACAGTAGTGGCCAAAATTGTGGAAACCTTTTGGGAAAAGTGTATTTTTTCAAACTAGCTAATAAAACCACCTTTTTGGGAGTAGTACCATAAAATTATATATCAATGGAAAGATAATCTAATCAAGAATGTAACGCAATAACTTTTATGAAGGATTTGCTATTAGAATAGCAGTTACAGCATAAAGAAGAAAAGTGAAACACGTAGAAAAAAACAAGATATACAAAAATTATCACCATAGAAAAAACGAGATATCAAAAAAATTATCACATCAGTTAATACTTAGTTGGGTAATCTTTAGCATGAATTACGGCCTTACAACGTCTTCCCATGGAGTGAACCAAGTCTTTTAGTTCTGCAGCTGTTATAATGTGAAACCAAGATTGAATGATTGCTTCTATTAAATGTGTTTTATTGCTGGGTTGCTTCTAACAAGTTTCTTTAGCCAGCTCCATAGATTTTCATTTTTTAAAAAATTTGATTTATATGCCGCCCTTCTCCGGAGACTCAGGGCGGCTTACAATGCGCTAAGCAATAGCCTTCATACTTTTGTATATTTATACAAAGTCAGCTTATTGCCCCCACAAACTGGGTCCTCAATTTACCTACCTTAGAAAGGATGGAAGGCTGAGTCAACCTTGAGCCTTGGTAAGATTCGAACCTGCAATAATTGCAGGCAGCTGATGTTAATAACAGGGCTTTAGACCACTGTACTATCCAAGGCTCTTATTGGGTTAAGGTCTGTGCTATTCCCAGGCCATTCCAGCAGTGGAATATGATTATCTTGAAACTCCAAAAAAGAGTGGTGTTATTAGCCATCAAACTTCCAAAATGCACTTTTCCCCAAAAGGTTTCCAGAATTTTGGCCATTACTATATATATGTACCGTATTAAATGAGTGGGAGAGAGATAGAGATAGAGAGAACTTTACCATCTATATAGTACATCTAACTCAAGCATCAGATGTAGCCGAATTACAAAAACCCATTCCACATTTTTTTGGTGTATATGTGTGCCTTCAAGTCAATTTTCACTTTGGCAACCGCCTGGACTAGTCCCTGAAGTTTTCTTTGCAAAATTTTTGGAAGTGTTTTGGCTTTATTTTGTTTCTCCGGCCGAGAGTCACTTGCCCGAGGTCACCCAGCTGGCTTTGCAATGGCCAAGACATCAGGTTAGAAACCGGGAGACTGTGAGTTCTAGTAATATCATAATTCATTTTTCTGCTCATCTATCCAGATGGTTTCTCTGTAGGTAGAATTCTCTTTTTTCCAGTATTAAATAGTCTTGACAGATGTGTTTCCACCAGCTTTCCTATTTAAAAGCCTGCCCATTTCTGTCTACTACATCTAGTCTAATGATTTTGCTGCTATCTCTAGAGGAATAATAATTTAGCTGCCATTTGGTCTCACCATGTCATAAATCTTAAAAGAGAAAAAAAAGAGAGAAATACAAAGTCATTCCATCACTAGTTATAGTATTCTTATGGCTGCAAATAGATGTCTATGTTTACCTAGGTGCATATTACATCCTCTCATCTACCTTGGGCTTAAAGTTATACCACACTTTGCAAACCATGTAGCTAGAAGATTAAAAAATAAGCCTGAATGCCACACAGGACAGGACTTTGATTAATTGGAGGTCAAAAGGCCTCCAAACTGACCCCTTTATCTGATCTCATTCTTTTTGAAAGTTCAGGGTTATACACATGATCATCCCATAGGCAGTTTCCCTAATCAGGCTGGAATGCATGCTGAGATAACAGGCTGATACTCAGAACCAAGCAATTGATAGAACAAGGAGATGATTAAGTTAAAAAAAAAAGAGGTAGCTTGGTAACCTTGGGCCAATCTTTCTCTCTCAGCCCTAAAAAGTAGGCAATGACAAACCTTTTCTAAAATCTTGCCATGGAGGCCAAAAATGAGGTGCGGGGAGCTGCACATGGTCCCCCATGCCCTGTTTTTGCTGGCAAAGTAATGCAGGAGGCATCCATCCCGTCTCCCCTAACTCCTTCCCTGCTGGCCCGCCAAGAAGAAATTTGCAATGCTGATCTGGCCCTCGAAGAAATTTGACACCTCTGGTCTAGATTGACTCAAAGGCACCAAAACTAGCTAAATAAATAAATTGCGAGACACTCAAATATTGGAGTATTTCTTAAACCCTGGGGAGAATCCATATTGCCATTATGACATGAAGAAAACTTTCTCCTTTTTCAATTTGCTTCAAAAGAACAGGAGGAAGAGAAAGAAGAACTGAAAAATGAAGTAAAAGGTAAAGGTAAAGGAATCCCTGCAGGTTTTACTCCACTTCTTGTAGTCAACTTTAGGGGATGGTACCCATCTCCATTTCTTTAAATTATTGAACCAGCACTATCCAAAGATATTTCAATGTCCATGTTGCCAGCGCCACATACCATACGCTACAGAGCAAAACATACAGCAAAAAACCAGACCATTTTAAAAAGATGTAATGCCAAGTAATAGGCAAGGAAATAAAGCATGAATAAAGTGCACTGTTGTAATGTTTTGCCTGATAAATAGCTTGGAAAACCTTGGAGGACTACAAAGTTACTTTGAACTCAATGCACTACATGGCCAATGTGATTACCTCTAATTTTACTGTGTTATTTACTTTATTATCTTGCAGGAGAATTCAGCTGCAAAATCTGGATCGTAAAAGGCTAGTTCCCATTCTACAAATCCTCAGACCTTTAGAAAAGCCTGTGATTCATGACATGAAGATGTCAACGCATGTTCAACTAACAATCTAATCTACATTTAATCAGCACTGTCGTCGTAAATGTGGTGGAAATGGATAGAAATGCATTTGAGCATTCCATTCCCAATGCAGTAAGGCTTGCTAGCTTCCTTCTCTCTTGTTTTGTTTTGTTTTTAAAAATCTGCAAATGCAAAGTCTGACTAGGTTTGCTATTGAAAGTTGCGTGTAACTAATTACAATGAGAAGCAACTTTCATGAGGAGAATCTGCATCACAAAACTATGTATCAAAGGCTGAAAGCAGAGTTACTGGACATTTTTAAAAGGATGGAGATACACACATGCATGCACACACATACACACACACAGGTAAGACACATAAGTAGTAAGGACAATGACTGCTATGAAAATATATATAGGAGACTGAGTGGCGTAGGAGGCTATGCCTCCTACAAGGCAGCATTTAACATCCAGCTGCCTGCAATTACTGTAAATTCTAATCTCACCAGGCTCAAGGTTGACTCAGCCTTCCATCCTTTCTAAGGTGGGTAAAATGAGGACCCGGTTTGTGGGGGCAATAAGCTGACTTTTGTATAAAATATACAAAAGTATGAAGGCTATTGCTTAATGCATTGTAAGCCGCCCTGAGTCTCCAGAGAAGGGCGGCATATAAATAAGAATAAAAATAAAAAATAAAAAAAAAATATGCGATTGGTTAAACTGTTGGAATAGGATAGATCCAGCTTCAAATACATCCTCAGCCATGGAGGGTCACCGGCTGACTTTGGGAGAGCCATTTTCCTTAGTCCCAAACCTAGTCCCAGTTCTTTGCAGGATTCACGAAATGGCGATAAAAATAGAGATCCCATGAAAGTCTCCTTAAGTTCCCCAAGAAAATAGCAATAGCACTTAGACTTATATACTGCTTCACAGAGCTTTACAGCCCTCTCTAATCTGTTTACAGAGTCAGCATATTGACCCCAACAATCTGGGTCCTCATTTTACCGATTTTGGAAGGATGGAAGGCTGAGTCAACCTTGAGCTGGAAAGAATCAAACTGCTGGGAGTCAGCAGAATTAGCCTGCAATACTGCATTCTAACCACTGAACCACCAGGACTCTTACAATCTAATTAATCAAGCAATCCATCTTTGTAATATGGAAAAGAATAATCCCGTGTTTTTTAACATACAATGAGTGTATGTTGTTGTGCTTTTTTTACCACCAGCTTATCAATATACTTAGGAGCTGAAGGCTTGGCAGCACAAGGAAATGACAGCCAATCACCAGCCATCAGCATACTAACCAGCCAATAGGAAGGCACCACATAAACACCACATCCAGAACAGCCCAAAGCACGTATTTCAGTAGAGAGAAATTCCCCGAAGATGGGCTCCAGCATGAGCCCAAAATCTTGGAAGAGTAAATCTCTGGTCCCGGTGACTGACCCAAGTTCAATCTTACAATGAGTGTCATCATTTTTAGCATAATGGGAAACTCTATGAATGTAATAAATAAATAATATTTTCCATCATACATTCATTCACGTATCAGACCATTGTAGGAAGGGATAATACAGTTTTACAGACCTTGTGTACAGAAAGCTTAGAATAGGTTTTTCAAGGAAGAGCAGCCTTTAATCCATTATTCTGCTTTTGTTAATTCTCTTGGCCATAGTCTCTTTGGGATGTGTAGCCAAGCCACACAGCTAGCTAACTGAGGAGGTCATCATTCTTAATAAACGTCTCATAGTTTATTTTCAGTGAGTAACGGTGCAACAATGCATTAATGAGAAACTTCATGTTAACATTAATTTGCTAATATTAAACCACAATGCTTTTGCTTCCCATCTCTCCTTTGAAAACTGGCCTGACCTGCATATGAATCAAGATAAAATTTAATTGCCAGAGTAGTCAAGAGTTGCGTTGCATTTCTGCTTACTAAGACTTCATTTTTACACTAGCACATCATGCACCTGTTCTCTAAGGTACTATACATGAACTACTTCAAATGCAAACACCTCTTCCGAGGGCTTAATTTTAATAAGCGCTGCAACAGGATACATTTCAAAAACCAATTGCCACATTTGGCAAAAGAGGAATTATAAAATTAACATGCGCTTTAATGTAAAACGTTGCAATAACCCATTCATTAGGCAGCAGTGTTCTTCATACCCCAGTAGCTTGTACCATGTTCATGACACACTCGCTTATGGTACAAAATGGGTATTAGAAATCTCAAAAGGCTTTAGGAACCACGCTGAACAAGACAAGGTTAGGCCTCAAGTATGAAAACCATACAGTAGAAGTGGGAAAGAACTCTTCTGGGTGTAAAGTTAGTAGATCTCTCCCTTCCTCCATAGCAGGGGTCTCCAACCTTGGCAACTTTAAGCCTGGGGGACTTCAGCTCCCAGAATTCCCCAGCCAGCAAAGCATTGCATTCCAAAGACAGCAGTATTGCGTATTCCAGCATTAAGCACTGTTATTAACATTCAGCTGCCTGCAATTACTGCAAGTTCAAATCTCACCAGGCTCAAGGTTGACTCAGCCTTCCATCCTTTCTAAGGTAGGTAAAATGAGGACCCAGATTGTGGGGGCAATAAGCTGACTTTGTATAAATATACAAAGTATGAAGTATGAAGGCTATTGCTTAACGCATTGTAAGCCACCCTGAGTCTCTGGAGAAGGGCGGCATATAAATCAAATTTTTTAAAAAAAGATTGGGAGAATATCATCAACATCATCATCATCATCATCACCATCATCATGGAATACTCCTAGTCTTGGGAAGCCTTTGTGTTTTGGCTTTTATTACATTTTCAGGCTGCCAGAGGAGATAGACAGCTTGACGTGCCTCCTTACAAATTTACGTTTTTTAGTTTCCCACCAAAATGCTCATATGCCTATATCTAAACTTGCAGAATTTTGTATTTTAATCAACCTCAACTTGTAGTTCCCCACTGCCTTTTTGCTTAGGGTAACATAGTGAGAAAACTTTGACCCAGGTTAACAGAGGAAACTGCAGCATGTTGCATCATGGCTCAATCATATATTTAGCAGGTTCTAACTTGACCTCCAAGAAATGCCCAATTAGTCAGGACTCCATTTTCTTTCAAACGATTGTATCCTGGCCTGCAATGTTTAGTTCTCATGCTGTTTCCTTTGTGCTCCCTGCCCTCTCCTTCACTTGTCAATGCAGAGGCCTATACAAAGCTCTGAAAAAGTGTTTGGCATCAGTGAAGATTCAAAATGCTCCTTCCAAGCCGCTTTGAGAAGCAACAGGTTCCCTTCTAAAGGAAAAGTGGCCACGCAACTCTGCTTGGTCTTGCTTTTGCAGCCTCCTCCATGGGGCCGTCTTAACAGCATTATGGGCCCCAGGCAAAGCAGTGTACTGAGGCCCCTACGATAACTACTCACAGGAATAAAAATATAAATGTTGATAAAATTAAACATATATTTATTTTTATTGGCACTTCCAACAAAATCGGTGTTGAAACATTAAAAACATGCTGTGCAGCAACAACTAATCAACATGATAAACATTTGAACAATACACGAGGCTTGAAAAACACAATAATACTCAGTAAGCCATACAGTTGCTGTATTTATGTGATACAAGGTGCATTGAAGGGTTAACACGCAGAGATTAGTATGGGGCCCCCTAAGCTCGTGGGGCCCACGGGCAAGTGCCCATCAGGCCCATGTGTTAAGACAGCCCTGCTCCTCCAGTAGTTATAATACCAAGAGAGACTTCTGCACATGGACAAAAGCCTCTTTCTCCCACTTCCAGTACCAGGCCAGTGCGCCTCTTGGATGCAAGTCAAAGATACTTCACTTGTCCCTGTTAAATTAATCTAAACCAGGGATGAGCTGAACTACAACTCCCATCGCAGAAAATCCTATGGACAGGGAACATGGTACTACATCCCTACCATTTGTTGTTGTTAGTTGTGAAGTCGTGTCCGACCCATCGCGACCCCATGGGCAACATTCCTCCAGCCCTTCCTGTCCTCCCCCATTCTCTGGAGTCCATTTAAGCTCACGCCTACTGCCTCAGTGACTCCATCCAGCCACCTCATTCTCTGTCATCCCCTTCTTTTGCCCTCAATCTTTCCCAGCATTAGACTCTTCTCCAGTGAGTCCTTCCTTCTCACTAGGTGGCCAAAGTATCTGAGTTTCATCTTCAGTATCTGGCTGTCACCGAGTTAAGTTGCATTTTTTCATCGCTGCCATAATCAAAGAGAAAAAGGAAAAAAAAAACCAGAGCGAGCAGTACAGTTTGAAATTTAGTGCTTGGCATTTGAGATATTGTCCTTCTCCCCCTCCCTTAATAGATAGGGTTACCCAGGTGATGAAGGGAGGGGGACATTCCTGTGATCTGAAGTAGTGGGCAGAAGAGACTGACTTGGAAGATGGCCAATGGGCATTGAGATATTGTGAGGCAGAAGGGGAGGGGTTTGGTTTCGGAGAATCAGTTTTGGCTGCATATGAGTTTAGGTCGGATCGTAAATTCTTTAATAAATGAGAGATTCATCAAAGACTTTGTGTTTGAGAATGAAATTTATTTGAGATTACGCCGAAACCTGACACTGGCCTTCTAAAGAGCAGTCAGGGATGATCTCCTCTAGGACTGATCGGTTTGATTGCCTTGCAGTCCAAGGGACTTGCAGGAGTCTTCTCCAGCACCAGAGTTCAAAGGCCTCAATTCTTTGGCGCTCAACCTTTCCTGGGGTCCAACTTTCACAGCCATACATTGCAACTGGGAACACCATAGCCTTGACTATACGCACTTTTGTTCCCTACCATTTACTGTTCAATAAATTGTGATTTATTTGTTTATAAATATGGCTGAACTGCTGTTAGCAAAAAAAAGGGGGGGGGCACTTTAAACCTCAGAAGTTGCCCTGGAAGGGGAAAAAAGGTGTTAAAGCAACAACTATGTTTAATTGGGGTAGTGATGTGCCGCATGGCCTCTGCAAAATGAAAACCATATTTTCTCCTAAAATTTTTTTAAAAAGACAAATATAGACATTTTAGGTCGTTTTCTTTTCAGCTGAAATGCCTTAATTGAAAACAACCAATCTTCTAGCAGGTTGTTGAACATTTTGCAAACAAATTTTCTTTCTTCCATTCCCATCCTTTTAATATTTTTTTTCATATAAAGACTACAATGACCTCAGGGACAACTGCTACATGGGTTGCAATCTGTTTTCCAGGTCCTCCATGAGGGGCCATGTAATAACCGAATCCCCTTTTCAGGCATAAAAAAGGTAAAATACTACTTTAGCTCCCCGTATGAAAATCACCTGATACCACAGAACAAACAGGTTTTGCCTGAACATTTTCTCTGTTTTGTGCTTAAGATATCATTCCACGTGTTATTTAACATCTACATGAGGGTGCTAGGAGAAGTCATCCATCCATCTGAGGCAAGACAGCATCAATATCTGGATTCTGGATCCACCCTTATCTGGATGGTCAGCCCTGTGCATAGTCACTCATACTCTGCTTATCTCTTAGTTGGATTACTGCAACATGCTCTATGTGGGGCTACCTTTGAAAAAAAATTTGAAAGCTACAGTTGGAGCAGAATGGAATTGTGGGTAGAGTTCTGGAGGCCCCTAAAATGGGACAGATAACACTGCTGTTGCACGAGCTGCATTAGTTATCAGTTTGCTTCTCGGTCTAATTCAGTTGAATTAGTTGTTGTTAACAACCAATTTAGTTGAATTGGTTGTTACCTTTAAAAGCCTTTATGGTGTGGGTTCAGAGTACCTGAGGAGCTGTCTTGCCCCAATGAGATCAGCCTGCCCCATTTGCTCCAGTAGAAGGGGCTTGATGCAGAATCTGCCTACGGAATTTTGGCTGGCAGGTAGAGAAGATGATCCTTTTCTGCTATGCCTCCCCCCTCCCCCCAATGCATCACTCTACTGTCGGAAGCAAGCTCTGCTCCACCCCTCCTGGTGTTCCAGAAGGGCCTTAAAACCTGGTTTTTCCAGTTGTCTTGGAGATCCGATGGTGGCACTGATTGCTGGAGATGATTGGTGGGATAAGAGGATGACCTTACCAAATTGCCATCTGTCATCTTGGTCTTAGATTTGATGCAAGTCTTCTTTATTTTATTTTATTTTATTTATTTTTAATTTTATTATTCATATTTCTATGCCACCCACTCTTTGAGGACTCTGGGCGGCTTACACCAAAGACAGTATACTAAATAGCATATTGCCCCCAACAATCTGGGTCCTCATTTTACCCACCTCGGAAGGATGGAAGGCTGAGTCAACCTTGAGCCAGTGAGATTTGATCCACTGATCTGCTGAACTAGCAGTCAGCTGAAGTAACTGCAGTACTGTACCCTAACCACTGTGCCACCTCGGCTCTGGGATCATTAAGTGCTAATCCTTCGAGTAGCAGAGATGAAGAGTCTAGATCTAGAAGACTCTAAAAGACAACATCTGCATTTAATATGCAATTCTGTTTGCGGGGCTGGCAGAAGCTATGCAAAACTTCATTTGATACAATACCATTTGGTTTCCCAAAATTTGCAACAGGCAAGACATTCTATCTATAAGGCAGACTCCTGAATTCATCGTTGGGATATTAGGCTGGCAGATTTTTATAGGACACATTGAACAATGTCCAAGACATAAAATTTCATTACAGGTGGGGAAAAAAAACCCTGTCATTTCCATATATTAAAATAAAACCCCATTATGCAGGGCCTTTAATAATGAAAGACATTTTCTGTTTCTTTACACCCATTAATAAAAAGTCCTTGATTAATGTAAGAGAAAAGGTTGCTTTCTCTCAACAAGTACGGTAGCTTGCCTAAAATCAGCCCAAAAATTAGACTTTCATGTAAAGCTCCAACAGTTCTGGGTTTGGTTTGGTTTTTTGTGGGAGGAGGGAAATTATACAAAAGACACAATATGAGCTTCTACATTCATTTCCTCTAAATTATGATTGGAGTGGTTTGATATGTGATAGTATAATGTGATTTATTGGTATTGGGCTTAATATGTTAATATGTTGCATGAAGCCAACCATTGAGAATGGAAAGATAAAGATTATGGTATATTACTGTGGTTTGTTCAATGAACTGGGATTAATCACATCATGGCTTAACACAATTATGATTCCATTCTGTATATAACTGGGTATTAACTAATCTGTTCAGCCCTTTAAAACATATGTTTCTTTTCAAAGTTATCTCATGAAGATTCAGCCAAACTTCTGCAAACATGGGTATATGAATGCACAGCCTGACTGACAGTTGCTATCTACTTCACTCCATATGCTGGATATCATATCAACATGCAGGAAAGCTTATAATGGCTTGAATTAGATCTGGATATGCCAAGATCTATTTAAGGAGTTTCTTCTTGCAAGGACTCTATGGTAAGCCTTTCTCAATTGAATGGATGGATGGAAGGAAGGATGGATGGATGGATGGATGGATGGATGGATGGACCAATTTCTGTAGCTGCCCATCTCAATCAACTGATTCATCATATATGCTGACCACTAATTTCTTGATGAATTTCTTCAGAGAACAGAAAACTGGCTCTGGGAGACAGCATTTGGGATTTCTTATGGATGGGATCGGCCTCTGTTTGCTTGTGCCATTACAGTTTTCACCGTTTTCAGCTTGTCTGTTGCTTTTAATCCTTAGTTTTACTTCTTGCAAATCAATGTTGTTTAGAATAAGGTGGTTCAGAAATGAAATCAAAATCAATCAATGATCAATCTAGAAAAAAAAATTAGGAATTACAGAAAGGCAATAACTGCAGATGAAAAGGACAATTGACTGTATGCTGGCTTTGCAAATGCTAAGCACAGCTTTCTTCATGGCTAGAAATGGTTTGTGGGCAATGATGAAATCCATTTCTTTTTACTACTGGTTCTGTGGGCATGGCTTGGTGGCATGGTATGGATTGGTGGGTGTGGATTGGTGGGTGTGGCAGGGGAAGGATACTGCAAAATCTCCATTCCCACCCCACTCCAGGGGAAGGATAATGCAAAATCCCCATTCCCACCCCACTCTGGGACCAGCCAGAGGTGGTATTTGCCGGCTCTCCGAACTACTCAAAATTTCTGCTACTGGTTCTCCAGAACCTTTCAGAACCTGCTGGATTTCACCTCTAGTTTGGGGGCAGTTATCGTGCCCATGAGCTGACATGATGGCACACTAGCATTTCACCTAGACCATTTCATTCACAGGCACTCTTAAAGAGTCTCTGGAAACTTTTATTGATCCAGACCAAATACAACAGGAAGGGAGTTGGTTGTATTAACAACAATGGCACTGGTTCTTCTTCTGATGTAATTTTTGGAAAGAAATAGCAATAGCACTTACACTTATATACTCTAAGCAGTTTTACAGAGTCAGCATATTGCCCCCAACAATTTGGGTCCTCATTTTACCCTCCTTGGAAGGATGGGAGGCTGAACCTTGAGCCTGGTGGGATTTGAAATGTCAAATTGCAGGCAGCCAATAGTCAGCAGAAGTGGCCTGCAGTATAGCACTCTAACCACTGCGCCATCGTGGGTCTGCAGAAATACTGTAAATGTGGCTTTCTTCTTCATCATCATTCTTTCCCGCCTTTAAAGCCCTTGGGAAATAAATTTTTGATGAAGACAGAAAAGCACAACTGAAAAGGCAGGTCCTTTTTGCTAGTGGTAGCCAAACTGTGGGTAAGCTGGACTTCGTTTATTCATCACAAACTCAAAAAGCAAAAATCTGCACAGATTCTTACCCAAGGGAAAAAAAAACACTCCAAAATAAAGATGAAATTGGATTAATTGGAATGATGCAAACTGAGTTTCTATCACATTTCTGTGATAGCTGCCTGCTTGTCCCAACCTGTAGCCACATTTGGAACAATAAAATACAGCACCTACTTTGAAACCCATTAAGAGTTCCTGCAGACCTGTCTGAACACATCTATAATATGTTATAAAAACCCAAATGGATACTTTTACCTTGGACAAAACAGAGGTGTCTGTGCAATGTACAAAATGACAGGATGTTCATTTATTTGACTTAAGCATGGACAAGATCATCTCTTTTTGACAAACTGGTAAAGCCAAGAATTGACTTGCTCAGCCCAGCTACGGATGGCTAAGCGAAGATTTAAAACCAAGGTCGGTTAAAATAAACTCTCATTTATCCTCCCTGGAGCCACACTGCTCCTGAAACATTCAGGTTTTTGAAAAAAACTCATCTCTTTAGGTGGTTACACACTTCATTCCAATAGATAAGTATGAGATAAGTATCAAAAATAACCATAGACAACACATGCAATCAAACTTTACATGAGCCACAGAAGCTTCTAAAGCAAATGTCTGGCTAAGGGATTGTCTAAAAGTAAATTGGTTATCTTTTAGAATTTGCAGAAATGCTTGTTTAAGTAAGACTTAAAAGGATGCAGCATTGCACAAAGCCTGCATTATTTTGCTTTGTTTTCTTTGTTAGCTAAAGCTTCAAAGAAAACTCTCCCTTGACTTCAGTCCTATTCCTATCTCTGCATGGCCACAATCAAGTTCTTAGAAGCAGTAGACGTAATTTGCAATTGCCTTCTTCTAAGATATTTTTTTCACTTCCCACAGCCTACAGACTTGGGAATTCCTGGTTGTCTTTTCATTCAAGGATTAAACAGGCCTGACCCTATTTAGCATTTTCAAGATTAGCTAGAAGCTGTCAGCTGCTTTGACCCACTTCCAAAGCAGGTGGGGCTTTCAGATTTCAACCAAACTAAAATACAACTAACTACTCTCCCTCTTTATTTATTTAATAAATGTATATGGCCACACAAGTTTCTCCAAAAGCTGCTTTGCAAATTCTTCTGCATGGCACTGCAGGTAACCTCTGATTTCTCTTTCCCCAGGAGGCCTCAAATTGCCCTAAACAAGGTCACCAGGCAGCTATTTGTGAATGCAATAAGGGCAGAGAAGTATTGCCACTTTACAATCCTTATTACCACTAGGTAGGTCTTAAGGGTTCACACCCTTTTGACCTTCAGCAGTGCTTCAGGTGTCACTTCTCCCATTTTGTTTTCCTCAGCTCTTCCATTAACCATGGATAATGATCGGATCGGCGGGTGGGGGGGGGGGAGGGCTTATGGGCACAAAATACTCAGCAGCTCAGTATTTCAGATACACCTATCACTTGATGCCTTTTAGTTCCCATAACAAGAGGTCCCTGAGTGTCACCACAAACAATAACCACTCCATGGGCAGGCAGTCTGGGTCCCATGGGCACTTAAACATAAGCTCTCCACACCATAGGAACATAGCAGCTTAGAGAACTTAGCAATGCCCTTCTACAGCATCTCCCAAATTCCCCTCACGGCCCTTCATCCAGGAGGCAATCTTGTCTTTCTATAGCCAACTCCCTCTGTGGCCTACAGTTTATCTACCTTTGCAATGTATTCTTTCTACAGATGTTGTGGGGGGTGGGAAGAGGAATTAGAATGTAGAATTTTGTTAGCTGTATAATGTGATTTGAAGAAAATAAAAGCTGAATTCTATGCATGTTTCCTTGAAAAATTATCTCATGCAAAATCAAGGTGGCTTAGGCCAGGCAAAAATATATACTAATTAGATTAATACATGACTTTCAGAATTTCACATGTATATTTTACTATACAGATCATTTTTACTACCAGTACCAGTTAAAATATTTTTTAAGAAAAAAACTGGTTATCTATGAAGAAAAAATGAATATTAGTCCAAATGAAAAGCAGTAAAAAAATGCTGTCAAAAAGATATCCATATTTAGTAACATTCAAATATGGAAATGGAACTTGGTAAAGTTTAATGAACCATTGTTTGCATTTCACAGAATGGGAACCAAAGGGTAGAAAACGGGTTCAGTCATGGCCAGCATTAGAGAGTGATCAAAATCTCACAGTTTCAAGGACTAGATTCTCTGAAATGTTACTTATAAAGTTCACTAACATTTCTGTTTCAGTATTTGCCAAGTTATTCACTGCTTAAGATCCAGAGCCCTACATTCATTGAGTTGCGTGTGGGAGACTCACATCTGAAGCCAGAGGGGCGCACTAGAATAAGCACATTTTAATCAGCTGTCAAGAGGAATGTTGGCAATACATTGTGCATTGCCTCCTCCTTCTATATGACTTGGCATCTAAGTTGTATTGACATTATAAATTTTGTAGCATGCTCTGCTTCCCCAATTAATTTTCAGTTACTGGAATTTTGCCTTTAAAAGAACACACTTTTTGTGCTTGCAGGCAAAATGCATTTTGCAGTGCTGATGGCCAGCAGAAGGAACTGTTTACACACCATACCAAGCCAGAAAACTTTCACTAACTGAAGCCAGCAGTCTGGAAAATGCTTTCAGTATAGGAAATTAACATCCACATCAACCTAGTTAGAAACTTTCTATGGGTTGATCTTAACTTACTATAAAGTTACACTTCACATTGGAAAACCACTTGATGAGTTATGAAAGGAAACAGTGATTATGGTTTTCATTTCAGCTATAGATTTGAGTGTGAAACGACAGTTTCAGCTCAGATTTGAATGTGCTTCTCTTTTACCTTCATATGAATTTGGAAGGGTAACTATCTGAAGTGTTTTTGTAACACCCCCCCCCATCATCTGGGTTTCTGCAAAGTTTATTTGCTCATTGCCTTGGTAACAGATCTTCCCTCTCTCTGTCAAGGTCACCCTTTTTACTCTCTACATGCCCATAATACCTGCCTTGCCAATTTGATCTGGCAGGATTAATGTGCTCTGGTTTCCTTTGATTAAGCAATGCCATCTATGAGCATCCCAGAAGCACATCTTCTCTGTCCAATACCTGCCTTTCCCCAAGATCTGGATAGCCCTCACCTTGATGTTTTGAAGGGTCTTGAAAACTTGGCTCTTCTGCGAAACATGGGACAGGAACCCCCTGTTTGATCATGTGGCTTGTTCTTTTCATTCCTATCTGGATTTGCCATCCTTGCCATCTTTATATTTTTTGTTTGTTTCTTGATGTCTTTGTTTTTAAGGTTTCACTTATAAAGCGCCCAGAGTCACTGGGAATCTTGTGGCATATTTATTTTAATAATATGAAATGTAAATAATAATTTGTTGCTACATGGATGGAAGAACACCAAGGGAATGGGTTAGAAGACCTCCAAGTCCCTTTCAGACCTCTGATTCTATGAAATCCCTTTCAGGAGGCTAAATTGGGAAGTAGAAAAGAATGTCATGTTAACCACTTCTGAACATCTGCCATGACTATATCAAAAAAGTTATCTTGAGCTTGGCTTGACTGGGCTTCTTTTACTCATTAAACTGTTAATTCAGAGTGTCCCAAAAGTGCTTTTCCAAAAGACAACTGGACTTTTTCAGGTTTTTTTTCTCTTGAAAACATTTCACCTCTCATCCAAGAAGCTTCTTCAGTCCTGAAGAACCTTCTTGAATGAGAAGTAACATGTTTTCAAGGAAAAAAACTTCAAGAAAGTCCTTTTGGAAAAGCACTTTTGGGACAACCATGACCAGGATGATTGAGAACCTCCACAGAATGTTAATCCAAGGGCAAACAAAATACTGAAGCCAAGAGTGGGCAATATGGGAGATGCATGTGGCTTCCCAAAACACTGAGATTGCAGTGCTGAAATTCAATAAGAGTGCCCCATTTTGATCATAGGATATGGATCTCTTTTAATAGGTAAAGCATCAAGAATAGGAATAGTAGCTGCCAAATTCAACAGGTTTATGACATACCAGCCATACTTCCTCTGGTAATACTACAGGATGGCTTTCTGTGACTCTCCTACAAACCATGATAATTTTAACTGTTCAAAGATTGTCTAAGCTAAAACTGCCCCAACTGAGTCTTGGATGCATCCTGGTTACAGACAAAAACAAACAATGGCTATTGATCATTATTTGTAATTAATACTCAAATCAGTTATAATTAATAGATTTTATTTTTGCCTAAATGTAACTTGATTGTGTTTCTGGATTTTGCTAACATGGTATGCTAAATTCCAGCAGCAGTACTGCTGTAATGCAAGTACTGTGCCACCACAGTAAAAAATAAAATTCAAGTACTCTGCCATCTGTCCTATGCATGTTCAGGGTTCAGAAAGCGGTAATCACATGCCCATTTCACAAAGTCTCCCCACCCCACAACAACAATAAAAATTCATCTGCTCAACTGATGTTGCATTGGCATTTCTGAAACCCAATTTTCCTAACAACAGAACATCAAGGGACTCATGAGGAAGAAACAGTAAACATACCCAAATACCCAACTGATTAGTAAAGAAGTTTGACTTCAGTTCAAAAAGTCAGCATATTTTTCTCAAGTTTGACATAACATCAGAAGGAACAGATGAGAACATAATCTATCCATGTGGGAAACTGGTGAACTAGGGCTGTTCATGATTTTCAGGAGGTAAACCTCAGGTCTCTCACAATCCACAAGAATTATGTGTACATGTGTTAGGATACATGGACTATAGGCTTCAACCTTCTTATGAGCATCAAAAATTCTTGACACATACTATAAGCTTTTGCTTGACTCAACTGACTCCAGCTTGGAAGCATTGCCCAAGCTACTTATCCATGCCTTCTAGTTAAAGTAACCATAGCAACCCAATGCAGATGTATTCCAAATGTTCCTCCAATTCAGCTCATTTATACCAGGGCTACAGAGGAACTACGTCAAAGATAGTTGCCAGTGATATATTTGAAATGAGGGTCTCTCTTGTGTCCCAGCTCTTGGCCTCTTTCTTTTTAGTCACCAAAAGGCATTTAAACTTCTATGAAATACTGCGGGAAAGCAAACTCTAGCATTGTACAATAGGATCAGCCAAGACAAATAGCTTGGGATCTACTTTTAGAGAGATAATCAGCATTACTCAGACTTCCTTTCTTCTATATTGGAGGGAGCATGATGTATCCCTTGTGTCTATGGAGACCCTGGGCCTCAACATTACAGCACAAGTTAATATCCACCAAGCTAAGTATGGAAGCCACTGTAGTCTAGCAGGGCATTAAGAAGGGAAAGGTACTTTAGAGAACATATAGCAATAGCAACAGCACTTAGACTTATATACCGCTTTACAGTGCTTTACAGACCTCTCTAAGAGGTTTACAGAGTCAACATATTGCCCCCAACAATCTGGGTCCTCATTTTACCGACTTCGGAAGGATGGAAGGCTGAGTCAACCTTGAGCCTGGTGAGATTCGATCTGCCAAACTGCTGGCAGCCAGTGATCAGCAGAAGTAGCCTGCAGTACTACATTCTAACCACTACACCACCACGGCTCATGAATAGATATTCTGCCATTCTTCTCAACCCAACAGATCACAACATTGCCTTCTTTACTGGTGCTGCTCAGGGTGGAAAATAAATGAACACACACAGAGACACAGACACACACACACACACACACACACACACACACTCCAGAGCAACTCCACTTATATCGTTCATATTCATACTCAATTTGGAGAAGGTGAACCTAGGAACACACAAGCCCTTTATTTTTCAAGGATTCTTGCCCTTACCAAGCGGTATGGAAGACATGCAATCTATGCATCTGTATTTACTCCATGCTAATAGCTTCTTTACAGAATGTCCGTCACCATAAGCCACTACTATAGGAATAGCAAAACCACCTTTCACTTTTGAATTTCAAGTGCTCTAACCTTTACCCAGATTAATTCAGAAACTGCAAACCTTTCGCTTTCATTATTGGAATCTCCCATTCAAGACCGCTGCATTAAAATAACAATACTTCTATTTCTCTACCACAATCCTTAAGATAATCTTTTTGTTATGGATATGCAGTTGATGATCTGTAGGTCAAGGTCTATGTTTTGGAGCCGCAGCTGAATTCCGTGGTGGTATTCCTTCCCCTTAAAATGCAGTAGTCAAAAGTATTTGGGTGAATTCTTGGAAGGGAGAGCCTGCGTATAGGAATGTCCACTGTTAGAGCAATCAATTCATTACTCCATTTATCAGTCTCTTAGTGTTACCGCAACTACAGAAGAACTGTGCAGAAGCTTCCTTAGAACAATTTAATAAGTCATGTGGATGTACTATGTCCCCCAGCCTACCTCTAACTCACTGCTAGAGAAAGCAGAGACAATAGACATACTACACGATAGGCCACTTTTAGGCTCTCATTCTTGCAGAAAGCCAAAGGCAAAGGAAGATGTAACAAGTTGTAACAAGCCTGGTATTGCAGCTTTGGGGAGAAAGCAGGTGCAAAACTATGACTGGGTTAGGTGATCTTATTAGGAGTTCTACAATAAAAATCAAGCTGTGTTTGGTTGCTTTGCTTCGACATTAATTCCATCCAACATGGCAAAACCTCACAATCTTGCATGAAGAAGAGCTAAGGATAAAATGGTTACAAAATGGACAATGATATCCAAGCAGCTCAGATTTCTAAAATAAGAAAGGTCCTTTGTAGCATTGAAGTGTTTTTTTTTTTGTTTAATCATCTAATATTTTTTTAACTGTATAAAGCTAAAGGAAAGTAAGAGGCAACTGAATTAATGAAATATCATAATTAGGCAATCATGTCAAATGTTGAACGGGGGAAAGGACAGGTACATATTAATAAATACATATCATTAGAACTATTTCATCCTCTACTGTATGTTCAGAGAAGAAACTGCCATCTTAAAAAAACCCTAAATATGTGTGTGTGTGTGTGTATGTATGTATTTAACACACAAAATTTAATCAAAACATTAAAAAGTTAGAAAGACAATCTATAGTCCTTCACATTTCAAAAGAATTTGTTCTGTACAATAATCCAAACGCTATCAGTCAGGAAAAGGTTATTTTCTCTTGGAACAACATTTTTTATTTTGGAGTAACCACCCAAATGAAGATTATTTGGCCTCTTGTGTGAGATAGCTTCTCTGATCAACCTGAACATCAAAATCTTGGAGTAAGCTTTTCAAAACTTCAAGAAATCATTATCAGTTGTGGCTAGAAACAGACCAGAAGCCAGTATAGCTACTTCAATAAAGAAGCAGGATAGGCCCAAAAACCAGCTCTGGTCCACTGGAAGAAGAAATTTCATTTGCAATGTTGTCTATTTCCACTCTGTCCTATAAAGCAGGGGTCTCCAACCTTAACAACTTTAAGACTTGTGGACTTCAACTCCCAGAGTTCTTCAGCCAGCTTTTGGTTTGCTGGCTGAGGAATTCTGGGAGTTGAAGTCCACAAGTCTTAAAGTTGCCAAGGTTGGAGTCCCCTGCTATAAAGAATTCCAAGGACATTTCTACACCAGTTTCGCACCCATGTCTCCTAGAATCTACAGTACATCATCTCTTTCTTGGAAAAAGAGGGGGGGGGAGGTAGTAAAATCATATTTCTTTATTTGCTGCCCTTCTTCCCTTTTTCCTCCTTCAAAGCAAATGCTTAATATCAGCCTAAAAAGCCAGATCCTACACTTCCTTCAGCATCAGAGATAGACTCAAAGCTTCAGAAGGTGAGACACGTTTGACAATTCACAAGATTTCTTGCCCCTCAGGTACTTCAGCTGCACAAAGGTGCCCACTCTGCAGAAAAGCTGAGTGCTAAATCAGGTCACTTTATACTCTAGAATAACAGCTCTACTCCAAATGAGTAGAGGAGCCCAACAGGGAAGAACAAAGTTGATTTGGCAACCATCCCTGGATCTGTCTTGTAGGAGCAGATAGCAGCAGGGGAATGGTTACAATGCTTATAAACATGCATAGCTCAATGTGTCCATTCCTCATTGGTTTAATCTATGCATTATATAGTCAAACTTCATTTTTGGCACATCTAAAAGCACTTTATTTCTTGTATGATCCTTTAAAATGCTGACTTGGTCATTTTCCTCGTCCTAGAATGTCCTGACATGCATTCTAATTTTCAACTTTGGGTTCCTCCTTGTATGTGACCTGTCTTTCTAAAGATAACAGAGAAGGCCCTTTAGATGCCCCTACAATTATAAAGTGCAAAATCAAGAAGGCGTTAGCACAGGGTAAGCGTGGGGGAAACTGAGCAGACAGCTGATTACCAGACTTGCATTTATGATAGTTTAATAATAGAGCTGTCACAATAAGAGAGATTTACTAATTGCAGAGACTTTTCCTTTCAGGTTCCCATCACATTACCATTTAAATCCCTAGGCAACGCTTTCTAAACACCTCCTTATTGTGGCAGGGGGAAGAGGGGGAGAGAGGCACTCCTTATGGTTCTTATTCAGTCATTCAGCACCAAGTCAGAGAAATAAGACTTTATTTAAATGGGGGGAAAGAAACAAAAACCCTAGGACTGTTAGGAAGAGACAATTGTCAGCTGATAAGGGCATGTATTAAACCTTGCTAAAATGTGTTGCTATTGGGATCTGCATACCAAGAAGAAGCTGCTTTGTAAAACTGAGCTATTTAATTTCTGCTAGGTGGGTCTAGATGCAGACCAGTCTAGAGCAATCCATATCAATTCCATGTTCATGTAAAATTAGTTATCTCAATATACTCAGTATACATAAACAGTATACTTCCTTAATTTAAGCACAGAATAAAGGATACATCGAGCAATATTCTGGAGATGTAAGTTTTATATCACTCACGTCTCCAGAAATTTTAACTGTTGATATGCTGACTGGGTTCGCACATGCTAAACTATGGATTTCTTAAGTATGGCTTAATAAGCCATAATTATCTAGATTCATGCTAAGCCAAAACTAAAGAAACCATATTGTAGCTCAACACGATACGTGAATTCATTGCGTTTTAGCAGATGCTTCGTAAAGACTCTAGACCAGGCCTGTCAAACTGGTGGCCCGTGGGCCAGATGCATCACATGCAGGCCATGCCCATCCTGGCTCTTCAAAGGGAAAAAACATGATATATCACGTGACGTGATAAGAGTTTTACACTCGTGCTCCAGACTTTTCTACTTAGGCATTATTCATCTATATCAGGGGTGTCAAACTCGATTTCATTGAGGGCTGCATCAGGGTTATGTTTGACTTCGGGGGACCAGGGTGGGTGTGGCCAGGGTGGGCATGGCCAGCTCAACCTCACTCGTGTTGGGAGGGCCTGTGGTGGCCTGAGTGCTCTGCCAGCAAAAACAGGCTCCCGAGCTCCGTTTTCGGCTGCAGCAGCTTCCTGCCAGTGAAAATGAAGCTCCGTTTTTGCTGGCAGAGGCACCACGGGCCGCTCCTTTGCTGTTTCCAGGGTGGCCCGGCAGGCCAGATCTAAGCACCCCCAGGCCTTGAGTTTGACACCCCTGATCTATATTAATCCTTATATGTTCCATGGTTCACAGCCAATATGACTGTTAGGAAAGGCTGGCCTAGTTATAATTAGGAATGTCATTTCTTTTCCAAATGTATTTATCTATTAAGCAAATTTATATAGCCACCCAACTAAAAATAAAAAAAAATCACAGCAGCATATGACATTTGTAACATTCACATGGAATCCGTTTTGCTGTTTGGCATCATCCAGCATTTGAGCCAATTGCTGATTAACACAAATTTCTGTATATGCCAAACTCTCTGGGTTTACACACTATGAGCCTTGCCACAAATAACCATTAAGTCTTCATCAGCTGATGCTAGTGTGTCTGAGAGTCACAGCTCAACGAAGACATGATGGAGACATTGAGGAAGTGGGAAGTGGACTGTAGGGCACTTGCCTGTGCAAAGATTACACTATAGCAGTGCAATTGAGACCACGTTAATAAAGATAACATGTGTATAAAGATAACATTCAGGAAACTCAATGCTAACAGTTAAAAATAAAAGGGGAAAGGGGAAAGCAAGCTCATGTGTATAGCTTTGAAATAGACAACGAACATTTCTAGTTTCTGCTAAATATATGAAAAGATAAATTGGGCAGCTGCATATTATCTTTTGACCAAGGACAGTGCCAATATATCGCTTATTGGTGCTCATATGTAAAGGAAACATTTTACTTCAGAATCAAAACTCCTTTCACTTTCAGGAAGCATTTTCCCTAGCTAGCATCTGGGAGAAATTGCCTGTTGCCATCATACTGTACTTTAAATGAATGTTCTTTATGTTATTTGTTATTTTGATTTTTAAAGGTTTTACTGTTTTTATATCAGCTGTTTATTTATTGTCATCTGCTGCCCAGAGTCCCCCTTGAGGGAGATTGTGGCTGTATAAATTTCATTAATAAAAGAACCCTAGTCACAAAGTTTGCAATAAAAATGTATCCAGCCCAGGTTAGATGATAGCAGTGCTCAAATCCTGCCTTCCTAAACGATAGGGAGAATTAAATTAAGGCAAATCCTTAAACAGAGCTGGAAATAAACATAAAACACTTTTTACCAAGTATCAATTCTCTGCTCAATACACTGGCAAAGTAATGAAGCTTCAGTCATATACAGCATTTCATGAAAGTGGATTAACAGGTCATCTTTAAACAGGTTTGATTTCCAAAATGCTATTAAGCTATGCTTTCCCTCTCCCCAGGCTCATCCATGCTAAATAGATTAGCATCCAGCTGATCAAAAACTGAATAATTACAGCAAGGCAAGAAGGTTAGTGACAAGATAAATTTACTGGCACCTCATTAGATGAGGAAATCAAAAATGTTCTTCTGTTCATTATGCCTGATTAGCACTGATGCACCAGAGACCAGTTTGACAGGCTGACAGCTAGATTACTTGTAGTCTAGTTAAGATGGGTATGACCTGCATTGTGCAACTACCATACATTGAAATCATGGTGAAATCACTCTTGTTGTAAAAGAAGAGTGATTTCACCATGATGGTCAAATCTATAATTCAGCTGAATTATGAAGAGCGAGCCTTATGTTAAAAAAATAGAAAACAATGCTCTGGAGGCCATGTTTTCCCATTTTACCAGTTGGATCCAAACATTTATATATATATATATATATATATGTATGTATGTATGTATGTATGTATGTATGTATGTATGTATGTATTGGCCAAAGAGAAAGCTGCTCCAAATTTCATCAATATAAGCCTAATTTACTGTCATTAATATGAATCTTTTTAATGATGAACCGATGCAAGAAAGAAAGAAATTAGTAAGATGCACAATTTAGGTCCAGTTTCTATTATGGAAGCTATGTGAGATTATGATACTTCAGGTCATTTCATTGTCATCTATCATGTATGCAGTGACCATATGTCTTTATGACCATATGGCCAGTCCTTTATTTCAAAAGCTGTCCTTTAGATTAATTATTTTATTGGTTGAATAAAATAATTGAATTTTCCTTTGCAAAACAAGTTACATAGTAAACATTTTCTTATGAGCCTTTCATAGTTTTTTCATATTTTTTCATTAGTTTTCTAAGAAAATGTGATCACTACAATCATGTACGATCAATGTGATGTCATTTTCTATCTGTCTGTCTGTCTGTCTGTCTGCCTGCCTGCCTGCCTGCCTGCCTGCCTGCCTGCCTGCCTGTCTACCTACCTACCTACCTACCTACCTACCTACCTACCTACCTATCCACCCACCCATCTACCTACCTACTTACCTACCTATCATCTATCATCTATCTATTTCATATTTAGACTGTGACCCAAATGGGTGTCACACTTTGTCTTTTCGTGGCTTTTAGCTCCACCTTACCTGAGATAAGTTCATTCATGAGGTACAGAAGCCAGAAGTTCCTTGTTAATTTCATATAAAACCAGTATTACGAAGAGCTAGCTGACCAAGAGAGGAAAGTCTGCTTTTTACACAGGAAGACACCTGCTCCCTTCTTTCTGAGATTTATACTTGGCTTTCCCAGGAAGATAGGGAAAGTACCTAATTAATTTCTCTCTGTTGCAGGAAAAGGATGAACCTACTTCCACAGTTTAGGTTACATGCCAATCTGTCCAGCAACTGTTTCAAAGCTATTTGTGGTCCCCATTCTTAATTATTTTGTCAGGTTTTTTCAAAACGCATCTTTCATCTTGTCTGACATTTTCTTCTCTTTTCCAACTGGCAAAATCTAACACATACCTGAATTCAGAAACTTAATTTGCTTGAGGTTTTTTTTAAAAAACTTCAGATCTCAGTATATCAAGTTATACTGGCTGAAGTTTTTCAGTTTTCCATTCTTATCATTTAAATGATCCTCTTGATTCTGAATCTTTATTTATTGCTCCTAGGCTTTTTACGTTGCTTTTTACTTTTTACATTGCAATCAATTTTCTGGTATCATTTTTCTTAGTTTTGTTACTTAAGTACTGTGTCATTTTTCTGCCCAGCTAACCCTAACTCTGCAGCTGACCTCAACATTATTTTGTTTTAACCATGATAAAGTTCCTACCTAGCAGAATATTAGGTAACTATAGGAATAAATATATATATCAATAAGAAGAACAGATGTGAAAGCCCTATTTTACAAGATAGAGAAACTGAAGTTCAGGAAATAGTTCCAGGAGAAAATCTGTTATAAGATATTTTAAATTCCTTATAGAAGTCAGTACAATTTGAGGGGAAATCTCAAACTATTTAAGCATATCTATTTTTTGAATGTAACTTATAGAGGAATATTTCCCCTTGGAATGTACTAGGACCTTATTTGTAATAAAATATACAATTCAGCTACTGTTTCAACTAGCACAGTTGAATTAGCATTGATGATGTTACCTAGTTTGGTGTTGTGGCCCACCAGAGGCCAGTGGAGCTGGCAGTAGTCAGACAGTGAGGAGGTTGGGGAGGAACATGGGCCAATCCTGGGGACTCGGGAAAGTTTGGATGAGGGCTCTGCGTCAGAGGCAGAGAGGGAGATAGACAGCAATGAGGCAGAGGAACAGCTGGAGGCAGTTCCCAGTGTGCGCATGTGCAGAGCTGCCAGAAGACAAGAACTCAGAAAGCAGGGTCGACTTGGGAATAAAGCCACACCTTGGAGGTAATTGGCCCCTCCCATAGAAAACAAGAGGAGCGAACGGGGAGGGGGCTTTTCGTTCGTTCGGTCATTTCTAGAGTGGAAAGTTCTGTTCATGACTCTAAGAGACTCTGTGCCAAGTTTTGCCTTACTCTGTGTTTGGAAACAAATTAGCTGTGGCTAGGGGGACCTTTGCACAGGTTCGCCTGGTGCACCAATTGTGACCCTACTTGGATCGGGAGGCTCTCCTCACAGTCACTCATGCCCTTGTCACCTCACGGTTAGATTATTGCAACACGCTCAACATGAGGCTACCCTTGAAGAGTGTTAGGAGACTACAGTTGGTCCAGAATGCAGCTGCGCGAGCTATCGTGGGTGCACCTAGATACACCCACATTACACCAATTCTCTGTGAGCTGCATTGGCTCCCTATTGGTCTCCGGGCAATTCAAGGTGTTGGTTATTACCTTTAAAGCCCTACATGGCTCAGGGCCAGGCTATCTTCGAGACCGCCTTCTACCGCATAGCTCCCAGCGACGAGTAAGATTCCACAGAGTTGGTCTCCTCCGGGTCCCATCAGCTAAACAATGCCGGCTGGCGGGCCCACAGGGAAGGGCCTTCTCTGTGGCTGCCCCAGCTCTCTGGAATCAGTTACCTCCTGAGGTCCAGACTACCCCCACCCTATTGGCCTTCCGGAAAGCGGTGAAAACCTGGCTTTTCCGGCAGGCCTGGGGCCGTTGATCTCGCTGGTCAATCTTGCGAGATCCGGCCATGGATGGTGTGCATGTGTTTTTAATGTTTTTAAAATGCTTTTATAATGTTTTTTTTTTAAAAAAATTATGTTCACTATTTCTATTATTTCTGTTGTAAGCCGCCCAGAGTCCCTTGGGAGTTGGGCGGCATAGAAATATGATTAATTAAATTACATTAAATTAAATTACCTGGCATCTTGCAAAGCGAGATAAGTTGATAAATATTCCTTTGAAAAACTGTTTGGACAAACCTTGCTGACTGTGAATGAAAGTAATTCAAGTTGTGTAAATAAAAGAGGTTTTGCCGGGACCAATTCCTGCTTCCTGCTTTTTAAGGGAGCCTAGGTCAGAACATTTAGAAAATGAAACATCTGCAAAAAAAAAACCAAGCAAGCTCAAGCCAAGGACCCCTCAATACAGTTTTGCTTCTCTGTTTACCTGGCATATGCTCTCTTACTTGCCTCAGAATATTTCAGTTCCAAAATATGTGTGGCCCCAGATAATACCCTGTTTCCCCTAAAATAAGATATCCCCTGATAATAAGCCCAATCGGGCTTTTGAGCACATGCGCTGAAATAACCCCCCTCAAAATAAGCCCTTGCTGAAAATATTTAACCGCATGAGCAGCCAGTCCCTGACATTTCCTCTGGTTAGGGTTAGGGAGACAGAGCTGGAAATCAGGTAAGATGGTAAGAGTGCTCCATGTTCCCCAAAATAATAAGACTTCCCCGAAAATAAGGCCAAGCGCTTATTTCGGGGTTCAAAAAAATATAAGACAGGGTCTTATTTTCGGAGGAACACAATACTTAGCCTCTTCCTTCTTTTTTTTAAATAGAGAAAAAGTTTGAAAAGTTTGCTATTTTCTTTGGATCAACTTTCTTTGGATCAACTTTCTTTGGATCTTACAACGTGATCACTTCCTTTCTACTATGGCTTTGCGATCTGCTCTATTTGGGACCACAAAACTGCGCGGTTTTTGGCACCCATCAGCCTTCCCTGCCTGTCTAATGTTTTTACAGCAACTCAAATATTTTAATTAAAAACCAAGCTGATAGGTTTCAAAGCAACTCCCCGAGCATCTATATCTTCTTTCTCGGGAAATTAAAATTAGGGGCTATTGCACTGGCAGCTCAGCGCTTCATTTGGAGTGGTGCCCATCTGCCTGGAAAAAGACAAAGATAGTAAGGAGTTTTCTTATAGGAGGACTCGCAAGAGAGGCAACCTTGTGGTAATTCAATCCTTTAGAAAGGGTAGTATTCCCCTCACAGCAACTGTTCTGTGAATGGACCAGACCACTAGCAGGTGTTTCGTGACAGCATCACAACATTTTCAAAATTCCAGATTTATCAGCATGATATTTGGGGTATCATGCTTCTTATTCACATATTTTGGCTCTTGTCTTTTCTCCATGACCATTTTCTGTCAGGGTTCTCTCCCTCCCCTCTCTCTGTGCATGTGTGCCCTTGTGTTCATGCTATTAAGATTAACTCAAGCAATTACTATGATATCTGTAAAAAAAAAAAAAAAGCCTCAGCATGCAGTTCTGATTTTTCTTCCACACTTCTGCCTTTGCTCACATTATCTTTGGCTGACTTTCATTATGTTCTCCAAATGAATTAGACTTTCAGGTAGGCTTTTTTGGATTCTTTCCTTTTTCATTCTTGCATTTCTGCACTGATAATGGCTGTCACTTTCAGTTTCTCAAATTAATATTTTCTCTTCCCCCCCCCCACCCCACTCTTTCTATTAATCCTGCCGGTTCTTTGATTTTTATCTTGGTTAGATTATTGCAATTCCTTGCTGGCTGCTTTGTCTTTATCTTATTTATCTTTTCTGATTTTTTTTTCTATGTTAGAAGGAGAAATAAGTTTACTATAACTTTGCTTCTCTCTTCATAGGTTACCTTCTTGTATTCAGTTGGGGGCAGGAAGAGTTGCTATTACCTTTAAATGTGCCCTTTCTATAGGTACCTTCTATGTCACAGGTGTCAAACACGATCATGTCACGTGATGTATTGTGGCGTATGACAACATTTTCTGCCTTTGTGGAGCCGAGGTGGGCATGGCCTGTGCATAATGCATCCAGCCCACAAGCCGCCAGTTTGACGGCCCTGTTTTTTGTAAATGACTAAAGGGGAAATAGTACAATAAAAATATTGTGGCAATGCCTGGTGGCTAAACTTGCTGGGGGTTGGAAATAAGCAGGATTGCAGAGACTTCTTGGGAATATTAAGGTTGTATATTAGATTGGAAATCAGATGGCAATAATGGCAACCATTTTATACTGCTGCCAAGAAAGTTACACAATGAACCCATCATGAACTCACAAAAGGAGCTGTGTTTGAACTGAAGGAGACTCGGAACATAGATAGAATAATAGAGTTGGAAATGACCTTGGAAGTCTTCTAGTTCAAACTCCTGCTTGAGTTTAGTGCTCCCAAAATGGCTTCTCAGATGTCCACAAAAAACCCACCAGCAGGACATGAGCACAATAACCCCCTACTTTTTATGGTCCATAGAAATTGTAATGATATGTGGGCATGACTTGGGAGACAGCGGGAAGATTTGCAGCCAGGGCAAAGGTTTGATAAGAGACAACTTAGCCCTCAGCAGTTAATATGGACATGGGAAAAGTCCAAAAGCAACAGGGGAGAAAATTGCAAGATTCTGTTAACATAACCTTACAATAAAGCAGAGCTACATAGTTAATTTCATTTATTTATATCCCACCTTTATTATTTTTACAAATAACTTAAAGCAGCGACACATTCCTCCTCCCATTTTTCACACAACAATCCTGTGAGGTTGGGCTGAGATAGAGTGACTGACCCAAGGTCACTTAGCTGGCTTTCATGGTTAAGGTGGGTCTAGAACTCATGGTCACCCATTTTCTAACCTGGTACCTTAAATAGTAGATCAAACTGAGTGCACTTCTTGTCTGGACTATCTTACAATGCTGATAGAAACTGATGTCAATACATGCTCTTAATTTCTCTATTCTCGTAGGAGATGTCCAGGCTCAGTCTATGGGAGGGATCAAACACATCATCAGTCATGAGTCCTTGCGTGCCCATAAGAGATCCAAGCCCATATCACTTTGAATGCCTTTCTTATCTCCCGCTAATTTCCCTTGACTGTTAGTAGCTCAGATTCTTTTTTTTTTTTATTGAAAAAGTTTTTTAATAAAATTTTTACATACATTTTCTCCCCCCTCCCCAACCACCCCCCCGGACTTCCCAGAGCAAATACAAGTACATGATAAAATACAGCTCAAATTCTCTAAGTTAAACTCCATTTCACACTTATCATAATCCTAATCATTAAACAAGTAAATTAAAGGAAAGCAAGTCTTCTTTTCTTCTCATTCCATCTAATTCGACAGAATTAATCTCCATGTCTCCATTTATAGTTACAGCAGTTAATAAAACAATTAAATA